>CM017322.1:26236129-26409091 GCA_006937295.1 Carpinus fangiana
TAGTTACAATTTGCAGTAGGAAATTCTTCAGAACTTGTTTCATCTTTAGTAAAATGGTCCCATACTGAAGATCTTTTCGTTCTTAATCTTTTTTGACCAGAGATTGGTGGTCGTCCACCACGACTATGAGATGCTCCCCTAGAACCAGCACATCTACCTTGGGTATCCGTATCCATATCCAACTCATCATCAGATAATTTATCATTAGATAAATCTATTTCTTCATCATCTATGCCTATGCCTATGGGACAAGAAGAAGTAGCTGATGCCATCTAAACTTCTGAAGAATACAAATAAAATAAATAAATATAACTATATAAGCATAGAAGAATACAACAAATACATGATTATTTAAAAAAGGTATATTAATTGAGATTGCCATTATGACATTGAATACCCTTTCAATAATTAAAAAAACTGTACAAGTGAGAAGAATGGAATGTATGTATGTAGAAGCAAGAGATCATGATAAACGTCCATTTCCTTTTCATGAACACTAGATCCCTTGGTGGAATTTTGTGGCAGCACCATCTGTCCAGGAAGCAGCTCAAATGTGCCTAGACCAGCTTTCTAAGTATATATAATTTGCCACATTTTGAAAATATAAAGCCCATCTGTATTAATTCTATTTTTTTTCTTCAAAAAATACAAAATTCTAGCCTACCTTTCTTATAAATAGACTATATAATACTATTATACGTGACAAATTAATTATTCAATTATATTTCTCAAGTCTCACGTCTCAGTTTGCCTTGAATAATACTAGGAAGTGACAAATTAATTATTTAATAAAAATTGAATGCTATAACAATAATAATATATTCTGCAAGACTTGCAAGTAGGATCCTCCTCAGAATGAATGAAGTAATTATCCATTTATCTGGCAAGCCAGGAGGGCATATTTGGAAACAAACAGTAGTGAGACCTTTTAGGTAGGCTACGGAGGGAGGAAGAAGAAATCAATTTCTGCAGAGAAATGAATGCTGTCGTCGTTTCTCTCATCACCAGCGAGAGAGAATTAGAGATCGAGATCGATCGTATAAAAAAAAAAAAGAAAAGGCGAGGGCACAGTGAAAAACCAGCCAACAGATTGCAACTAAATCCCATTTCATGACCCATTAAAGGCTTAAAGCTCAACCATTTACCCCAAAATTCCAATGAAAAGGAAAAAATACAAACATGGTATGTGGGATTCCAAAGGGGTATACGGTATACCTGGAGAGAGTGAAGTGAACCCAGTTACCCAGACCAGGTGGGTGCCGGTTAGGCCTCAAGCTGCTGCGGGTGCAGGAGGCGACGTCGCGACGGGCTGTTGGCTGCTGCTGGTGCAAGAGGCGAGCTGCTGGCTGCGGGAGGCGACGGGCTACTGCAGTGCTGCGGCGTGCGTGGTTGCAGATTTGAAACTTGAAAGTTGAAAGTGAGGGATTTTGTGGGTTAGGGTTAGGAATAACTGAATAAGTGTTATACATTGAAACCAAAACGACGTCGTTTTGGTTTCAGTAAAGTTATTAAGTAAGCTTGCTAAGTTATATTAATATATTATATATATAAATTAAAAATTAAAAATTAAATATTAAAAATACTTATCGGTCATATCAGTTATATCGGTTAACCGATAAGAAAATTTTAACCGACCGATTACCGACCGATAAGGTTATCGGTATAAATTTTTTAACCGATTACCAATCGGTTAATTATCGGTAACGGTTATATCGGCTCGGTTAATGTCGGTAATCGGTCGGTTAATCGGTAACGGTTAATTTGCCCACCCCTACTAAAATATCACATATAAAAAAATTAAAAAAAGTGGTAAGTTATCAAGCTTGCCATTACAACATAGAGAGCAAGAACTCGATAAAAATATACTCAGCTCTCAACTAGAACATGCTACATACCTTTTTGATACGTGACATTTTTGAAACGTTTTGAAGTTTAAAAAGGGCCTAAATTCCATAATTTAAACATCTACAATTTTAAATAAATGGTAAGAGATCTTTTTTTTTTTTTGGTAATAAACTACTTCATAGAAACCAACACAAACCAGAACTACAACAAAAAACCCTCAAAGGGGGAAGAAGGGGGTGGATCTTTACCACTACAAATGGAGATGGATAGGGGGGAGATAAGGGGGAGAAAAAAGTGGTAATGCAGCCAAAGATGACTCTAACCACGGCCCAATTAGCCATATGGGCACAGAAGTTCGCACTTCTGTATACTTTCCTTGCTTTCCAAAGAGAGGAAGTTGGGATAAGAGAGACTATATTAAAAATTAAACTATTTAAATGCCAATCAAAGACAATGGAAGGATGCTGCATAGAGGAAATTAAAATGGAAGAATCCCCTTCTAAAGAGAAATTGCCTAACTTCAAAGAAATGGCCAAGAAAAGTAGCCAATAAAGCTGCTTGAGCTTCACCGTAAGAGGCTTCACGGGGGGGACTATATTGGTACAAGACTTTGACAATGGCACCTGTAGAGTCTTTCCATGCTGCTTGGACAAAAAAAAGAGAGAGGAAGATCTCTTATAGCAATGTCAAAATTGACTTTGAAATTGCCTACTTGAGGAGGAGACCAAAGTTCTCTCACTCGTTGAGCTTTTGTTTTCCAGGTTGTATGGTGATCTAAAGAGATTCTTCTGATATCTTCAGCAAACTTAGAAGCATCTGGTAAAACACCTTTGTGAATTGCTTTATTCCTGGAGAACCAAAGCATATAACACAGAACAGTAGCATAGATTTGAAATAAAGAGTGACAGCAAGAGGTATACCAAAAGTTTGATGAGGAAGCTAAATACCTTTGATCAAATTAGGCAAATTAAGAGAAGACCATTTCAAATAATCAAGAGGCCAATGGGAGGATCTCCAAGAAATTCTAACAAAAACGCATCTGAAAAAGAGGTGATGGAGGGAATCCTCTTCCACATTGCATAGGGGACATACTAATTTTGCAGTTGAAATGGGAAAAACAACATTGATCATAGTCTTGGAGGAGATATTATCTCAAGCAATTTTCCAAAGGAAAAGTTTTAGCCTATCCATAAGATTTAACTTCCACAAAGACTTCCAAAGAGAAGGGGAGAAATGAGAGGAGGTAGAGGAAGATCTAGGGTTGGAAATGATTTTATAGGCTGACTTGGTAGTGAAAGGACCATTACAGGAAGGGGTCCAAATGAAAGGTTTAGAATTAGAAGGGGAGATACTAATTTTCTGAATTTCTTTAACACTAGCAGCTTCAAAGAGGTACTCAAGCAGGGGGTATTCCAAGGAGCAGGGGAGGAAGAACTAAAAGAAAAGAGGTCAGAAACTAGAAAGTTGGGATGGGGCTGAGGCAAAGAAGGGGAGGGAGAGGGACAAAAAGATGGGAGGGTAGGGATCTAGGGGGAGCCCCAGACAGGAAGAGAAGAAGAGTTATGAATTTTGAAACAGACACCTTTAGAAATTATAGAATGGGAATGCAGGATACCTTTCCATAACCAAGATTAAGAAGACAACTTAGAAAAGGAAGGGGTGGAGAGAAAAGTACTAGAATGGAGATACTTATCTCTGAGTTGGGCCACCCACAACGACTCTGCATTGCTAAGGAGTTTCCAACCAAGCTTGGAAATGAGAGAGAGATTGGCCTCTCTCATCTTTTTGATTCCTAAACCACCCAAATCTTTAGGGAGATAGATGGAGTCCCATGCTTTGAGAGAAAGGTTTCTTGATTTATCAGAAGAGAAGCCCTACCAAAATTTTTTGAAACATCTATCCATTTGAGAACACAAGTGTACGTGTGAGTATTATGTCGCATATTGAAAAAGTATAAAGAAAATAATAATCAGTAGTTAATATATATATATAGGACTCAAGTTCATTAAAACATCAGTATTATAATATGTTTATTACGAGTACGTAGGAAAAGAACCCAACTCGATATTCTGACTAATTCTCGGAAATTAAGGGATATTAAGAACAAAGAAATTGTTAAGAGTTATGACATAGCACGATAGGTAATTTGATAAGCCAATAATGTACAATTTTTGTTATGGGAGTGTGAGCCCGCTTTATCTTATCCATCTTTCCAGGAAAATGAATATCTCCAGAAAAGAGTTATCAACGCGTGTTTATTTTCTCTATTTTATTTCTTTGCTTGATATGGTGTACTATGTGTTTACTATTTTATCTTTTGTTATAGTCTATCGGCGTAAGTCTTGCTGATTTGATTAACGTGTGTGTATATACAGAGAGAGATAGAGACAGAGAGAGAGGGAGATGAGTTGGCCAAGGAAATTACTAGCGTTCGTGACTTTCTTATCAATGGGAGTGATATTCTCGCCGGAAAGCTTTGGATCGAAATCGGACGGTCAGATTTCGACGAAGCTTGCTACCTACCTCAAACTAACATATCTTCTCAGCTTCTCCACCGCCTTTGGCACCACTCTCTGGGTCACCTTCCCTGCAGTCGCCGTCTTGTTCCTGTAACACTCTTCTCTTTACATCTCTTATCCTTATATATAGTATATATGCATGCCACCAATTCTGTCATGTTTGGTTACTCGGAAAATTAAGCAAGTAAAAATTTCAACTAGCTACTGAATTTTCTCTGCAGAACAACAAAGGAAGGTTGTTTAGTTATGTGTTAAGAGTATATATATATATGTGAATATGTCGTCATTATTTTCACTATGAGCAAATTTCTTACAATTCACATGCCCTTACCACCCAATTACACTTTACTCTAGAGAAAAGCCTTATACACTCCTCTCAACAAATGATAATTGAACTAGACAAAAAATTCACTCTCTTGCCCCATCCCCACCCTAGCTCTCCTCTCTTCCTTACATTGAAGAAGCTCTTTGGGATTTCTACTTGGGATGAATTTCTCTCCCTCTTTGTTGGTGCTCTCAAATTTTCGGTGTGTCTTTTCAAGCTTACGGAGGTGCCTATTTATAGGCTCATGGTGTCCAGCTTCTTCCTTCAAACGAGAGAAGGAAAAACATGCTCCTTTAGCCCATTTAAAATTGCCAACATCCTCCTACCCATATTAATTGGGCATGCTGCAATAAATTTCCAGCACCCATAAGTGAAGCATTTCGGCCACCCACCATATAGCAAAGCCCACAATTCCCTTTCACGTGTCTTTCTTCTTTCATCTAGAAGCTATTCTTTTGTCAAAACCAGCACACTACTTTTGACTTGTGAAATTTCAAGTCATCCACAACAATTCTGGCCTTTAGTTGCTCACATGCATCCAAAACTACATATCAGAACTTGCAGAAGCAGCTGCCGGTGATGAATTGGGAACCTGACTCAGTACCACCATAAAAACAAAATGAATAAATGATTGTTTCTGTATACAATATATGTATTTATGCATGAAGCAGAAAAGAATTCAAGACTATATTTAATTCTAAAGCAATCCATGATCTATTTCCAGTTCACATGCAGAATCTTGTAAGAATAAATTCCTTCCACTTAAAATAATGTTATTAAATGGTTCTACGGAGACTGGTGACAGAAAACATATCTTGTCACAAAACTGCCAATACAGAGAGCTTCAGAATCTATTAGAAAGCACAAACACATTTTCCTTTTGAATTATTCTGAAAAATAGAAGCAAGTGGAAGGGACATCCTTTCTTAAAATGTTGCAGCTCTCTATGTCAGATTGGCATATGGAATTCCTATTTGTTTGATTCCTTCATCATCTCACATACGTCAAGGCTTTTTATATATATAAGGAAAAGTATTATACATTCGTGCCATTGTATTCAACATTTTTAATACTTAGCTAACAGGAACAGCCAGGCAATGTGACACCAGTAATACCAAGGAGGTTTTCCACACAATGTGGTCAACAGTAAATTACTTTACAAGAAACAGGATGTAAAACTTTTAACAAAAAGGGCGCTGATTACCTTGTCAGTACTTGTCTCTGATATAAAGACAGAACTGAGAGGGATATTGAAGGCAGAATCAGCAATCTGAGCAACTTTTGTATGTAAACCTTGTCCCATTTCAACACCTCCATGTGTAACTAAAACAGTTCCATCAGTATAAACATGAACAAGTGCACCAGCCTACAGTCAATAGGAAGACTTACACAATCAGGATTCTGCTAACATGATTCTGTAATAAACATAGAATGCAAGAGTCATATCCCAAAAAAATAAACACAACCACTTCCACCAGCAATGAAATAGTTGAAACATCTGTAAATATTCTGATCAGATCAATACGTGCGTCCTAGGAAAATGTTAGACTTGACAAAATGATAAGAATGAATTCAGTGCATCACGTGAAGCAAGTTAAAGATGTATTTTGCATCCAAGAACTAATCAGAATTTGGAATGATGAAACAAACTGTATCAAAATTTGGAATGACAAAACAGACTGCAGTAACACTTCAAGAAGGAGCATAGACATAATACCGTGCAGAATATGCAGCATACATCAATCATACACCTTGGTTCCATTTCAAAACTGTGCTCTTAAATGTGCAAACGTACTACTGAGGTTTCAAGAGAGATAAATGTGCAAAATTGTGCTCTTAAATCACACAGCTATTTGTATCCATAGGTTTTCAAACATTTTAAAATAACACAAGAATAGAAGAAAACATTTTGAATTTAAATAGAGATTTAAGGAATCAAAAGAATAATGGTAAAACCAAATAATAAAAAGAAAAAATTAATTAGTGAGTTCATAGATGCATCGATTAAAATAAGAAAAAAGAACAGAAAAAAAATAAAGAGAAAAAAAAAAAAAAAACACAAAAGCAAAGAAAAGAGCAAAGGAAACAAATGGCATGTAATAGGTATTCATTTAATAACTGAATTTGTTAATATTCAGATCATGCAACATTTTTTTTTTCTTTTGACATGTCCGCACAAGAGGGACTCGAACTAGTAACTTCCGCTTCATTAAGAGGGACTCGAACTAGTAACTTCCGCTTCATTAGGCGTGGTCCTAGCCAATTGAGCTACCTCTTGGGGACAATCATGCAACATTTTGAATATACAATAAATCCAATACAGCCATTAAATGGTAAAATGGAAGTTTCAAACTTTCAACAACTTAAGTTGTGCCACCTCATCCATGACGCCCACTATACATTTCTGCAATTTTTTTTTTTTTTTTTGTAACAAATAGCTTCATAGAAACAAACTAGCAACAAAAGCAAAAAAATCGCTAACTAAGAGGGAGAAAGGGGGGTGGATCTTTGCCACTACAAATAGGGATAGAAAGAGGGGGGGAGAAAAGAGAGAAAAAAGTGGGAATGCAGCCTGAGATGACTCTAGCCGCGGCCCAATAAGCCACATAGTGGGCGCAGAAATTGGCATTTCTGTTTACTTTCCTAGCTTCCCAAAGAGGAGAAGGAGGAATGAGAGAAAGAGCAAAAGAAATAGAGTTATCAAGTTTCCAATCCAAAACAGTGGAAGGATCTTTTAAGGAGTCAATAACAATGGCTGAATCCCCTTCTAAAACAAATTTAACTAACTTTAAGGAAGAAGCCAAAGAAGCAGCCAAGAGGGCTGCTTGAGCTTCACCAACCGATGGATCACAGGGAGGGCTGTACTGATAGCAGCTTGAGATAATGGAACCGTTTTCAGCTCTGCAAACAGCAGCTTGGACAGAGAAAAGGTCTCTAATTGCAGTGTCAAACTTGACCTTAAAACTGCCTGCTGCTGGAGGTGACCAAGATTCTACCATCAGCTGTGATTTGGACTGCCAAGCTGCAAAATGATCAAGTGATAGCCTTTTGATAATTGCTGCAAAAGAGGAAACTTCAGGGAGGACACCATTGTGGATAGCTTGGTTCCTAGAAAACCACATCATATCACAAAAAACAGCAGCATATATTTGGAATAAGTGAGTATCATCTTTAGGAATGCCAAAGGAAAGGTTTGGAGTTAAGATGCCTGAAATCCATTTAGACATGCTAAGGCTAGACCATTGCTCAGAGTGAAGGGGCCAGTGAGAGGATCTCCAAGAGATTCTTGAGAAGAAACAACTGAAAAAAAGATGTTGAAGGGAATCCTCACCTGTTTTGCATAAAGGGCATGCTAAATCAGTAGGGGGAATGGGGAAAACTTTATTGATCCTAGACTTAGTGGGGATGATGTCTCAGGCTATTTTCCACAGGAAAAGTTTCAACCTATCAGCAAGATTAAGCTTCCACAAAGACTTCCATTGAAAGGGGAAAAGAGGGGAGGAAGCTGTGGAAGTTCTGGTTTTGCTGATAAGAGCATAAGCTGACTTGATAGTAAACAGTCCTGAAGGAGATGGAGTCCACAGGTACTTCTCAGAGGGGAGGAGGGAAATTCTGATTTTATGGATTTCTCTGGTAGTCCTAGCATCAAAAAGAGAGTTCAGCATAGCAGAATTCCAGGTGGGAGTGGAAGAGATATGGCCTAAAGAGAAAAGATCTTTTACAAGAAGGAAGGGATGGGGCTGAACCAGAAATGGAGAAGGAAAGGGAGTGAAATAGGGGATGGTGGGAATCCAAGGGAAATTCCAGATGGGAATGGTTGATTGGCTATGGATTTTAAGACAGGCACCTTTAGAAATGAAAGGAGTGGACTTGATGATACCTTTCCATAGCCAAGAGGAGTTAGAATGGGAAGGGGGGGAGAGAAGAGAGTTAGAAGAGAGATACTTACCTCCTAGTTGAGCAACCCACATGGAATCTGTATTGTAGAGGAGTTTCCAGCCTAGCTTAGACAAGAGAACTAGATTGACCTCTCTCATTTTTCTTATGCCAAGACCTCCAAGATCTTTGGGAAGGCAAATGGAGTCCCAAACTTTTAAAGTGAGCTTTCTGGAATTGCTTGGGGGAAATTTTTGAAACTCCTGTCCAGAGAGGAGCACAAACTCATAGGGATCAGAATAGAACTCATTCCATAAGAAGGTATGGAAGCAGCTACAGATTTCAAAAGGACCAATCTGCCTGCTTGAGAAAGACTTTTGGCTCTCTATCCATCTATCCTACTCAAAACCTTATCAATGATGAATTGGAAAGCACTTCTCTTGGAGTTGCCCATCAAGATTGGGAGACCAAGATACAGGGATTTAGGAGGGTTTGAGGTAAATAGGAAAATGGAAGAGATGGAGGAGATGGTGGAGGGGAGGGTATTTTGGCTGAATCTGAGAGAAGATTTGGAGGTGTTTATGGCTTGACCAGACCATTTACAATACTTAACAAGACAGGTGTTAATGCAACTAACTTCAGACAGCTTGGCAAGACCAAAAATAAGTAAGTCATCTGGAAACAGGAGGTGGTGGAGAGCAGGAGTATTCCTAGAAATTTGAAGGCCTTTGATGGTGCCTGCTCTTTCCTCCCTGAACAAGAGTCTGGAAAACACCTCAGAGCCGAGAATGAAAAGAAATGGAGATAGGGGGTCACCTTGTCTCAAGCCTCTTGCTGGAGAGATGATACCAAAGGGACTGCCATTCAGCAAAATGGAGAAGGAGGCAGAAGAGATGCAGGTCCGAATCCAAGCAATCCAAGTGGAGCAGAAACCAAGCTTTTCCATGATAACCAGCAGAAACCCCCATTCCATTCTATCAAAGGCCTTCTCCATGTCCATTTTTAGAAACAAGAAACCTCATTTGCCTTTCTTATTATTGAATGAGTGCAAAAGTTCATGAGCAAGGATGGTGTTATCTTGGATGTTCCTATTGGGGATGAAAGCAACTTGGGTTGGAGAGATAATTTTATGGAGGAGAGGTTTCAGTCTATTGGCCAGAAGTTTGGAGATGATTTTGTAGGCTATGTTGCAAAGGCTTATAGGTCTGAATTGATGAGCAAGATGAGAGCCACTTACCTTGGGAATGAGAGCTAGGAAAGTGTGATTCTGCTCTCTAGGCAAATGGTGGAATCTGAAGAAATTCCAAATTTGCAGCACATCTGTTCTAACAATACTCCAGTATTTCTTGTAGAATAAGGCTGTGAAGCCATCAGGGCCAGGAGCTTTAGAAGAGCCGAGGCTAGCCAAGGCTTGAATCACTTCCACCTCAGTAGGGATAGAGCAGAGAAGAGAGTTGTCTTCCTCGGAGACAACACCAGAGAATAGATTGAACATTTCATCTTCAACAATGAGGTTTGAAGTGGTAAAGAGTTTGGAAAAGTAATCTGAAAATTGCCTCCCAATTTCAGCTCTAGAGGTAATCCAAGCTCCAGAATCTAGTTTGAGAAAATTGATGTCATTAAACCTTCTTCTAATGAGGGTGGAAGTGTGAAAGTACTTGGTATTGAGGTCCTTGCAGGTCAGCCAAGTCTCTCTAGATTTGGATATCCATAGGGTTTCTTCATGTTTGAGAAGTTGATCTAAGATCAACTTAAGAGATAACTCCTTATCAGAGGCAAAAGGACAAGGAGTGGCTTGCTACAGCAGATCAAGCTGATGAAGAGTGAGCTTGATTTTCTTCTGAATGTTACCAAAATGAGAGGCATTCCAAGACAGCAAGGCATACTTAGTGTTTTTGAGTTTCTTAGGGAGATAGATGGAGGGATTGCCACACATTGGAAAATTCCAAGCCTTCTCAACAACTTCTCCACAAGAGGCATCATTGGTCCAAAATTCCTCAAACCTAAAAGGTCTATGGAGGAAATGGGAGTGGTTGTTGGTATTGAGGGAAATGGGGCTGTGGTCAGAGTTGTATACAGGGATATGGAGAAGGGCAAAATCAGGGTGCAGGTGAATCCATCTTTGAGAGGCCAATCCTTTATCAAGTCTCTCTTTTATAGAGGCAAAACCTTGCTTATTATTGCACCAGGTGAAGGGGTTTCCAGCAAACCCAAGATCAATCAAGCCAAGTTGATCCACAAAACTTCTGAAATTTTTGGTTGAAGAGTTGTTAACAGGTCTCCCATCGAGTTTTTCTGATTGGGACATCACAGAGTTAAAATCACCTATGCACAGCCAGGGGGCATCAAAAGTGGTACCAACAGAGGTGAACCAGTCCCAAAAGGCCTGCTTATCACTTCTGGCAGGAGGACCATACACACAGGAGATAATCCATGGAGAGTGAGGGGGATCAAAATAGCACCAAGTTGAGATGTGATTCTTATTTGCACAAAAGCATTTAAGATCCACTCCAGGCCTCCAAGCTAAAACCAAACCACCACTAGCACCAGAAGCAGGAAACTGAAACATGAGGTAGAATCCATGTCTGTTCAAAGCAGCAGAGACTTGAGGGGGAGAAGTTTTGGTTTCTGAGAGAAAGAGGACATCAGGGGCTTAAGAACGAATCAGCACCCTGAGAAATCAAACTGCAGCTGGCCTGGAGAGCCCTCTGCAGTTCCAGGATAAAAGCTTCATAGATACTGGGGAGGCTTAGGGCAGCCCCCCTGTAAATTGGTAACATCATCAGCAGCCACCACCACTGATACTAGTTTCATTTTTCCTTTTCTGGCTGCTTTAAACAAAGCTCTAGCTGGTTGTTTTTTAGAAGAACCTGTAAAGAAAGCCAGAGAAGGTGCTTGGACAGTAATGGAAAGGGTGTTGAGCTTTAGAGAGGAGCTAGGACCTTTTTTAGAGGGAGTGGAGAGGTCATAGGTTCTTGGTATTTTGTTGTTAGCAGGAGAGGGAGGGAATGGGGGGGACAAGTTTGAGGGGTGAGATTTTCATCTAATAGGACAAGGGAGGGCTTTTTAGGGGTACGTGTGTTATAGGGGGATTTTCTTATGGAGGGGTTGGGTTTTTTTCCAGGGAAACTGGTGACAGGTAATTCAGTTATGGTGAGGGAATTGACTTGTTCAGGGGTAGACTGAGAAAGTTGGGCTGAAAAGTTTAGATGGGTTATGGTGGGCCTAGATGAGCTGGAGACCTGGTTAGCTGAGTTAGAAGCCTGATTAGAATCTAACAAGCAGTTGGGGGATGAGGGGGTAGGTTGGTGAGTTAGAGAAAGAGCATTTAGTGGGATGTGGTGGGGGTTATCATGAGTTTTGGTAGTGGCGGTGGAAGGGATGGGATTGCTGACATGTTGGGAGTGCAGAACCGTTTGAGAAGGGGTTTGAGCTTGAGCAGGTGGGAGTGGAGATGGTTTAGTGTAGTGATAAGACAGACTGGTATCTGGTTTAGGAGGAAAATCAGGTTTTTCTGCATAGGGAGTGATTCTGGACAATTGCAACTGAGGAGACTCAAGGCCATGGAATTTATCTTGAGAAGCAACTGAAAGGGGGTGGTTATCAGAGGGGTGATTTGTGGGAATAAGGGGAAGAAGATTGGAGAAGATGGTGACTTTTAGGGATATTTTGTATTTGGCGGGAAACCTGGCAGCTTGGGGAGCAAGGTAAAAACTCTGTTTGTGGCCAATCAGACCAGTAGACATCTAACCTTTCATATTTGAAGCTCACCACAGTGATAGCACCATCAGGTCGAGTGAAGTTGAAACCAGGCTTAAGGGGAAGGGATGAGTCCAGCTCCACCAGGATTCTTAGATAACTTCTAAAAGTAGAAGTTTCACCACTTGCATCATCCACCATAAGCAGATGACCAAGTCCTTTTCCAATGGCTGCAGCATTCCTAGTAGACAAGTTACAGAAGGGAAGGCCATGCACTTGAATCCAGAAGGGGACAACTTTTAGAGAAAGTTCACCAAGAGTAGCAGTAGGAGGCCATTTTTGGAGAGCAAGGAGGGAACCATTAACATTCCATGTGATTTGGTCTAGGATCCTAGAAAGGTGTTCCTGTTTGGAGAACTTGAAAAGAAAGAGGTTTGGTCCAAGCACAACAAAAGAAAAAGGAGTGGCAAAAGGCCATGCTTTGATGAGAGAAGCATGGATAGCTTGGTTGTTGTGGATTTTTTGGGAGATGACATGCCCTACAAGGGGAAGGAGATCTTCAGAGACTTGTTGAGGGAGAAGGGATTCAAGCTGGGAAGAGGGATCTTCCCATGATAAGGCATTTGTTTGTGAAACAAGGGAGTCTAGGTCAGTTTGTGAGTGATCCATGGGGCAAGATGATAAGTAAACAAGGCTTAGAACTAGAAAAAGAAAGCACAGAAAGCTAAAGAAACCTAAGTTTCTTAGAAGAGCTCCAGAGAGGAAGCGAGTTTTTTTTTTCAAATAGGCAAGCCACTCCTTGTCCTTTTGCAATTCAAGCAGGTTGGATTAATTGAAACATGATGGGAGAATTGATATTTGGAAAGGAAAACAAACAGTATGCACCATTCTCTAGTACATAATAATCAAATCAGGCATCAGACAAGAAATAGAGGTGACAAGCTAACTTACTTGGGTGAAGGAGATCATATGAACTTCGTTGCCACCATCCGTTGTCCATATCAAGCTGCTATGTGGCTCCAAGTAAAATTTTTTTCTTCATCAAATGTACCAAAGTGCGAACCTGCTTGGATGGTTTAACTTTCTTGTACTCTTGTCATTATACATACATTTAAAAAGAAAATTTAGAAATATATTATTACTCCCTTGCATTGTTTACTCAAAGTTCTTTAGCTTTGATAAACATGTCAAGGGAGATTTACTAACTCAAAAGTTCTTGAACCGAAAATTTTGCGAATATCTTAACATAATATAAACCAAATAGAAAGTATCAACAAATTTACATTTCTAAAAAGAAAGTGTCAAGAAATACTCAAACACACAGTACCAAATAGAAAGTACCAATAACTACCCAAATACATAGTATCAAAAAATATATCCCAAATAGATGGTATCAAAAAATACACCCTAAATAGATGGTTATTCTGAACCTCCCTCAAACGTTGGCTTGACTTGATTCACCTCCAATATAGCAACCTCCAGACCTAAGAAGAATAAGATTTCATATAATGATCAATAAGGTTTCTAACTATTACTTAATATGTGTGTTTTTGTAAAATTAATGCATAAATAAAGTTTCACTAACCCTCCAATACGTAACATTAAGAAATCAACAGTGCCTTGCAATTTCTTCGTTTGATCGAGATTTGCTTTAAGAGTGTCTTTTTGTCTCTCAAAGTTCAATCTTAGTCTGTTGAAGTTCACTTTGAGTATCTTCTTCTCTTTTCCTGCATTCGTCATGATTGTCAATTTGGGTGAATGAATGCACTTGAGATGAAATTGCAGGTGGAGGTATAAGACCGCATCCCATTCCTTTGATGTGCCCAGATTGTCGCCCCTTAGCACTTGTGTGACTATTTCTTCCATACGGTCTTCCACACTTCTTCCCTCCACAGTGTTTTCCTCCACGGCCTCATTGCTTGTTAATTCTTTCATTTCAAGCTGCACAAGTCATAGTTAGCCTTAGTTTAATATATACTTCATGCAAGTAAGTTTATTATTCATGTTCTTCACTAATAAAATTAATGATCGGAGAGTAAACATTTACTTACATATAAACTTTTACATTTCGGGGTCACAAATTCTCCACTCTTTTTTTTATGGGTACACTCGTAACAACACGATTGGGCTTCACTTTTGTTTCTTGTTCCTACACATAATACATATAATCAAAGTTTACACTAAATAATGTTAATTTTATTAAATTATGCTACGATATACTTACCTTTTTGTAAATGAAATTGACAAATAAACAAGTGCCAGATGTATGGTTTGTTTCCAAGCAGTTTATATTTTTTGTATTTCGTTCAGACTTTTTCTATGAAATTTGAAAAAAAAAAAAAAAAAAAAAACACAATTATTCATAAATTGTCTTACATCTGAATGCAAATTATATCAATCTTAATTTTCTAATCAATATCATAATATATATATTTACCTTCCATGATTCCTCATCAAATGAGTCACATATTAGTTTTCATTGTGGAATACCATACTCTATCGGCACTGTTTTCCTCCCAACATCCTTAGCCCTATCAATCACCTCAGCATTGCGTGCATCAATGCCTTCAAAATGTTTCTTGTAATGGTCTCTATACAAGGTCGAACGAAGTCTAGCATATGCATAACTCATTTTATTCTCAACAGCTTTGATGTGCTTGTACTTGTCCATATCCAGTTCGAAAGTATGACTAATACATAATAAATAAGAAAACAATGGTAAAATATGTGTCACATTATTTTTTCATACAAAACATATTTTTAAACATTGATAGTCATTCTTGAGCATGGCATAATAACTTGGCCTTTTCCTCAGTTGAGACTCTTTTCCATTCACCGTGATAGAGTTCGTACATGTTACGGACAATCTCCCAAATCTTGCTTGCAAACCATGTTGCATTCTCGCCTATTGTAGTGACCCAAATTATTAACTAAATGTAAGTAGCTTAGTTGGGGGGATTAATTTGGGCTTTGGGTCACTAAGGATGCCAAAAGCGTAATTTGGACTTTTGGGCAGACGTACGCTAGGTCTAGTGGTCGTACGCTGCTGTCTATAGTGTGGACATACGTGGGGGGACCACCAGACATACGCTTTGCAAACCGTACAAGCGAACGTACGTGGGACCACCAGACGTACGCTACTTTTTGAATACCCTCTAGTTAATACCTAGATGTATGAGGCAGCCATGGAACTGCTGGGTAAGAACCACCAGATGTACGCCCCTTGGCCGAACGTCAGCTGCTTTCTGAGCCTATAAATAGCACCCTATCCTTTCGTATTTTTCATAACTTCAGAACGCCCCCAGGCTGCCAGAGTGTTCCCAGAGTGTTTCCAAGTGTTTGTGAGTGTTTGGTGAGCGTGTGTGTGAAGCGTTTGCGAGTTTCAGAACGTTCGTGAGGCAGAACTCTTGCGGTTTTGTTTCAAGGAGGTAACGTTCGATTTTTAGCTTTTAATTATGTCGTTATGCTGCTCGTTTTATGTTTAGTTGTAGTTATTAGCTTAGTTGTACTTTGAGACTCGTTTGGATTAGCGTTTTCGTTAACTTAGTGTTGTTACGTTGCATGGAGGTTATTAACTAGACTAGAAGGCTTTAGGTTGTTCCTAGTAGCCCTAGGAGTCGAGAAAATGAGGTTTTCCCTGAGGACCCATATAGCAGACGTACGGTATCATGACCGGACGATTGGCTTGTCGTTGCACGATGGAAGTACGCTCTCGAGCCTGGACGTACGGTCACTGTGTGATAGGAAAATCCTATTTTCACCAACCGTCCCGTAGCTCCTGTTTTCCTTACTTTAGAGTTGTTTTAGTGGAATTATGACTAATAGAAAGTTTTCCACAGATTTGGAGAACTCGGATCTTTTGGAGTTTTTAGAGACGCGTATCGATCCAGGTGAGTTTTAACTCACATAATGCGCATTGTTATTTTCCATGCACTACACGTATATTTTATCTACTGAGCAAACATTCATATTTTACAACTCTCACATTTTGTACGTATTGCACATGAACTCTGTTTTTGGGAAAAACGTTGTGCTGAACATGTTAACCAAGTGGGACTTATAAAATAACATGCATGTAAAATACAGACAAGATAATTGCATCGTATGACATGGTACACCGGTACGTGCGGTAGCAATTGCCATGGGCTTACTATACATGTTAGCTTTATGGTCAAATGTGTGCGTTATGTGAGGGATGTGGATCCATTGGTTTCGTGACCTTGATGCAACAATTCCCAATGGTTCGGTCACTACAGGAAGGACGTCATTAGTTGGTGTGGGCCACTCGGGGTCGGACTTGATTGTGCCACTAATGTTACGTATGGTATGTTGTACAATGGCTAGGGCACTGGCATTGTATTATAGGTCCCTCGGGACAGCATCAACCTTGCTGAGAAGGGGTAATATCTCGGGTAGACCATACTATTAAACTATGACTGTTATTTACATCATATGCATAAATCATTAATATATATATCACGTATAATTAAACTGTCATGATGGAACTGCCTTTGCTTATTAAACACCTGAGTTCATTACTAAAACTGGCATGGGCATTATCTGCGTTAAAGGTCACTAAGTCTTAGACTTACCCATTTTATTTTATGTCTTTCCCCATCATTACGAATAATTGCGCGGTTTAACTGCTTTAGACAAGGATGCCGTCGGAGCCTACTTGGGGGATTGCTCAGGACCTGATTCGGGTAATCTTTGAGGATATGGATCCAATGTGGCTTAGGACGATGTGAGAGGATGGAGGATCTGCCCGTGTAGACATGATAAAGATTCTAATCTCATTAGCTTTGTTGAAGCTTAAGTCTAGGCTTTGATCTATTGATCTTTTGTGAATAATGTTGTAGTATCTTATTTTGGGAATGTACCTGTTGACGGTTTGATGACCGATACATTTGGTGACTATTTATTATATTATGGATGCAGTACTTTATCTATGGTATCTTGTGTGATGTTTCATTTACTATCTCTTGATCCCATAGTCTTGGTAAAGTCTTCTGCTGCAATTTTCTCG
This sequence comes from Carpinus fangiana, assembly GCA_006937295.1. NCBI lineage: Eukaryota > Viridiplantae > Streptophyta > Magnoliopsida > Fagales > Betulaceae > Carpinus > Carpinus fangiana. The sequence goes on from CM017322.1 coordinate 26,253,420, forward strand.
TTACGACGAGGAAGGTGTTTTCCTGGAGGTCGTGTCTCTGAGGAACATGGCTGGGATGGTGCGCCGTGGAATCAATTACTATGTAATTGATATTCCCATTGGGCGAGGCGTCACACCTATAGGTGCCTGGTGTTTATTTAGGATGTTCAGAATGAATGGACCATTCTTAACTACGTGGTAACTCAAATTCTTACACTTGGCCTTACCCCTTCCCTTTTTGAGAGTCGTGCTAGCTGTTACACACAACTTGGTAACGTAATAAATTATATTTGGAAGAGTATATTGTCAAATGTCTATAACAAACCAAAATAATACAAAAAATAAAAATAAAAATGAATAAACATGTAATTCATATTCATTTACAAGATGCAGTAGGGGCGGCTCCCATTGAATCCAATCCTGCCACTGAGTGAATTGGATTATAAGACTCATGTGAAAGATACCCCTCCGCTGACTCGTGGGGTGGTGACGTCTGCATATCTGTATCACCGAACCCAGAACTGAGAGTTGGACTCTCATGCTCGTCAATAAAGCCTCGGCCTTGACCTTGGCCTCGGCCTTGTGCTGCTCGAATAGGTTTACGTTATGTCGTCATTGTTATGATCAATTTGCTAACAACTCAAAAATCAAAAAATTATATTAGTCAAATTATAACCATATAGCATGTTCAATATTTTTTTATAAAAAAACAATAATCATGCTATTAATTCATTATGAAAAATGTTCTATCAAATATATTAGTGTTTTACTAAAGCAAACAAATTGCAAATATAAAAAAAAAACCACAATATATATATAGAGAGATAGAGAAAGAGAGAGAGAGATAGATATCATCAACTTCATAAAATATGTTAATACACTTTGTACTAACACCAAATGTGAGCTTACATTCAACACAATTCATCATCAAATTCATATTCAGAATTTGTATCACTATTACTTGAAGATGATTGTTCGTTTTCAGAGTCCTCTTCGTATACAGAGTCTATATCGTTGTCGCTAGATAACTCATCTTCCTCATCGAAGTTTGTATCATCTTCATCCGGCAAGTTATCGTTGGCAAACATGCTTGCATCAAGTTGAATATATAATTCATCAATTGCTATTGCCGCATCATCTCTACATAATTGAGTGGAGGCTTCAACATTTGCTTCATCAACAAGGACTATATTACCCCCAACACATTCACCTTCCTGGTATACGTCATCGCTGAGTCCTTGGTCATCTTATGTATTATCTTCCTTTTGTACTATTGGGATATCATAGATGTCTCTATTGATCCACTTCTGCACCACTTTCCAACTACCACCCAATTTAGGATCATCCAAGTAAAACACTTGCGAAACTTGACATGCTATTTACGATAAGTATTCACAATCATGAAGCCTTGTTCCATTCGTATTCCTGTTGCACTCCTAGTCTCCTAGTGTGCCACCAATCGCAATCAAACAAGTACACGAGATTTTGGCTAGGGTAACGTAATTCTAGAATATTTTTTAACTCACCATAGTACTCCGTTACTGAGTTGTTGTCATCACCTGAAACAAAAATACCACTGTTCTGGGTAGGGGTGTCAACCCGGTCCGGTTTCCCGGTTTTTGGCCAAAATCGGGAACCAAAACCAGGCTAACCCCGTTCCTTGTTTTGGGAAACCAGAACCGAAATTGGGACCCCGGTTTTACCGGGGTCCTGGTTACCGGCCGGTTCCGGTTGTACTCGGTCCAGTAACCAGTTTTTTTAAAAAAATTACTTTCTGGTCTTATTTTAGGTGTTGGGCCTAAAATAAGCCCTTTTTTTTTTTCATAAGTTGGTTTTTTTAAAAAAAAAATCTGTTAGTATTTTTATCCAAATTAAAGGGGATTTGTTGTAATTGTTCCAAATAATTAAAAAATAAGCCTAAAAATCCTAAAAAATCAATGTTTTTGCCTATATGGGCCTTAGAAATAAAAATTAAAATTTTTAAAATACCCTAAAATTCATTTTCAATTAGGTACATAAAGAAAACTTTAAAACAATAAAATGTAAAAACAAGTATGTAAAAAAACCAAAAAACTAAAATGTAAAGCCCTAACTAAAAAAAATAAAAAATATATATATTTAACCCAGTTCCCGGTAATCCGGTAAAAATCGGGTACCAAAAACCGGGTACCGGAATCGGGATAACCAGTTTTTGATTTTTCCTAACTGGAACCGGAACCGAGACCCCGGTTTCCCAGTTTTTCGGTTCCGGTTCCCTGTTTTTCGGGGGATTGAGACAAGATGAAACCGTGAACGGAGAAATATTGATGTGTTTTCCTAACGAGTTCAGCCATTAAAAGCAGCTAAATTAGTAACACTGGATACTAATGATTTTGATAGGGTGCGATGGTATGTGCTTACCAACTGTAACGAAACGGTCTCATATTTGGAGTAAGTTTAGTAATAGTCTTTGTGTTTTACCTATTATAACATGTTATAATTTTAGCGTTGATGATCATTTACCAATACGTTTGTTTTTAATGCAATGAACATTATAAAATGATCGAAAGAGAAGGCAGCCTTGACATTAAAAAAAAGCATAAGGCTAACTTTGAACGTTGGTTCCATAAACGTTTATACAATAATAGGCGTAGTGCAGACAATGAATCAAAACAATTATATGATCTTGCATGTGGGCCTGATCGTTATGTTAGATCGTATAGAGGTTGCATCATGAATGGGGTTAGGTACCACACAAAAGAATATACAAAAACTCATGCTACCCAGAACTAGGGGTGTCAAAAAAAAGGGCTTATTTTAGGCCCAACACCTAAAATATTGACGCTGGCCCGTTTCTACAATACTAACGTCAATATTTCTCCGTTCACGGTTTCATCTTGTCTCAATCCCCCGAAGATACCTAGAACAGAAGGTCAAACTCTCATCAGTTAGGTAACACTTGGCAATGCACCCCCTCTGGACGCACTTTGTTATGCGTCCACTTCTTATATCTTCCGAGTTTCCTTTCGAATGGATACATCTAACGGCTTTGTACAGGACTGCCAAGCTTAGCCTCCCAAGGTAAATGAAGTGCTAGATGGATTATAACATAAAAAAAAGCTGGCGGAAATATCTTTTCCATTTTGCATAAAATTATTATAATGTCGACTTTCATTTGTTTCAGGATATCAACTTTCAACGTCCGTGCACATAACTGCAAAAAAAAAGTACTAAGCTAAGTTAATGTTGTTCGTATTTCTGACGTAGAGAAATTTCGAATTGTAATATGAAGTAAACACTGTAAGAAGACATGACAATTGTGGCTTTTCATACCCAAAATTTTACTAGGAAACTTGTTTACACATCAACCGATGTTAGATGCATACCCGTCAGGAAATTTAACATATTTCAACCACTCACATAAACTCTTCTTCTCATCTCTTGTCAAGGTGTACTTTGCAAGTGACATCCTATAAGTTGCACCATTTGGCTGTACATGCAATTCTTTACGTATACCCATCAATTATAAATCTCTACCTGCCTTGACTGTATCCTTGGTCTTCCCATCAATATTCATCAACGTACCTAAGATACTTTCACATATGTTTTTCTCAATATGCATTACATCTAAATTGTGACGTAGTTTCAAGCTTGACCAGTAAGGCAATTCAAAGAAAATACTTCTCTTCTTCCAATTTAGCACAACATCTGTGTACTTTCTCTTTATCCCGCTTGTTTTTCCAAATTGCCCGCATTCCATAGTTGTTGCAACAATTGACTTGCAGACAATTCTTTAGGTTCCAATCTATGCTTCTCTGTACCATCAAACAAGTCTCATCTTTAACGTCATGGATGCTCTTGAGGAAGCCACCGACGATGACACATGAAGCATACCTTATGCCCATACTTCAAATACATGAACGATGTATCTTTATTACATATTGGATATGCAAGATTTTCATTTGTAGATCACCCAGATAATTTTTCATATGCAGAATGTCGCATGCAATTGAAATGTCTATTTCTTTGATGCATCGTACACGCGTATGCCTTCACTCCATAAATCTTTCAAGTCATCAACCAATGGCCGCAAATACACATCAATATTCTTTTCGGGGTCTGAAGGCCCAGGGATAATTAGGGACAACATTAAATTTGGACTCTTCATACACATTCACGAAGGGAAATTGTACACCGTTAACATTACTGCCTATATGCTATATGTTGTACCCATATTACCATATAGGTTGAAACCATCTCTTGTTAAACTAAGCCGCACATTGTGGGAATTACTTGCAAACCACTCATGTCTGTTATCAAACTCTTTCCACACAATAGAATCGGCTGGGTGTCTGAGAGTATTGTCATCATCTTCTCGACCTTCTCTGTGCCACCACATTTTCTTGGCCATTTCTTTTGTCATAAACAACCGTTGTAACCTTGATTTTTTTGGGAAATACCGTAAGACCTTTTGAAGAATATTACTTTTTCTACCTTTGCCATCAATCCATCTTGAAGCGTTGCACTTTGGGCATACCACTTTGTCTGCATGTTCCTTCCAAAAAAGCACACAATCATTCTTGTATGCATGTATCTTATCGTAACTGAAACTCAAGTGTCACCTAAACTGTATTGCTACTTTATACGAGCATGGCAGTGTCTCTCCATCTGGGAGGGCCGTCTTTATCAAGTCAATCATCATATCAAACGTCTTGTTACTCATGTTGCAAAACGTCTTTATATGAAGCATCTTCAGTACAAAAACAATTTCTGTAAATTTCTTGCAGCTTAGATAAAGTTCTCGTAAACCATATTCCCATAATCGGTAAAAGGAGCTTGTTTGTTTGTGATCATCAGTTGTGGGATCCCGTGAAGTAAAGGATTCTCTGATGTTATCATCAAGAAATATCCCCATACATACATTGCCGAACAATTCTTCAACTGCATCAACCTCCTCCATCCTTTCACTTGTATGTGTGTGCATGTTTGTAGAAGTATTTGCCCCAAAATGATCTTCCCCGTGAAATATCCATCAAGTGTATGTCGGAGCAAATACATTCATGTACAAATGACCCTTCACCTCACTAATATGACAATAATATCATGCACAATAGCGACATGGACACTTTATCATATCACATGCATTCACTAATTTAATTGACATTTCCATGAATACTTCTACACCTTTTTGAAATCTCTTTGAACATTGATTACTTTCTCACATCCAACTCCTATCCATATTGATGTCCCTATCAGAGGTAATTCTTTTAGACTCTAAGAATAGTTGCTAGGAAGAGGTAGAACTCTAACAATTGCCAAAGTTGCTAGAATGAATGGATAAAACAAAAGATGCAATTAGATTATTATAAACTTTAATCGGGTACTCCTTCAAATCAAGATCTATATATGCCTTCAATGCTTTCACATTTCAATTCATTTTCTTGATGACATAGCTAATCAAACATTAACGCATTAAGTATTAAATAAGAGTAAGGTCATATTTAGGGCCTGCCCTATTGAGAGGAGCAAGAAGGGAAAAGATCTGAGCAATAAATAGTACATTTGCCCTAAACTTTTCTATTTCTCACATTAACATGTGTTAGATTACATATATATTTAAAGCTTGGTCACTCCACCTCAAAGATTTTCATAGATTGTCTTATTACTTATCCTACTTGAAATGTTTCTATAATTTTTATATCAATAGAGCAGATTAACTACTATGAGTCATCATGCTCTTGGTAGATTTGTGCACCTATGGATACGCTTATAAAATATTCTGTCAAAAACAATTAGAATTCAACAGTTCAATATGCACACACATCCAGAGGATTCCAAAGGCATACAGATACACCTCTTAACAGCAGAGACATGAACAAATTGGCCAGAAGCACACTGTTGCCTAAGCAAACAAGTAACAAAATCATCAACCAAACACAATCCCCTTCTTTGAGCAGTTTACTACTGCAATTGCACTATTACCAGTTATTCTATATGCTTCGTATGCATACTTTTCTACAAAATGTGCAGCTCTTACATATTAATCATAAATTTAGAAATGAAAGCTAATTTCAGTTTATTAACAGGAGATGTGGAGCAACAACCATGTTGGGTAATAATGCTTAAGGTATGTTCTATATTTGATTTCTTTCAGTTTCATCTAAGTTGATAAAATGTTGCTACTAGAGTTTATTAAGAGTAAATTTTTGCAAAGTATCCTAAGTTGAACGTACTTGGTTCCTACCAAATACTGTTGTTTTCTTATACGTTTCATGTTTCTTACGTATTGATGCATGTGAAACATGTGATTGCTTTTAGAGAGTTGAAGCAATATACTTATCAAAAAAGAGTTCAAACAATATCATGAGGGACATTTAAACACCTAAATTTTCTATACATACTTCACATTGCTAAGGGAGCTATAAAGTAAATTGGCCAAGAATTTAATGTTGATTAACACACTGCACCTACAAAATACTATGGTTTTACGAATATTTTGCATGTTTCGACTATAACATTCTCAACTTCAATATTGCCAAGCCAATGACCTGTCCTGTCTGCCACATGTGCTAGCAATCCACCATAATATGTGAGAGCCTTTTTGTCTAAGCAAAGTGTTTAGTTGGTTGAAGAAAAGTTGAATTAGTGTCATTAAGGACATCTAAACTAAACACCTAATTTTCTTGATGTTACTTTATTGCCTCGTTGTTGAAATTGTTTATCATAAGAATCTCTATGTGTATATATGCATGCCCATGTTGTAGATGCACAAGGAGGGCGGATAAGGGTTCCAGCTTGTGACTTTTCATGCTTTTCGTATATTATATGGGTGGACATTGTTGATCATACTTGTCCCAAAAGGAAAATATATTAATTTATTTCTTACAGGTGCTTGATAATCTTCCACATGATCTTCTCTATTCAGAAAATCAAGTTTCTCCTTGGATGGAAGTATGGGTTGAAAAGCAACGTGATAGGTACAAAGTATGCATGCACCCAGAGATATCTCTAAAATGCTATATTGCAACTTATATATTTTTGTTTCACACATAATGACATGGTATTGAGTTGCTTCATTATCTTTTGAGTTGAAACTCAGCATAGAAAGAGGTTAGGGAATTTCTCAATTGAGGATTCATGATGAAATGGTTATCCAGTCTTAATCTAACCTTAACATAATATATGCATACAAATGCACGTACCAAACAGATCTACAAGATTTTAATTTTTGTTTAAAATCATATTTCAATCTACAAGATATAAAAACAAAAACTATTTTTACCAAACAGATCGCTGAAATAAATCAGAAAAACAAAAATTAAAATTATATAAAAACAAAAAACAAAAAAGTCCAACAAAGCAAGCTTGAACCAGAGACCCAAAAAAACACATACACGATTTACTTTCAGACAAGGAAAGAAATTTGACCTATGGGTCGGCGAAGTTTAAGGTCTGAGATAGAATTCGTGCTCCAATTCAAACAAAACCTCTTACATCTGACCTATGGGTCGGCAAGGTTTAAGATCTGAGAAAGAGAACATGAGAGAAGAAGAAGAGGAAGAGACCCAACGTGAGCATCGATTGCAGATAAGAGTAGAAGGGGGAATGTGAGAGATGAAGATTGAAGAGGGAAAATTGTTTTCTGAGAGACGAAGAAGAGGGAATAGGGAAAATTGGGGAAAAGTGAATGCGCGAAAAGGGAAAAGAAGGTGCCTAATTAAATGAAGTGCAAGCGCCAATTTTTTTTTTTTCACAAGTGGGCCACGGGTAACCCATGTGGGTCACGGGTTACCCATCTTTGGGTCACCTTATGACTCACTGCTAGATCACCTTGTGACCTAGGGGGGTCATAGGCATTGGGTCACCTTGATTGGCCTGTGTACAATTTAAAAGAAAAAATTCTTCAAATTTTTTTTTTTAAAATAAATTATTTTACTTTTTTTTAAAATAATGTTTAAATTAAGAGTGAATTTAGAATTTTATAAAAGTTATGGGTATAAATCATTTTTAGGGTAAAAGATCATTCACGTGATATTTATCTTAAAATGTTAATTAATTAATAATTTCACATTTTAAGATAATATATATTTCACATTTTAACGCCAAATCCTAATGGATAGAGATATTGCATCAAATTATATGTTCAATGAGTGAAATATTAAATATGTTTTTATTATTAAAATATTAACTAAAAATTTAAAGTTAATAAAATTTTAGTATAAAAGATCATTAAGGTGATATTTATCTTATAATTAATTATTAGCTTAAATTTTTAAGATATGTAGTAATTTAACATTTTAACGTCAAACCTTAATGGAGGGTGATATTGCATCAAATTTGATGTTCGATGGCTGAAATATTAAAAAACTTGTCACAATTGATCTAACTAATACATAAAGATAATACAAAATCCAAAGAGTTTAATAGATCATCTAATCGTATTATGATCAATCAGACAAATATACTAATATCGTTCGGAATTGATCTTATCAGATGTTCTATTGAAACTTTAATCATGTCAAGTTCTATTGATTGTATCATGATCAACATAACTAATGCACTAAGATAATATAAATGCTTAGAGTTCAATTGAATGTTAGATCGAACCTTTAATTTGTTTGAAGTTTGATCGATCATTTGATCTTATTACGATCGAACGAATGCATTGGGACCAATTAGATGTCTGATCGAATATTCAATTTCAATCGTTTCAATACACTAGGATCAACCAGATATTTGATCGAACCTTCAATTTCAATTGTGTTTAGTTTGATCAATCATTTGATCCTATCACGATCAATCGAACTAATTCACTAGGATTGATAGGATGTTCAATCGAACCTTTAATTTGTCTAAAATAATATAAAGCATTTGATCATATCATGGTCGATCAAACAAATGCACTAGGACCAATCGGATGTCTGGTCGAATATTCAATTTTAATAGTTTCAATCATCTGATCCTATCACGATCAATCGAACTCATTCACTAGCATCAATCGGATATTCGATCGAACCTTCAATTTCAATTGTATCTAGTTTGATCGATTATTTTATCATATCATGATCAATCGAACTAATTCACCATGATCAATCGTGTTAGTTCATAGTTCGAATTGGCTGGATTTATGTGTACAAAATACTTGTGTTTCATTTGTATGTTTAAATGTGCAGTCTGTGAGATAGCCAAAGTAAGATGAAAATGCCTTTCAGAGGCATTGTCTAAACCCTCACCTAAAAGACGTCCGGACGAGATAGCTATACAAGAAAACCTGAGAGCTTTGTTTGAAGTCTCGTCTAAAGCATTGTCTGGACGGGAATAGTGAACTCTAAACCCGAGAGCTTCGCCTGAAGTTCCGTCTAGACGGGGATAGTGAACAAGAAAACCCGAGAGATTCGTCTGAAGTCCCGTTTGCAGTTCCGTCCGAACGCTCCATAGCTCTCAAAACTTCTTGGGTTCGGTATTTATGGGGATTTTTTTCCCTCTTCAGTTTATTCCTTCTTCTCTTCTTTTGGCCGCAGCTCTAGTGCCTTCTCAAAACTTCTTGTGTTTGGTATTTCTGGGGATTTTGATTGGGTTTTCAAGCTTTTTCAAATTGTTTTTCCACCAAAGGTATGAAATCTGAACATTAATCATTTTTTTTTTCTTTTTTTTGAAGGTTAGGGCTTAGGTTTTGGAAGATGGGTTGGAGTGGAAAATCCGAAATTTTTGTTGTTGTTTGTTTTGATTTATTTTGCTTAATGATCATATGGGTATTTTACTAGTTTGATTTGTGATGTATTTAGGCATGAAATTCTCATCCTCCTTGAACTCTTGTTACATTTTTTTTTTTACTGCATATCATTTGTTCGATAAAATTCCTAAATGATATCCTTGAGTTGTTTTTCTTAAATTTTTCACTTCAATTGCTCTTCTTAAATGTCTAAGATGTTTAGGTTTTGGTTGTGGGAAATGATAGCTTTTTTTTTTTTTTTTTGTATGACATGTTTAATTTTCACAAGCTAATCACATTTTTCTTGGAATCTCTTTGAAGCTCGTGAAATAACCATTGCTGAAGTTATGTTTTTGTGTTGGTGTTATGGTATATGTATTCATGTGTGTAGGATATGGCTAGTGGAGTCCCTACATCAAGAAAGTTACCCATACGCTCAAAGACTAAAGCCCAAAAGAGAAAGGCAACAGAGGATGCTTCCTTTGCTCCTGATATTAGGTTTCGGTTTCAGAGCAAGTCTGCAAAGAAAGTTTTTCAGGATAGGTTTCATGATTGTACTGTTATTGTAGAAAGACCGGTGAACCTGTCGGATCTTCAGGATGGTCGGTTCAATATTATCTCTTAGATCTTCTCTCAGAGGAAATGGGAATATTTCATCACACCTCCTGCACATTCGTTTTTAAATCTGGTTCGAGAATTCTATGCAAACATGGAGACACAGCTAGACACTGATGAGGATGTTGAACAATCTCCGCATATTGTATCATTTATTCGGGGTGTGAAAATTGTTGTCACTCATGAAGTAATTGCTGAAGTCACAGGAATCCCACTCATTGAAGAGCCTGGTTTTCCATATCCGATAGATGATTTTCCTTCTAAAACTGACATGTCAAAATTGTTTGTTCCACCTGATTCATACAATTTTTGGCAAGACTACATGAATGTGATCCCCTTTGGACATCTTTCTCATCCGGTGAAGTTATTAGCTCGAATTGTCATGCAAAATGTGTTTCCAATAGATCATCATTCGGATCTTGGTATGGCACGAGGTCGGTTTATCTATGCGCTTCTCACAGATGTCCATATTGATTTTGCGTCTGTTGCTATTAGACTCATGAAGGCTATCTTCACTGAGAGTTTGGTTTCACTGCCGTATGGAAGCTTGATATCGCGCATTATTTCAAAATTTATTCAAATTCTTGCCTCTGAACCAACGATTAAACATCTTGGTCCCTTTTGTAGCACTACTGTGAGTCGATCCAAAGCTCAAATGCGATTGAGAGGCACCAAGGATTTTGAAGTCCAAAATGATCCTGCAAACACTATTGGACCTTCTGGAGGCTGTACTACATCTTCTCATGTGTCTTTAGATGATGTAATGGCTAAGCTGAATGACATGTCGACTCAAATGACAGGGTTTTTGTCAATCCTCACTGGATTACAAAAAGATGTCAATGACTTAAAGACTAGGTTCATGGGATCATCTTAAGGAAATAGCTTGGTTGATGAAGATCTGTTGAGGAGCAATCTATGAGTGATTCACCTGCTCAAACTTAGTCCCTTTGTCATCTTTGACAAAAAATGGGAGTGAAGTTGTTTTGAAGTTATTTTGTGTTTTGGTTTTTTTAACTTCATGTTATCTTGTTTCAATTTCTACGAGCATAATGAACTGTGTTAAAAATCTTTTATTAAAAATGTGTTTCGTAGATTGAACTAATATTTTGTCAACGAATAGCCAAATGGGGAGTTTGTTAGTTCATAGTTCGAATTGGCTGGATTCGTGTGTACAAAATACTTATGTTTCATTTGTATGTTTAAATGTGTAGTGTGCGAGATAGCCAAAGTAAGATGAAAATGTCTTTCAGAGGCCTCATATGAACCCTCGTCTAAAAGACGTCCGGACGAGATAGCTGTACAAGAAAACCCAAAAGCTTCATCTGAAGTCTCGTCTGTAGTTCCGTTCGGACAGGGATAGTGAACAAGGAAACCCGAGAGCTTCGTCTGAGGTGCCATCCGGACGCCAAATCCTATTTATCTTAAAATGTTAATTAATTAATAATTTAACATTTTAAGATAATATATATTTTACATTTTAATGCCAAATCCTAACTTAGGGAGATATTGCATCAAATTATATGTTCAATGAGTGAAATATTAAATATGTTTTTATTATTAAAATATTAACTAAAAATTTAAAATTAATAAAATTTTAGTATAAAAGATCATTAAGGTGATATTTATCTTATAATTAATTATTAGCTTAAATTTTAAAGATATGTAGTAATTTAACATTTTAACGCCAAACCTTAATGGAGGGTGATATTGCATCAAATTTGATGTTCAATGGGTGAAATATTAAAGAACTTGTCACAATTGATCTAACTAATACATAAAGATAATACAAAATCCAAAGAGTTTAATAGATCATCTGATCGTATTATGATCGATTGGACTAATATACTAATATCGTTTGGAATTGATCTTATCAGATGTTCTATTGAAACTTTAATCATGTCAAGTTCTATTGATTGTATCATGATCAACATAACTAATGCACTAAGATAATATAAAATGCTTAGAGTTCAATTGAATGTTAAATCGAACCTTTAATCTGTTTGAAGTTTGTTCGATCATTTGATCTTATTACGATCGAATGAATGCAATGGGACCAATCGGATGTCTAATCGAATATTCAATTTCAATCGTTTCAATGCACTAGGATCAACCAGATATTTGATTGAACCTTCAATTTCAATTGTGTTTAGTTTGATCGATCATTTGATCATATTACGATCAATCGAACTAATTCACTAGGATCGATCAGATGTTCAATCGAACCTTTAATTTGTCTAAAATAATATCAAGCATTTGATCGTATCATGTTCGATCAAACAAATGCACTAGGACCAATCGAATGTCTAGCCGAATATTCAATCTTAATAGTTTCAATCATCTGATCTTATCACGATCAATCGAACTCATTACCTAGCATCAATCAGACTCGTTCACCAGCATCAATCGGATATTCAATCGAACCTTCAATTTCAATTGTGTTTAGTTTGATCAATCATTTTATCCTATCATGATCAATCGAACTAATTCACCATGATTAATTGGATGTACGATTAAACATTCAATTTATTTTCAATCATCTGATCATATCACGATCAATCGAATTAATTCACCAGGCTCGATCAGATGTTCGATCAAACATTCAATTTCAATTGTTTCAATCATCTGATCCTATCATGATCAATCGAACTAATTCACTTTGATCGATTAGATATTCGATCTAACTTTTAATTTCAATTGTGTCAAGTTTAAGTGGACGTTGTGGATCTCCCACTTTTATTTGTTTTTTTTTTTGTTTTTTTTTTTATTTTTGAACAAGTGCATTAGCGTCGACAAAATCCGACGCTAATAATACCTCATCAGCATCCACTATCATAGTGGACGCTATTAGTGCATCATCAACGTCCACATTAGGTGGACGTTGTTGATCTTCCACTGTTATTTGTTTCTGATTTTTTTTTTTTATCAAGGGTATTAGCGTTGACAACATTGGACGCTAATAATGCCTCATCAGCGTCCACTTCCATTATCGACGCTATTAGTGCATCATCAGCTTCCACTTTTAGTGGATGCTGATGATCTTCCACTTTTTATTTGTTTTTTATTTTTTATTTTTGTTCAAGGATATTAGCGTCGACAAAATTGGACGCTAATAATGCCTCATCAGCGTCCACTTTCACTGTCAACGCTATTAGTGAATCATCATAGTGGACGTTCTTGATATTCCACTTTTATTTGTTTTTTATTTTTTATTTTGTTCAAGGGTATTAGCGTCGACAAAATTGGACGCTAATAATGCCTCATCAGCGTCCACTTTCATTGTCGACGCTATTAGTGAATTGAATCATCAGCGTCCACTATGTTGATATTCCACTTTTATTTGTTTTTTTTTTTAAATTTTGTTCAAGGGTATTAGCGTCGAAAAAATTGGACGCTAATAATGCCTCATCAGCGTCCACTTTCATTGTCAACGCTATTAGTGAATCATCAACGTCCACCTAATGATCTTCCACCTTTATTTGTTTTTTATTTTTTTATTTTTGTGCAAGTGTATTAGCGTCCACAAATGTGGACGCTAATGACACATTATCAGCATCTACTTTAATAGTGGACCCTAATGATCTATCATCAGCATCCGCTTTGGGTGTCGACGCTAATGATCTATCATTAGCGTCAACTTTTGTGGACTTTGATAGTCTCAATTTTTTTTATTATTTTTTTTTATTATATAGGACTATTAGCGTCCACTACATGTGAACACTGATAATAAAATATCAACGTCGACACTTGTCGACACTATTAATTATTTTGTCTCCCCTAATAGTTTTTCCGTCTCTGGTGTAATTCCCGTGAGTATATTTGCGTCGACTTTTTAGCGTCCATTGTAAAGTGGATGCTAATACTTATCTTTTGGGTCGATTATTAGCGTCGACTTCATAGTGGACGCTAATTAATAATAACCTAAAAGCCGACGCTAATAATTGATCATTAGGGTCGACTATGCAGTCGACGCTAATGATGTCGCTCCTAATGAGTATATTTCTTGTAGTGAGAGAAGGTCTTTCATTGTTTAGTTGTCCCATGAGTACTCTAATATTGTCTGTGAATTATAATGACAACATGTCGTTTGACCATTCATGCCAACAATTAAAATACAAATAAATAACTATTTCATATATTTATATATATATAGCCAATCTCCTTAATGTCGATGTTGAAAGAGATGAATTGTATATTGGCAGCAGTCTTTAATTAATTTTCTTATTGTTCTTCTCTAAAGGTTATTATCAATGCGACAAGCCAAATTCTCTTTCTAATAAGAACTAATAATTTTTTATGTTTCTAGTTTTGCCTTTGGTTGCCACCACTATTGTATGCTTTTGTTAATTAGGATCCACAAACCGTCCTTGTAAGTTTGTAACTCTTTTTAATTCCAATTGATTAAAAATAAATAAATTAGGATGCACAAAGCTATTCTTGTGCTTTTCAGGGACTGGATCAATTTGGGGCCTCTCGATACAATAAAGTAGAGGAATTTATGTTCTATTATTATTATTATTTGAAATGTCTGTGCAAGTAGGGGGAAGAAAATTCGAATTAATGACTTCTGCTTCATTAGACGTGATCCTAACCAATTAAATTACATCTTGAAAACTCTGTTCTATTATTTATGAGACCCCAATGAGTGTGGGATATATTTATTAGCCCTTTTATTAGGGCATTCGATCGGGGTTGTGCTTCTAGAGTAATGTATATTAAATATGCCAACATGCAATTAAAATACAAATAAATAATTATGAGACCCCGATGAGTACTGTGGGATATATAATATATGAATAATGATAAATGCATAACTTAAGTTTAATTTTAGCCCAACTTTTCTATTAAATTTTTTTAAAATTACTGATGTGGAGGAGAGAGAAAGTCTTAAATTAGAGAGAGAAAGTGAAATTTGACTTAGAAATTAGACCAAAATTAAACTTAAATTGTACCTATATCACACCTCATGATATATTTGTCGCGTTTAAGAACAATTTTTTTTTGGTTGGCTTCAGAATCAGAGCTTACACAAGTTCCAAAAGCATGCCAGGGTCTGATGCTAGTGTTGTTATCGAGATTATATATACTGATTTGGGCTGCATTATTTTATAATATATATATATATATATATATAATGTGCTTTAAAATTAGTACTACCAGAAGTTTTCAGAGCCTTCTAACCCTAAAAGAAAACAAATAAAAGTGAATATTAGAAATAATGCTGGAAAAATTTCAATAGGTGAAAGCATCCATTAAAAAATAATAAAAATTGCATCCACAAGCTAGCTATATATTCTAATACGTACAAAAGTCTAAGCTAATGGATAATAATCTATTTATATTAACTACTATTTTTATTATGTTTTCTCAATATAGTACTCAACACTTACAAATATGTGAAAGATTTCTTGAAAAGAGTTATTCAATGATGTAGGACGGCTTCTCTGGGAACCTCACCCGGCCAAAACTTCTCTCCCTTTCGGGACATCTTTTGATTTAGGGACCACTTTGACCCTGAAATACTTGGAAAATAGTTCTCTCTCCCGGGCACCTAAACCGGGTGAGAGAACACTTGAACATGAATTTCACTCGAGATACTATTTACTGGGTACTGCTCACCTGGGCATCAACATTCACCCAGGCATTGATATTCATCAAGTATCACTGTTCACCAGAGGAAAGCTTCTCTTCTACTCGGGGCACCCTTTTGACCTGGGCATAACATCCAAGTGTAATACCCGGGGACTATTATTTTCTCATGAAGTTACAAAATCCTAGGCATTCAAAGATATTAATTGATCTGTTGACAACTGTGGAGAACTTCTTAAATGGGCACCGATAAAAGTTACAGAGGAAGGCTAAAATAATGCCCATGTGTGCTTGTCAAATGGCGCCGTCATTTTTTTTGTCCTTTGTCCGTTATTTCTTGGCTACTTTATTTATTAGCCCACCTTTTTTCTTTCTAGCTAGGTTACTTTGTTAGTATTAACTGTTGAGAATTAAGTGCTATTAATTGTTTAGGTGTTTCATTTTCCTATAAGTAGGCGCAAGCTTGTATTCAGAAAAAATGTTGAAATATTATCAAAACTTTGAGTTTTCTCTCAATCATCTTTGCGGAGATTTATCTTCAACCTGTGGGTTGTATTTTTATTTTCTTGGTTAAGAGACGAAAAAACTCATAATCTTTTGTTACCAAGTCTTCCGCTACGTTATTCAATCACAAACCCATGCAAACTGCAGTACTGTATTGCAAATACTTTGTTGGCAAAACTTAACACTACATTGCCATTCATTGTAAAAACATATATACTATATATAAACTACTAAAATACATGTATATTTCAAAATATTGAAACTATCTAAAAAGACTAAAAAACGAAAATTAATTACATATATCAAAACAATTACTTTTACGAAAAAGATTAAAATCTGCACATTTATTTTGATAGATTATCAAAAAGTTCCATTGGTTTTTAATTTTTTCACAAATATTATTCTCCAAGCTATGATCAAATAGATTATTATGTTAATATTTTGTCAATTTTCTTGACAAAATACTTGAGAAATGCAATTATGCCTAAAAAATTGAGCCCCTCTATATAGCCATTGAATGACTTTGGCAACTTTTTGTTTTATTTGTCGTTTTTTCCATAATTGTTTGACATGATTGATATTTAATAAAACATTTTATTAAAAAATTGATGAAATTTGTTTAGATTTTTTGTTTTTTTGTTTTTTTTTTTTTGTGTTGTTGTAAAGATCTGCTATTCTTTTATCTCTCATTATTATTATTTTTTTCAAATTTATTATTAAATGTATTGGATCAGCTGCATAAATTTGAAAAAGAGATATGCATGTCTTGTAGTAAATTAACCTGCAGACTCAAATCTAAAAAACCCAACTCTAACACACACAGAGAGAGAGAGAGAGAGAGAGAGAGAGAGAGAGAGAGAGAGAGAGAGAGATGGGTATGAGAGTCAATGGTTAACCCATCCTCTACCAAGCTGTAGGTGAAAGGTCACCTTCAGGCTTCAACCTTCATTCTGCAAGAGAAGAGAGAGAGAGATGAGTTGGCCAAGGCAATTACTAGCTGCCGTGGCTTTCTTAGCAACGGGAGTGATATTCTTACCGGAGAGCTTCGGATCGAAATCAGACGGTCAGATTCCGACGAAGCTTGCTACCTACCTCAGACTGGTTCATCTTCTCAGCTTCTCCACGGCCTTGGGAACCGCTCTCTGGGTCACCTTCGTCGCCGTCGTCGTCATGGTCCTGTAACACTCTTTTCTCTTTATCTCCTCTCCTTAATTAGTATCTCGATCACTAACGTCATGTTTGGTTACCCGGAAAAGAAAGTAAACGTTTCAACATGCAGAACAACAAAGCAATACCTGAATATATATCATGCATATATAGTTACGTACAATATTAGAGGTAGTGGCATTTTCGTAAACCATTTTTTTGACAATTTAGGAACCTTCCGAGGCATCTGTTTGGAAACCTGCGAAGCAAGTTGTTTCCCGCCAGTTTCATCCTGGTTGGGATCTGTTGTGCAATATCAGCAGGCTCGTTTGGGTATCTGCATCCATGGAAGTCGTCGTCTACAGCTGAGAAGTTCCAACTTGGGCTGTTGCTGTCTTCGTTTGCATTCAATCTCTCCAATTTGTTACTCTTTGGACCCATGACCATCGAGGTAATTAGTAAATGTTCTTAATTAATGCAGATGTTCTTGATCTTTTTGATTAAATATTAGGCCGTCATGTCATGTTGTTTTGTTTAATGTGGTGCGCATGCAGATGATGAAGAAAAGGCATAAGGTGGAGAGAGAATTGTGTATTGGGGAAGAAATTGGGTGGTCGAAGAACACGGAAGTTGCAATGGTGAATACAAAGCTTGCAGCCGTGAACAGGAAATTTAGGATGATTCATGGGGTTGCATGCTTGCATCCCTGGCTCATGTCATCTTCTTTGCCACCTTATTTATGCATTCATGGCATTTGGCTGCTAATTATATCAATTAATTAATCTTTAGTTTCCCTTTATTGGGGAAGATTACAAAAACTGTGTACGATTGAACATTATGTAATGATTCGTAAGATCATGAGCAATTGTTTTCCTCGATCTTCAAGCTTCTTGTCTTGTTCGATCGTCATGGTCTTCCGATCCTTTTTCATCGTTCCTTGTCTCAATATTCGAGTCCTTTAGAATTAGTCTATTATGATGTTCAGATTGACCATGAGGGTCCATTCTATTGACATAGGTTGGATGATTGCTATTTTTCTTTTGGCAATTTTACTCATTTATTAATATTTTAATCTAATTTATAGGTTCTTTTTTTATTCAAACCCATGACGTGATGGCTTAAAAATAAGTCTAATTTTTTTATAGAGATCGAATAACTTATATACTCAACTTGCACAAAATGTATTTTTTGTGCAGGCTATTTATAATTTGTCACTTCAGTATGGAATATACTACCAAAATAAAACCAAACCCATCTGATTATATGAGGAAAGAAAAGAGAGAAGAGAAAAATAAGAGAAAGAAAGAAGGAAGAAGACGCTGGAAGGGCTGGACGGTGGCGAGCTGGGTGGCGGCAGTGAACTGGGTGGTGCGGGTGAGTTGGACGACGGTGGGTTCCTCACCGTGGGTGACCCACATTGCAGACCCACGGCAGTGCGAGTGAGCTGGGCGGTGCGGGTGAGCTGGGCGGTGCAGGTGAGCTGGACGACGGTGGGTTCCTCACCGTGGGTGACCTACGCTGCAAACCCATGGCCGGCCTGGGTCTGGCCGGCCTGGATCTGGCCGTCCACCGGCTTTAGCGACTTTATTTTTTTATTTTTTCTAATGGGTTTTGCTTCGGTGGGTTTGATTTTTTTATTTTTTCTAATGGATCTTGCTTTAGATCTTGTTTTTTGGGGTGACTTTTAGGGTGATAAAATCTCTAAAAGGGTTAACCTTCCCCCCTAGGTTTTTAGTTTTGAATCCAAAATTAAGTTTTGAGGTATTAGAAACGAGTTTTGTGACATTAGAATCAATTTTTGAGGCATTAGAAACAAGTTTTTAGGCATTAAAATCGATTTTTGAGGCTGGGGTGGGTAGAAAAGTCACCGGAGTTTGGTGGCCGGTGGTGGTGGACGGCGGCGGCTGGGCGTGGTGGAACCGGTAGATGCATGGGGTGGTTTAGAAAAAAATGTGAGAAATCCTATGTTTTGTTAACATATAAATTTTTTGCAATTTTTTAAAATAGGTGAAGTGTCAAATGGTGAGTGAGTTGCACAAAAGCTGATTTTTGTGCAACAACACCACCCAAGACGCTCTCTTTTTTATATTATGTTTTTCACACATCTCCATATTATACTTTTCTTAAAGTTTTTCGGGTGTTTTCTTACATGAAATCGGGTTTTTACTCGACAAATAGTTCATATCAATTTGTGTAAGAAATTGACATGAAACGTTTCCTAAATTTAGATTCCATAAAATATATATATATTTGTCACCTTTATCAATTAATAGATTCTTGCGATTTGAATCCATATGATCTAATACATGATTCTATTACGTCCAAAATATATACTGAGCCCTCCATAGCCATTGAGTGACCTTGGCAACTTTGCTTTGCTAGAGACCTCCCCTCGGGTGGTGCATCCACTTCTAGCGCAACCGCTCTGAGCCATTAGAGGTATTCGCAACCACTATGTGATGGTTGGGATTGAAAGCCATAAAACCAAAAAAGACTATAATTGATAACCGATAAATATTGAAATATTGATAAAAACATATATTTAAAAATATTTCAAATCATAGATATATATCTACTTATAGCCTGTTTGGGTGTGTGTTTGAAGAGCTTAAAAGTGCGTTTAATACTAAAAAAATACAAATTAAAAGCTCTTTTAAAAGTCTAAAAAGCTTTAAAATAGTTAAAATATACACTTTCGGCAAAAGCTTAAAAATAAAGGTTTTGCCTAAAAACTCTTTTTGAAAAAAAAAAATTTATTTTTCAAACGCAATCCCAAACATACTCTTAATAAAATTAAAAATTCATGAAACCTTTCTATGCATGACACCATAAAATATAGAGGGAGCGCTTTTGGTTTTTTTTTTTTTTAAAAAAAATAAAAAAATTAATAATACTATGTATTTTATTTAATATGATTGAGTTTGTATTAATTAGAGCATTAATATTGGGTTTAACAAATATTTAGCTACAATTTAACTAAAGGATCACATTTTTATTTTATTTTATTTTAACTACCTACTTTTTCAAAGCGTTTACATTGAACTCAACATTTTAACTATTAATTTTCACTATTTTATTTCTAAAAGATACTTTATTATTATTATTATTATTATTTTGGAAAAGAGAGAGAACCATTTGAATTTTTTAATGCATTTTAAGCTAAATGCTCAACAAATTTGCTAAAACTTGTATCAGATGAGCTAACTATTTCGTTAATCTAATCAATGTGATTAGTGGGACAAGACTTTTGTTAATTTTTACAAGAAAAGTAACCAAAATAATCGATTAGCCCAATATAAATGCTCCTAAATTTAGATACAAAGCCCAAAAACCATGTGGATATATGTTGCCAATGAGGATGATACATTTAGAGTCGGTTTGAGATTGCGTTTAAAAAATAGAGTTTTTAAATTAAAAAAAATATTTTAGGCAAAAATTTAATTTTTAAGTTTTTGTCAAAATACTTTTTAATTATTTTTAATCTTTTTAAATCTTTAAAAATATTTTTAATTTTTTTCCGAGTATTTTTTTCTTAAAAAGAAACAGTATTAAACTCTTCGAAAAAATTCTCAAATGGCCCCTAAACCGCTTTGGTAGAAAAGAAACAGACAATTATCGCAACGTGGCACTTTCCCATTTGCAGCCTCCACCAACTCAGACGTAAATTCTCACATAAAATTAAAAGGTCAAACCCATCCTCTTCGCGTTGGTGCACCTGCGTAGATATACAACCCTTTTTTTTTTTTTTTTGAAGCATAGATATACAACCTACCCTTCTCTTCAAGCTTCATTTTCACAGACCCACAGAGAGAGAGAGAGAGAGAGATGGGTTGGCTAACGAGATTCCTATCAGCGGTGGCGTTCTTGGCGATCGGAGTGATATTCTCGCCGGAGACCTTCGGATCTCAATCGGACGGTCAGAATTCGACGAAGTTTGCAATCTATCTCAAGCTGGCTCATCTTCTGTGCTTCTCCACGGCCTTTGGATCCGCTCTCTGGGTCACCTTCATCGGCGGCATCATCATGTTCAAGTACCCCTCTTTTCTCCTTGTCCCTTGCTCTTATTATGCCACTAAGGCCGTGCTTGGTTACCCAGAAGAAGGAATTACATGTTTTCAGTTTTGTGCGTGTTATGATTGTCTTTGTTTAGAAAGATGTAGGATTTGTTTTGGGATTTTTTTTTATAAATTAAAAAAAAAAAAAAAAAAAAAAAAAAAACCCGCAATGGTTCGCAGATGATTTAGAATTTTGAGACTTAAAAATTAAGTAGAGGGTTTAAGCTATGTTTGGTAAGTGAGAAAGTGTTAGGATAAAGAATTCTGAAAAAAAAGAAAAGGAATATGAAGGGTTTTTGTTTTGGTTTTTGAAATTGCGAAGTTAAATTGAGAAAACCGAGAGGTTTTTCCTATGCTCAATTTTTAGCTTAGTTTAATGTTTATCTAAATGCTTAAGAGATAAAGCTTTAGGGTTCAACCATTGGCTTTCGTTTCAATTATGGATTATTGGCTAGGCAAACCCAATAGAATTATAGAGTGATGTATAATAATTTGTAGAAGCAAAGCAATACAAACAAGTCTTACAAAAAGTTCATACAGAATTATAGAGTGGTGCGCCTTGTGCGCCAAATTAAATGTGGCTTGTAATAGATTATCCATGTCATTTCTTAGGAAAGTTTTGTATGAGTAGCATTTTCCTAAACTATTTTTGTTCAAAACCCGTTTGGCAATTTAGGAATCTTCCACGGCATCAGTTTGGAAATCTGCAAAGCAAGATGTTTCCTGCGTATTTCTCCATGGTTGGGGTCTGTTGTGCAATATCAGCAGGGTCGTTTGGGTATCTGCATCCATGGAAGTCGTCATCTACTGCTGAGAAGTACCAGCTTGGTTTCTTGCTGTCTTCGTTTGCATTCAACCTCGCCAATTTGTTTGTATTTACACCCATGACCATTGAGGTGAATTTCTTATAAGTTTCAAGTTCTTTTGGACATTTATGCAATGTGAATTTGTGATGTTTTTATTTATACGGTATGGTTTTTCTGATTTTTCCCAACTGTAAATTAATATCAAATCTCTATTTGTGGATTACATCTCCTCTACAAGGTGGCCTCTAGCATTCTCAAATCCTATGTTGCATGTGTGTATGTTTGTGGGGAAAGGGATTTTAAAGGCAACACTTAAATCTAAAACTATACGTAAAAGATACATCCAGCTGCATGATTTGCTTTGACAGGGTTTTTTATAAGGTGATGTGAAAATTACCTTGCTTATATACTCATGAGAAACTGCAAAATATGAGAGAGTTTTGCTCCCTATATATATGTCATACGTGTAGGTTCTAACTAGTCATTGAACTTAACAATATCTTTTAGAAGGCTTCTGATCCTTATGCTTCATGTTGTTTATGATTTAACTTAATGGCAAGCTTTAACCAAATGATTGTATTACGTTCAATTGATTTGATGCTTTTTAGTCCCAAATAGTGAAGAATCACATTTAATCTGGGTCGTAAATAGTATAAAATCAAGTTTTAATCTTTTGATTTCTTTTTTCTGTCTTTGCACTTCCGTGACTCTCAATGAAGAGGCTTGAGTAGTTCATTTGTAAGTTTGGTTTGAATTTTTTTTTTTTTTTCTTCAAAGAAACATTCGAGTAATGCTCTTTTTTATTCATGCCAAAAATGATATCGAGTACAAAATCCATGTTCGTGGAGTTTTTGATTAGTCTCTCATGTTTTCTTTGTTGTGGTGCAGATGATGAAGCAAAGACATAAAGTGGAGAGGGAATCAAACATTGGGGAAGAAGTTGGGTGGACAAAGAACGTTGAAGTTGCAAAAGTGAACCCAAAGCTTGCAGCCATGAACAAGAAATTTGGGATGATTCATGGGTTATCATCCCTTGCTAATATCATGTCCTTTGGCAGCCTAGCCATGCACTCATGGTACTTGGCAGGTAAAATAAATCTGTAGTTTCAAATTGGTTTCCCTTTATTAGGGAAGGCAGTATATGGATAACAATCGAGCGAGGCCCTGTGTTGCTTTCTCTTTGTTTACGTACTTTGGATTCTTCCTGGCCAAGTTGTGTAGGACTGAACAAATACTTAGCAACAAAGAGAAAATGTACGATTAAATATGTCAAAAGTAGGAATCCTTTCCCTGTCTATGAAATATAATAATATGGGTACTGTGTTAACAACAATTGTCACTTTGCTTCCTTTTAAGGAAGGAATGTCACTTTGCTTATTCACCAATGCTAGGTAAAGTTCTTAAGGATAACAAAGGCCTTGGGAGCTTGTTAAAAAAGTTGCCCTAACCAATACTCATTTTCTAAAGTCTTAACATATTCTTCAAAATAACAGATAGTGCATAATTCTTGCTTGGATAGCATAAATCAGCATCTTAATTCCTCAAATTATTCTTTGAGGACTTTTGGAAATTCTCTTAAAATATCATCAAATCCAGGAAAATCAAAAAGTAAAGCAGTTTTTTTTTTTTTTTTTTTTTTTTTTTTTTTTTTTTTTTTTTTTTTTTTTTTTTTTTTTTTTCTTTTTGGCATTTTAACCTTTTCTGATTTTTGCAAGGTGATTTCTTGATAGTGCAGCAGCAAGGCAATCAAGAAGATTGTCATAATTGCATTTTAACCTTTATTTCATCTTTTAAACAAACATTTGTAAGATGAAGATAAGTTTCAACTGCTTGTTTATTCAACTCGGCATCTCTTTAAGCTCCTTCGTCAAACATGACATCTTATCCCTAATCTTCCCTTTTTCCTTAGATATATACTGATCCCATTGTTTGAGTCAAAATAAGTCGGCTGGGTCAAAGTATGGTGGTTGGTCCTGTTGGTTGTCAACAAAGACTTTTATTTTAGAGTTGATGCTGGTATTGAAATCAGGGAGACGCTGAGCTGGAGACTTGTCTTCAAAACAATTGGCGTATCTAACCAACATGACTCAATCCTTCCTCTTTCACCATTCTCCTGCGTTGACCTATTGTCTCAACTCATTGTATGGTCCAAATGAGCTCCCTTGCATACCGATATTTGTTTTGGCCGAGGCTGCCACTCTTTCAGCATTCTATACTTCAGCTCCCTTGCATGCCAATACCTTTTCTGCTTTTGCTTCAGTGTGCCTGCATTGGTCTAGGGGTAGCTGGCCCGCTCGCACAAATTCGCCCACCTATCTGGGTAATGGGCGGATTTTCTTCCATTACCCTGGGCGGCGGATGGGGTTTGAAAAATCAGCCCATTTATGGGCGGATGCTGAGTATCCAAGTATGCGTGGCGGATAATAATAGTTCACCAACATACTCTCTCTCTATATATATATATATATATTTTTGTTAAGATTTTTCTCTACGTTGTCGTCTGCCCATCCCATTTACGCACATTATATTTGAGGAAATTCGCTTTACCCCCCATGAACTACTATTCTCTCTCCATTTGCCCTCATGAACTACCAAGGTTACTTAAGACCCCCCATGAACTGCCATTTCCCTACCAACGGCCTCCTACCGTTAGTCAAGAATGTTAAACTTGATGGTCAACGTGAACAGTACCATGAACAGTGTCGTTGACTGGCGGAATAATGTCGTAAACAGTACAGTTGACTGTTACGTTTGACGCCTTTAACTAACGGTAGGGGGTCGTTGGTAGCAAAATGGTAGTTCATGGGGGGTCTTATGTAACCTTGGTAGTTCATGGGGGTAAATGGAGAGAGAGTGGTAGTCTATGGGGGGTAAAGCTAATTTCCCCTAAGTTTTTCCTTTCAGATCTATGGTTTTTCCACTTCTCCTTTACCTCCTTTCTCGCTAGTTGCCGCTCTCAGCCTCTAAACAAAGAGCAAGAGTCAAGTCTCTCTCTCTCTCTCTTCGGATTGTTGATTTTGTGTTTTGATAAACCAAATGATGATTTGGTGATTTTGTATTTTGATTTATAATTATGTGCATTGTTGTTGATTTGGCAATTGGCGAGATTGAAAGATTAACATGGATGGATGGATAATCACAAATTATTTGTCCGTTACGGTCAGATTCCACCCCTTGTGGACGGGTGGTTGGATGGTGAAAACCTCCTTTCGTTTGGGGGCTCATGTGGTGGCGAGGTAGGGCTGAAATCCGCCTGCAGGGGGTGGGGGTTAGCCCTATGCATTCGTATTTGCTACTAGAATCTAGAAACAAGAAGATGGTGAGGTTGTCTTGAAGGGTTTGGGACCTAATGTTGGGATGTATGATAGAAGGGTTTAGGCGCAAGTAGCCATGGACCTTGCAGAAGCTCCAGATCGTTCGCATTTTTCTATGGTGCTTAGTTGTTTTGTTAGTTTTTGGTCGTGATGGTTCTTGCCTTATTGGAAAGTTTCTCACATTCCTCTACGGGCAATGAGCCCTAATGATCATGGCCTGACTGAATTGGCCTCCAAAGTGAAATAGATGTGAAAATTATTCTGCCAACATAACATTTAAACCCACCTAACACATATCTAAAGCTCATGTCAAAAAAAAAACACATATCTAAAGCCCATCTCCTCAAAATATTATCGGTGATTTTCATTACATGACATCATATATACTATTAAATATAGCAAAATAAATCTTGACTTTCATTTCATTTGAAATGAAAAAAGGATTTAAAGTTAAAATAAACGATGCTAACCAAGACGATAGTAAAACTCGGAGATTCAGCCTAAACAATATTGCATTTATGGGGTAGAAGCATACCGTTTGTAATGGCAAAATCACGTTCCTATCTAGATGAAGAAAACATTGCAAACTTTACTAGAAGGCCTTAAATATAAGAAACATTTGGTGATTTTTCGTATGTATCAAACGCCCAAAAAACAAAAAATGTTTTTACAAACCGTTTTTAAGGTTGCAAACAAACAGCAAAAAATAATTAATTTTTCCAAAAAATATATGCAGCTGAAAACATATAATTAGAGTGATGTATTCTCTTTTCTTTTCCTTCTTGTAGAACCCAACTACATGCTCGGCCCTATAATTAGCTCCAACCAAGTGCTAATGTCATATTCATAATTTTGGCCGCTTGGAAATGGTCCAATTCTAAGTTCACCGTAAAAAAAGACTCTTAACTTCACTGCAACTACAATGTCATAATCATTATTGTGGCCTCTTTTAAATGGTCCACCTCTGACTTTTCCCACTTTCCTACCATTCCCTACATTCAAGCCACACTAAAAGGAGACTCTGGAAAAGCCAGGAACATGACATGAAAAATGATACAAATGTAAACGTAAACTTGTATTGAGATTCTCTATTATTAGGCCATTCAAATTTAAAAAATAAAATTAAAATTAAATTTTTTTTAAAAAAAAATTGAACAATTTAGGAAAGAGGGTCGTGAGACCCACCTGATCTGAGAAAGTGGGTTTTGCATTTTAGGCTGTCCAAGACAGGTGAGTCTGCAATCCTTCTCTCTTAGATTGCCTAAATTTTTGTACAATTTTGACAACTTAATAACAAGAGATCGTCATAAACATCGCCTACCAAACTTAGTTGGATAATTAAGTTAACCCACCATCCATCTTTCTACATTATTGTCCTATTCATTATTTTGGCCTCTTTTTAAATGGTCCACCTCTTGCTTTTTCCAGTTTCCAACCATTCTCATTCAAGTCACACTAAAAGGAGAGGAACATGACATGAATAGTGATACAAGTGTACACGTAAACTCATATTGAGATTATCTGTACGTTATTAGATTGTTTGAACAGCTTAATAGAGAAGTTGCGAGATCGACCTGTTCTTGACAAACAGGTCCCACAGCCCTCTTTTCTTAAACTTCTGTGAAATTCAGATAGCAGATAGCCTAATAATAGAGAATCCTCATCGCTACGCATGTGTACTGTACAACGCCGTAGATAATTGAGTTAACCCACCATCCGTCTATCTTCGGGCATCAGGCCGCCTTGTTGGATGGATAGGCATTGATTGAGGGCTCAGCCACGTTGGACTGGGGACCGAGCGGGGCGGGGCACCTATTTTGTCTGCAACACAGCATTATGCGAACCCTCAAAAAACGACCAAACACTTGTCCCGGATGGTGGCTTGCCTTGTCGGCATTCATGTAGTTTGAAATGTGAATCTACACGTGCTCAACATGGATCATGTAAGTCGGCAGATTAATCAAAATATGCATGCATTTGTGTTGTGATACATATTATTCATTCCTCTATCAATTATTGGAGTGATCGAGATATTTTGTCCATGGCTTAATCGGTAAATCTTCACCACACCAATGAGCTGAATATCTTGGTTACACCACACACGCAAGACCTCTTTCGACTCCTTTCTATCTTTGATATTGTTTTGGCACTATGACTCAAGGCGACAGTTTCTTTTTGGGCATTTAAGATATTGGTCACTATACTTTCACGTCGGAAATGACGGAATACTTTCCGCACAAGTTTTCCTTCAAATTAGGGTTGGCAATTTTTTGTATGGCTCGCAAATTCGACAAGAATTTGACACAAAATTAGAGAGTTAGAGTTAAAGAGTCTAGCCGGCCCGTTTAATTAAATTAGTTGAGTTAAGGTTAACATATATAGTTTTTTACCCATACCTCAACACGACCTAAACCCAACATGCGACATTTAGGGCTCTAACTTTTTGACATGACTCGCAAACCCAACAAGAAATTAGCGGGTTAGAGTTCGGGGATTTGGCCTATCTAATTAAATGGGTTAGGTTAGGATATACCTACATAATCTTATATCAATGCCTTAGTGCAACCTGAACCTAACACGTGATATTTAGAGTTGATAATTTTTGACATAACTAGCAAACCCGACACGAACCCCGCACAAAATTAGCAGGTTGTGATTAAAGAGTCTAACCCGTTTAATTAAACATGTCAAGTTATGGTTGCCTTACATAGTCTTATACTTATGTCTCGACATTATTTAAACCCAACACGTGAACACTAAGTCTTATACTTATGCCTAGGGGTGTCAATGCGGGCAGTTATTAACCGCCCGCCAACCGCTAACCGTTATAACCGCTAACCATCTAACCGCCTAACCGCTATAACCGCTTAACCGCCTAATCGCTAACTGCTATAACCGCTTAGTGGTTAACAGTTAGCGGTTATAGGGTTTACTAACCGTAACCGCTAACCGCTTTTTATATACTATATTTTTATAATTATAATTATAATAATATTTTTATTTTAGATAATTAAATCATAATTTGAGTATTAATATATTATCACTATAATTTATATTATTATATTACATGATCAATTAATCATAAAATTATTTGATTATATAATAACAAATTATACATACATATTCATAAGTCATAAGTTATAAGTATGCAAGTTCATAGTAATACAATAATGAACAATTAAGTATCTATAAACTTAGTTCCAATGTATGTTATCAACTTATAAGTCTATATATGTTATAAATTATAATTATATATTATACATATATGCAATTATGCATATTAAATAATATAAATGTAAAAAATCAATACTTAATTATATGATTTAATAACAATTCAAATACTTATTAAAATTAATAATATTATTAATGTATAATGATAATGTGATTCGTATAATATCAAATTAATTAATTGACATTGGATGAAACAATCTATTGCTTATAACCATAATTGAAGTATTATAGTATTATCATTATAATTTATATGATTATATAATAACAAATTATTCATATATAATATTTATATATATGATATGTTTGTAACTTTGTAATAATATATGATATGTTATGTAATAATATTTTTATATATATTAATATATATATGATATGTTAGCAACAAGTAACATAAACTACATAAGTAATATAATTATTAATTAGTTTGTAGTTACATATTAACTAGCTTTGTAAGTACTTATATCATACATTCTTATTATAATATTTTGTAATTTAGTATATATTAAGTAATTATGCATATTGAATAATATAAATGTATAAGATCAATACTTAATCATATGATTCAATGACAATTCAAATATTTTATTTAAGTTAATCATATTATTAATGTACAATGATAATGTGATTTGTATAATATTAAATTAAGTAATTAATATTGGATTCATTAAACAATGTGTTACTTATAACCACAATTAAATCAAAATATTATTAGATACTTTATACTTATAAAACATATATCACATTATCTTATATTCTTAGATCTAAGATAATTTTATTATATTAATATAAATTGTGATTTGTGAGATAATATGATCATATAATTTAAGTATGAGTGTACGACCATTAGATCATTAAAAATTTAGGACTTATGAGTTTAAGCATTATCATTAGATAATAAGTTCAATTAAAAAAAGTTTATAAGTAAATATGACAATAATTTCATAAGGAATGAGACCATTTATAAATTTACTTATCTTAGTATCATAGTATGAATGTATGATACTATAATAATAAAAGCCCAAAAACGCCTAAAAAGCCCAAAAAAAAGCCCAATTTAAAAAAAAACGATTAACGGGCGGTTACCTGTTTCACTAACCGCTAACCGCGCGGTTAACCGCTAACCGCTAACCACCGTTAGACGGTTAGCGGTTGCGATTAGTAATATCTACTAACCGCTAGGGCGGTTACGGTTAGCGGTTATTGTCACTAACCGCTAACCGTTAACCGCTAACCGTAACCGCATTGACACCCCTACTTATGCCTCGACATTATTTAAACCAAACACGTAAACACGAATCAATAGCATTATGCAATACATTTTAAAAATGCATATACAAATCACACATTGTTAATTTTATTAAAAATGCATAACATGATTTAAGGAAGAATGACAGTTTAATAAACGTAGTTACATGAATTTTCTCTAACCCAATTTTTAAGGAAAACTGTCTTTCTGACAAGAATCGCACAAGTACCGCACTAATTGTCTAATTGCATTTGTAAATGAATCATATTAATTGTTTCTTTACATATCCGTTTGGATATTTGCCAGCTATAAATGGGAATCCTGAATGTCTTCTAATTTTGGAACCTAACGAATAAAGAATCATCTAGCCATCATGCCAGCCATTGCCCTCCACCTATACAACTATGAGTATCCCCAACAAAAAGGTATGAAATCATGTGCCAATCATGATAGACTGGTCAACCAATATTGATCATGCTGTATGCCCCTAAGAGTAACAACCGAGCTGGGAACAAGAGCACCACAAACAACTGCATGTGCTGTGATGCAACCAGCCTACTGAACCTTTTCAAGGACTCTCTCCCTGTTTGTAAGATGCCAGAGAAGTTGAGCTGATCTTGGCTCATGTTGATTGAAATCATGGATCTCCCCACAACTATACCGGCATTGATGGCCCGCGGCGCCACAAGGGGCCACCAAACTTTGCGGCGCTGCTCTCTCCTGGCCTTCCTGGCGCGGTTAAGCTCTTGGCGAATCACGCCCCTGACAGATCTCATGTAAGAACTCATGTCATGATCTCTTTGGATGGCTCCTTCGGAACCATACGCAGAGCGGTCGCTTAGGATCTCAAGGGGGTGTGGTGAGTTAAGGAACACCAATTGGGCAGCCCGAAGCTGCTTCTCTGCATCATTGGTATCTGACAATGGACAGCTTAAAAGATATAGACCACTGCCTGAAGGAAGGAGCTTATGGCTAGGAGAGAATTTCTCATCCGGCTGCAGAATGAGAAGCTCACCTATTGGAGTATAAAGTAGTTTCTGTAACAAAAAGAAAAATAAGAACATGGTCAGATAGTTTAGATCAGTGTAGAAAACTTGTTTGTTTCATTAGGTCATACTTCATTCCAGAAGAGTGAAAATAAATTTACCTGGTTATTGAGACAAGGATGATTGCGGAAGTTCCCATTCACAGCCTTGAGAATCTCCGCAACGTGATTCGGATAATTGCAAGAGAAGGCCCGGGGAACAATGTCTCTGTGCATTGTGATTGCCTGAACATGATTCTGGGGCAGTCCAAGCTTGCGGAGGAGACGATCACCTCCACACATGATAGATGGTGAACCAAATGTTATAACAGGAAGTAAGGAAGAAATTGGCACTTCATGCCGTATCAGCAACATGAGATTCACAAGTAGAGCCAAGCTTCCCCCAAGAGAATGGCCAGTGAATCGGAAGGTTGCTTTGTTTCCACGAGATTTTTGGTGTGTGCGCACTTCGGGCAACATCTGTTGATAGATCCCTTTTGCAGCCTCATAAATACCTCTGTGCACAAGTACATCTAGTCCCTGGACAAAGACGTATCACATTTCTCAATTAGGAAAATATGTATTCAACAGATTTCTATACAATAGTCTTGCCTGCCATAAACTTAATTTTAAAGTCAACATGTGACTAATTTTTTCTCAATCATCATTAACAATTGAAACAATACCTTTCAAAATAGTGAAATAGTGGACGAGAGTATACCTCAAATTGGACAGGTTCAAAAAGTAAATTTGCTTGCCATGAAGATAGTGATTCTGACCCCTGCACAGGAAAAATTTCAGTAAGGCCAAATATACAAAAAGATACCAAAAAATAGCATTCAAATTTGCATCATTGGCTAAATGGCATAACTGGCAGTCAGATATAGAGCCTATCATGCTTCATTGATCTACCGTGGAGAAAAGCATGATCATAGCCCAAAGTGCATCAATGTGCCCATTCTTGAAGAGGTACACAAATTATATATAAAGAGCATAAGCAGTCCCCTGCTACCTTATGCGGAGAAAATAGTTCACTAAAAAGTAAATAGTACTAACAAGAGATTCGCCGTACCTGAATAACAAAGAATCGTGCATCACTCTTATCATCATCACATACGAACCATTCACAGGGTGATGAATGTGTTGAATTCAAACCATCCGCAACAGCCTGCTTCACTTCCTCCTTTGCAGCAACCACAGCTGTCACCGAGTCTGTAGTTGCCATGAAAGAAGCCATCTCTGAGTTCATCATATTAGAATCATCATCAGTTCCACTACTTCCTTCAGGTGAATGTTCACCAGTCATGGTTTTTGAGGATTTGAATGGAAGTATGCTCTTTGTATGAGAATGTAGATAGGACGCAGCAGAGGCAGCAATTTGGTATGCAGCAGATGCACTTATTCGATATCCTTCATTCTTCAGCTCCTTGACTTCCACCTCGTCCTCTGCATCCCTTTCTGCTTCTGGAGTTTCATCTGACAACTGACTTTTCTCAGCTTTTGCAGCCAATTCCTTCTTCTCTATTGACGAAGTTACCAATCGCAAACCGTGATATTTCAGGAGATTTCCTGGCTGGATAATAAAAAATCACCATAAATCTCGTGCATGTAATTTGGTATGAAAATTAGATTCATGAGATAAATTATCAATGCAAACCATGGCAGAGCGTTAATAATAATAATAAATACAATCTGAGTCAATTAACTACCTAGTGCCCCATAATTTTCTTAATTCTTGTAGAGAAATCCTCTATACATTTTCATCAAATGATAATGGTGTGAAAAGGTTCAAGCAATCAAGCTGTGTTAGGTAACATGGAAAATTGGAGCTCTGAAATTGGAGTCCGATCCTCACTTCACTATTTTTTTTTACAGAAGAGGACCTCCAATCCATCTGATTCCAAATCCGATAGCTTAATCCATTTCCCAAACAAAGGACACAGCAACAGCCTTATGAGGTTTCAGGTTCTAATTCGAACCTTTTTTTTTTTCCTCCAGTGAAAATCTCCTGGGAAGAACCCAAATTTTCACAAAATAGCATCTTGATCTGTTGTTTCAGAATGAAAACAAAAATAAAACTTTCCTAGAACTCCATTTGGATTCGGTGAAAGCCATAGCATAATTAAACAAAAACTAGAAAAATTATAACTTCGAGAAATGTGATTCAACCACCAGATTAGAAACAGGAAATATCATTCAGATCAGGTGCTTCTCCACACGAAAACTCCAACAATAAAAAATTAAACCAACTTGACGATAGAAAACCCGATCTGAGGTCTCATAAACCCCCCACAATCACACCCAGAACCTCCAAATTTCCATTCATTTCCAATAACAAATCTGGAAGATCACCATAACATTCCAAAATCAAAGAAAACATAAAAGTTTGGGATTAAAAGTTGCGTACCTTGATATTGGAAATGGAATAGGCCAAGGTCCCCAAATACGACATTTGAGCATACAACCTGGCCTCGGCCAACGACACCCTCCTCAGCAATCTCGAAAATGAGTCTCTATCAAACTCCACCTTCTCTTCTTCACCATCACCATCAACTCTACAAACCTCGCACTCTTCCTCACCGACACCCTCACCAACAAATCTCTCATCAATCCCCACATCACCACCCTTTTCCTCCTTCCCTTCCTCCACAATACCAGCGCTTCTCTCCCTCCACAGCGACCTCACCTGCAAAATCTTCAACACCCAGTTCTCGCTTCCCTCCCTCTCCTCCTCCACACCCACCTTCGCTTCATTCTCCGCCAAAACGGCGTCTTCTACGGCCAACCCATTGTACCTACTGTTCCCACCAGGGCCACCACCACCTCCACCTTTATTGTTAAGCCAAAGAGATCTTAACCTCGAAAATGGCGCTGTCTTCTTCTCCCCCACGGACCGCCCCACCGCGCTCACCTGGGACGGCGTCGTTCGGGCCTCCAGACCCCCAGTCACGGAGATCGACGTGCCCAGA
Organism: Carpinus fangiana; assembly: GCA_006937295.1. Classification (NCBI taxonomy): domain Eukaryota; kingdom Viridiplantae; phylum Streptophyta; class Magnoliopsida; order Fagales; family Betulaceae; genus Carpinus; species Carpinus fangiana. Next base: position 26,287,586 of record CM017322.1, read on the forward strand.
GCTCCATGAATCCCTGACGTCTTCAAACACAAACTATCCATTCTTCACTTTCTCTATTACCCCTACGTATATATATATTTTTTCTTCTGTTTGTTCCTTTTTTATGGGTTTTTATAGCACCCCAACCCACAATCTTTAAGTTTTGTTGAGTCTTCTTGTTCCTCAGAGAGAGCGAGACAGAGACGGAGAGGAAATTTAAACTGGTCACCAACCTTCACGCCCTCTTCAACGATCTTCCAAATTCTCTGATTCCAACTGTCTTTTTTATTTTATTTGTTTGTTAGTATTACTTTTACTATTATTATATCCCTCTCCCCGGACCTAAGCGACGTCGTTTACGGTTGCATTTCTGTCGGGACGTGTAGCGTAGTTTCATACGAAAGCGCGTAAGCTCCCTTCTCGTGGTTTCATTCTTAGGGGGTTTTGATGTCTATCTGGCTGGCCACGTCAGCGCGTACAGATGAACGATCGAGAATAAAAAACGAAGTGATCGCCTTGACGTGTCCGTAAAAGCACTCAAAGTTTCGTGTTTTTTTTGGGTATCTTTCGGTAGATGCGTCTTACAGGGGGATTGTCTCGCTTCGAATATATATATATATATATTATTCATTTATGGGATTGCTATTTCTGAAATAATTTGTGATTTAATAAAAATAGAATCACTTTTGATGAAGAAGGGTGATCCTAGGATGAGAATATTTCTCTTAAAATTTTAATTTGATAAGAAATTATGAATTAAATTATTTAATTAATATTTTAACAAGGCCGCATAATATTAAGACAGACAATTTTAGATTTGGGACTTGTGCCGCTTCGATAGGGTTTGGACAAATATTAGTATCTAGAATGAAGGCACTTTATATAATAAAGTTCTCATTCAAATTGAGTTAATTTTTATTTTTAATTGAATTTATCAAAATGACATTTTTTTTTTAGAGCATGCGATTTTCATATGCATTTTTAATTATCACATGTATTTTTTAGAATCACATGCTTTGATAATAGATATCAGTTTTTAATAAACGAAGTTGAAAGAATTTATTCTAATTCAATTTGGAGACAGATTTTGATATGAAATATTTTTATAAAAATCAAGTATACCAACAATGAATGTAGGACAATGATGTTTATTATAGGGACATTTGGAGTGCGACTAGAATCACTAACCCTCGAACCTAAGAATTTAAGGATGTATTGGGCTACTTTCTTAAATTTTGGGGAACTTGCGCCGCTTTTATAGAGCTCTAGAAAAACATCGGTATCTATAATGAAAGCACTTCATTGAATATAATTTTTCTTTAAATTAGGTTGTAGAAAAAAATTTCAATCCAGTTTATCAAAGTGACATTTATTCTTAATTCATGTGATTCTCACTTGTAATTTTCAAACACATTTTTTAAATTACATGAAAGAACAACATGCTCTAAGAACATATACCAGTTTAAAAAACTGTGTTCAGAGGAATTTGAAGAAAAACTTTGAAAATGAAACATGTTTATAAAACTCAAGTATAACAACAATGAATTTAGGACAATGATGTTTACTTATAGGGACATTTGGTGTGCAACTAGGATCACTAAACCTTGAACCTAAGAGTTTAAGGATGTATTGGGCTACTTATCTTAGATTTTGGGGACCTTGTGCCATTTTTATAGATTTATAGAAAAAAAATATTTGTATTTAGAATGAAGGCACTTCACGAGATAAAGTTTTTCTTCAAATTTGGTTGTAGAAAATTTATCCAATTCAGTCTATCAAGATAACATATATACTTCGAGCATGTAATTCTCACATGTAATTTTTAGACACATTTTTAAAAATACATGTGAGAATCGCATGTTTTAAAAACATATATATCAGTTTAATAGTTTGTGTTGGAAGGAATTTGAAGAAAAACTTTGAAAATGAAATCTTTCTATAAAAATCAAGTACACCAACAACGAATTGAGGACAATGATGATTTATTTATAGGGACATTTGGAGTGCAACTAGAATCACTAAACCCCAAACCTAAGAGTTTAAGAATGCATTGGGCTACTTTTCTTAGATTTTAGGGACCATGCACCGCTTTTATAGAGTTCTCGAAAATTATTAGTATTTAGAACAAAGGCACTTCATGGGATTTAAAAATTTCCTTCAAATTTGGTTGTGGAGAATTATTTCAATCTAGCCTATTAAACTGACATTTGTCCTCTAATCACATGTAATTCTCAGACATATTTTTAAAAATATATGCGAGAATCACATGTTCTAAGAACATATATTAGACTATGTGTTGAGTATATGTATGAGTGAAAAATTAATAAAATCCCATGTTGAAAATATATAAGAAGTGTGAGTGGTTAATATAAAATTGTTAAGATCAAATCCATGAGCTTAAGCTTTTGAGTTGTGTAGTGTCTCAACATGTTATATTATGGGCTTACAAAAGGATTCTCCAAAGGGTATTAATTTCACAACTGGTATCAGAGCCAAGTTTAGTTTTTTGGTATAAGTATCAAGCTTTTGAATTGTGTGGTGTTTCAACATGCTATATTACGTGCTTACAAAAGGACAAAAAGACTCCCCAAAAGATATTAATCTCCCAACATTGTGTTTTGAGGAATTTGAGGAAAAAACAAAACAAGTTGAAAATGAAATATTTTTATAAAACTCAAATATACCAACAATGAATTAAGGACAATGATGTTTGTAGGGACATTTGGAGTGCATTTAGATCATTAAAGAGCCGCGAAAACAACTTTATGTAATCTTTTGACTCTTAGGACGATGGATGCTTTTAGTCGGCATAGTCGGTTTTAATTACAAGGCAGTCTATAGTACTGTCTAGTCTCGTTGGTTGGGGGCGGGGGGAAGGGGGAGCCTTAAAAGAGAATGGGTTTGCTTTACTACTTCAAACTTTGCAGTTGATGGTTGAGAAAAATTAGGTTGGATTTTCCATACCTCGATCGTGGCTCCTTTATAGGTAGGAAATTTAGTGTTTAAGTGTGGGTGAGAGTTGGGTGGACCCATGATTTTCCACAACAACATTTACGTTCATGTGGTTGACTGGTTCTTGTTCTGGTTCTGGTTGGGTGTTGGGCTTGCTTTTGTTGTGAAACATCCTATCCTATCCTACTTAGTTTCCAAATTCCAACAAATTATGCTACAATTTTATTTGAAACGCGATTCAAAATTATATAAATTTCGGCTAAAACCCACTCTTGAAAATTAGCTTTTAAATGGTGGGTATCTAAAAACTTATGTACATACAATTTGAGATTGTATTTTAGTTATGTGAGACATTTAGGATTATAATAAACGTCTTTATCTCCTATGTTGATATTCTAATCAAAATTTTATAAATTTTGTTAATCTTATTACTCAAAGAAAAATTTATGGTTTTATAAAATAGAAGAAATGAGGGAGTGAAAGGGCAAATTCAGGGTCAAATCATCTTTCTTTTTAAATTTTTTTTTTTTTTAATTTTGTTCATTTGATCAATTGTAAACTGTGTTAAAATAATGATTAAGTGATTAAATTTACCTCTTTCTATGAGTTTAATCTTTTAAGATAAGTGGTAATTTAATATGATATCAGAGCTAAAAGTCTTAAGATCAAACATTGTCTCCGTCAATTCATCAATCATTTAAATTAAATATTTCACGTGTTGGCATCACCTATTAAAAATGAGTTTAAACCAACATGTGAGAAGGAGTTTAAGTAATGATTACATTATTCAATTTACCTCTTCTGAGCTTAAAAATTTGGAATAAGTAATAATTTAATAACGTGTATGTAATTCTGGTTGTTCGGTTTTGAAGCTGATGCTTTTTTTTTACCAATTCAGCATTTTAAAACAAACAACCTCGTATGAGGTGAAAAGCTATGACCACGACCATCTTCTCCTTTGCTCATGTTTATGAACAATAAGAATTTAAACATGTAAGCTGGATTAGACATGTATATTTGATTAAGATTTTAGTTGACTTATTCATTAAGACCCTAAAAATAATATTGAAAATATTTAAAGGAATCCTGAATATGATTTTACCAATCATTGTACTAATCTACATAAGTTTTTCTCCTATCAATCGACACTTGTTTGAAGCTTTCATTGTTCGAATGGCTCTGGGCCTATTCTGCACAGCTTAGATAGAGGGGCGTCAAAAGGTTTGAGTGGCAGCACCAAAGCTTAGATGAAACTATCCAAGTCATCGATACGGTGCTCTTTGAAAATAGAAATAATATAAACTTAAAACTAATGTTAATATTATTTAATTAATATTTAAATATATAAAAGACTTCACTTAAAATTGTGGCCTTTGGCCTTGAACTCTATTGAGTTGGCCCTAATCATCCCTTCCGGACCAAAATTGAACGAGCTAGCAAACGATTGACTCGATTCTTCAACAAAACTCACAAGTTCTAAAAACTAGCCCAAGTACATGTTATGATGTTAGTATTTCACATAACTTAAGTTTAATTTTAACTATGTGTATATAAGCTTACATTTCTCTTATAAGCCAATTTTTAAAGGTGAGTTTTACCCAAAATTTGTATAATTTGATATTAAAACTAACCACCGTATTAAGGAGTTCGAGTCATAAAGGGACGACTTATGAGCTAGATTAAAATATTGATAAGTGAGTTGAGCCACTAAAAGAGAAAGGGCTATCATCGGATCAATGTCAATAAAATGGATCGCCATGGACGTCGGTCACAGAAGCGCGATGATATGTTACGATTCTAGTGTCCCACATGGCTTAAGTTTAATCTTAACTATGTATATATAAGCTCTTGATCACCATTATCTTATAAGTCGATTTTCAATGATGAGTTATACCCAAGTTTTATATCATTATACATATCTTAGCCTATCAACTTTTCCATTACACCAAAATGTTTTGTTGATAATTAAGAGACTTAGGGTCCGTATGCATTAGCTGATTCAAAACGTATAAATTAAAAAAATAACGATTTCAAAAATACAAATAATTCAAATTTGAATTTTTTTAAACGCAGTTAGCATTCTTCTCTCATATTTTTCCCCACTACCTACAGACGTAACAGACCCCTCCCCTATTCCTTTTCTTCTGTTTCCTTCTCCTTCTCCTTTCTTCTTCCCCACGCCCACTCCACCTGCTTCCTCCCATTCTCTTCCTTATAATCCGAATCAGAGAGTGGGATTAGGAGAGAAAAATTGAGAGTAAGGGGAGAACGAGACAGATTTCAGAGAGAGGAGGCGGAGAGAGAGAGAGAAAGTGAACCGACAGACAGAGAGAGAGGACGAGGTGGCGCCGTGGGCAGTTTTGAGCGCATTTGCAGGCGTGCTCCGGTGAACCATTGCCGGAGGCCTCTAAACTCAAATCTCCATTTCAATTGGTATAAATTCTGGGTCCTATTTCATATGGGTATTGAATTTGGGGGTTTCTTTTCTATTGATTTTCTGGATTTAGCTTGAGATTGTGGATGTAAGTTTAGGGTTTATATGAGGATTTACTGTCTTTTCTTGCATGCTGTCTAGCTATTTCTTTTGTTCTCTTTTCTAATTGCTTTTGTTCATGTGCATATGATTTCCAATGGGTTTTTCTTATTGTTTGACAGGATTATAAACCAACTGTTTTTGATAATTTCAGTGCCAATGTTATGGTTCATTTGCATAACTCTCTTGCTTATGATTCATTTGCATGATATATGCATTTTTTATTTTATTTTTATTTTTATCTTTTTCCTTACTAGTTCTTCGGTGGTTGTTTGATTTCTAATGTTACAAGAACCATGTCCTCCATAGGGAAAAAAATTTTGGCCTTTGATTTGAAGCCATTGTTTCATGATCAATGTAGCCTGGCTTTCATTTGTTGAAATGGTTATGTCGAAAACTTCTACCTTCTACTTGTTTGTTTTCTTCTATTTTTGAAAAACAAAATCTAATTTTCTGGTATGTTGATTTCCTGAATATGATTTTGTTTCCATAAGCAAACTAATGCCTATTTATTTTCCTCAATTACTTTTCTGCAGTACTTTGTGTTCATGTGCAAGCTACAAGGTTAGTTTCACTGCCTTTCTGCTCAACCAAATGACTGAAAAAATGATATCATTGTCGATCAAGTTGAATGTATAGGTGTTAGATTGAATTCAGAATGAATAGAGCATCTTGCGTGTTGATTTCTGTCATTTATTTTTACAGTTATATGATTTTAAAACTTAGTCTTATACTACATTAGGACCATGTCGTATGCACTTTACTGATGGTTGTGTTTCATATATTGTTGCAATGACAAACCATTACACTTGGCTGTATTGGAATTTCAATGATTTCTTTACTGTACTAAAATTCAGGTGTAAGAATTACATGTCTAACAAAAATCTGGAGGGACATTTACTATTTTACATTATCTTGGTACATATTACTTTAGGTTCTTATTTGAATGTTCAATATATTGTAAACCATTGTCAGATTCAACTGCCTAATGCCCTAAGCTCAAATTTTCTATGGTCTTTGTCGTCTTTGTTCTTTTGTTGGTCAAGACATAAGCTCATGGCATACTTTTCTTTTCTTTCTTGTGTAGGTCTAGGCGATCACATGCAACAAGTAGCATCTAGGAAAGTTTGCTATTACAAACTTCTAAAACATGATTACTAATCTTTAGTAGAAAGAAGGATCTTATGAGTACTTAGGGTTCACAACAAAATAGAGTTTGGAAGTAAAATTAGGGATCTATGGGGCTGTTTACATGGTTATTAGAATTGTTGTTTAGAGAGCAAAACAGTTAGCAATAACAGAGAAAATAAAGTAGAGTGCATCGGAAGAGAAATAAGAAGAGAGAGGAAGAAGTTTGCAATCTGACTCATTAAACTACTTTTGGATGATGGTATTATATACAACATATGAGTTATTATATGTGTAAGTAAATGACTGTTAATAAGCTAGTTGAATTCACTCTAAAGAGAGGTTTGCAATTCAAATGTAACCTCTACAAGATGTTTTGATTCGAATGGGTCTAGTTTACGATTTTCCTTGAGATTTCCTTGTCTATTGCAATATATTTGACTTCAGTCTTTCTTTTTTGCCTTCAAACCTTCTTGCAAACAAATATTGCCTTGGAAGTAATAAATGTTGGTGGTTGACAAAGGTGTCAACAATATTTTGATTTCAATTTCACAGCAGCAGTTTGAGAAATGCTTGTCCAGAGCACCATAAAGGACCTGTATTTCCTTTTTGATAAGCAATATTTTGGTTGCCTTTTTGATAAGCAATATGCATGGCCACAACCTTTTGGTTGCCTTTTTGCGATTCTTTTGTCATGAATTTTTATTGTTTCTTTTCGTTAGGATTATTTATATATCTTTTGAATATGATTTCGTCTTTTAAAATTGCTTCTTTTTTTTTTTTTTTAAAAAAAAAATAAATAAAATTATTAGAGTCCAATTGACCCTAATAATGTTTTTTTTTTTTTTTTTAGTTTGTTAGGACCATTAATGGTACCACCATCAGTGTCCACTTTTGTTTGGACGCTGATGGTTATTTTTTTAAAAAAATTTTTAACACTCATTAGCGTCTACTTTGTTTGGACGCTGATGATTGATTTTTTTTTAAGACTCATTAGTGTCCACTTTCTTTTGGACACTGATTTTTTTTTTTTAAAATTTTTTGTAACCATTAGCATCCACTAAAAGTGGACACTAATAGTGGACACTAATAGTGCAACCATCATCGTCCACTTTTGCTTGGACGCTGATGGTTGATTTTTTTTTTTTTTTAAAATTTTTTGAGACTATTAGCGTCGACTTTAGATTCTATCAACTCCAGCATTAGTGGCCAAAATACAAGACTTTTAGCGTCGACAAAAGTGGACGCTAAAAGGTCATCATTAGCGTCCACTTCCAAGTCAACGCTAATGATCAACAGTTGATCTTTAGGGTCGGACAATTAGTGTCCAACAATCGACGCTGTTGATCAATAGTGTCCATTTTGGGACTTTTAGCGTCCAAACGAAGTCGCCCCTAAAGACCTGATTTCTTGTAGTGATAGAATCATAATTCAACTTTTAACTTTTAAGAGTAACTTCACTTTAGATCTCTGAATTACCACGTGATTTGACAAGCTCTCAAACTTCAAAATCTTTCAATTTGAACCCTTAAATTTTCAATTACAGTCAATTTGAAACCTCCGTTAGATTTTAAATGTTAAAAGTGAGACTAACATTTATACCCCTGCCTTTTTTATAAAATTTTAAATTTACCCTTAATTACAAATTATTTTTTTTAAAAAAAAGTAAAAAAAAAAAAAAGAAGAAGGGATATTTTAGTCTTTTTAGGTATTGCCATTAGAAATTAATGGCTAAATCTGACAGAAGGGTTCAAAATTGATTGCAATTGAAAGTTCAGGGGTTCAAATTGAGAGGTTTTGAAGTTTGAGGGGAGCTTGACAAATCGCGTGGTAATTTAAGAGTTTAAAGTAAAGTTACACTAACTTTTAAGTTCGCAAGTTTTTTAAAATATATTATTATTTATTTGAAAACGAGAATTTGTTCACATGCAATTTCATGTTAGAGAGACACACTCGAATATGTATATAAAACGGTGTGCTTCAAATAGGACGGGCCTAGATTTTGTTATTTTGCACTCTCTTTCTCAGCAACCAAACTGAGTGTTAGGGTTTTACTTATTTTGAATTTGGCGGTTCCAATTCCCAAAAGAATCTTCTGAAATTGTCTCTACAGATTCCTGGAATTGCGTCGTTAAGAAAAATTACTGTGCACCAGTTTTTCACTTGCAGCTTTTGTTAAGCTTAGGTGGGTCTTGTTCAATTTTCAATTCTCTTATCTATATTAAAATCTTGTTTGATTTACTAGATTGGGTTTAATGGCAGGGTTTCACTGATTATTGGGACTGATTTTAAGTGGAAGATGAGCAGTAATGCAGCTGGACCCTCCTCGAAATCCAAGGCCGGGTCGTCTCAGCCCTCAGAAACTACGTTTAAGCGCAAACGAGGAGTGTTTCAGAAAGAGTGTAAGTATTTGGAAATGCTTTTGATTTGTTGGGTTCATTGCAATTTTTATGTTTATTAATTTATCTTCTATGTCCTTATTCTTCTTCTTTTGGGTTTTATAGTGCAGCATATGATGTATGGCTTTGGAGATGATCCTAATGTAAGTAGCAGCACTATGTATTTGTTCAATGATTTGGGTTTTAGACTTTATGAAAACTGTTAATCTGGTTGTTGTTTATGCATAGTACTGAAAGTTCTTAGATGTAGTTTCTTGTTGTGTAATTGGTGACTTTGTTAACTTTTAATGGACTTCTTGATTGTGATATGGGTACAATAATCTGTTTTGAGATTTTGGATTTTAGAATGCAGTCATGGATTGGATTACAAGTCCAAATGTATGGATTATAGATCCAAATGTATGTATGCGAAGATGGCCTACATCATGCTGGAAGTGCCATATTTATTATTAGCATTGATGATTGTTCCAAGCGGTTTTGTGTATCTAAATTATCAGATAAGAATTAAAACTGATTTGCTTTGGCTTAAAAGCATGATTAGTTTATACATTTGTGTATGCCCAAAAAAATTTCAACTTCTCTTATCGTCACCTTGCAAAAGCATCTTAGATGTCAATCTTTGATTGCAGTGTTTCGTGGATTATTGGGTCTGATGGATTATTGGGTCTCATCAACTCATCTATATTAGGCTCTATATGCAATTGCATTTATATCATCCATGTATTACTTGATCATAAAGCCGTTTTGCTGTTGTTGTCTATGCCTCATTGGATAAAAGGCTGCCTACGTTTTCCTGTTTTAAGTGCCAATGTTTTTCCTCTTTGTACTTTTCTGCAATAACAAACCTGTTTTTACTTACTGCAATAAATACATATATAAAAAACAAACTATTTGTTTAATGAGATATTATTGACGTGGATTTTTCTGATTATGTAGAATGAAAGGTGTGATGATGTAGAGTATCCAATTGATATGCATTATCGTATCTTTGAATGTATTAATATATATTTTTTGTTGCATTATCAGCCGCTTCCAGAAAGTGTGGCACTTGTGGAGGACATTGCTGTGGAGTACGTCACAGATTTGGTAGGTACTTCTTTGGGTACTCATTATTTATTTATTTATTTGTTGACATGTCCACACAAGGGAATGAGGAGGAAGGATTCGAACTAGTGACCTCTTTATGAGGTGTGGTCCACAGCCGATTAAGCCACCCCTTGGGGACACTCATTATTTCTAGTTCTAAGTAATATGTCAATATCTTCAATGTTGCTGCAGGTGCATAAAGCCCAAGACATTGGATCAAAGAGGGGAAAGCTATCAGTTGAAGATTTCCTGTATCTTATACGCAAGGTATCTAATTTATTTACCATTTTCACCAATAAACTTCGCTTCACTTCCCTATCAATTTTTTATGGCTACACCTGGTTTCAAGGCATACTATTTAGCAAGAAAAGCAAAATTTACACAAATGGATGATAGAGGTACTGTCTTCCGGTTGGTGTTGCCACTTATAGGTGCAGGCTGGCTATGCTGGTTTCCTATATCTCATTCAAATATTACATGGCATACCTATTTCACATTGTGTGCCTCAGCTAATAACAGCATTCATACACATCGTGATTTTCTTGTCTATTGAAAGTGTTTAGGAAGAACCTTAACGAGAACAATTTTCCTTTCCTTTTTCAATTTCAATACTATATATTCATCTCCCACACCATTTATTCCTCTTTGCTTTAGATAGAAAATTATATTGGCACAAGGTAAAAATTCTCAAATATCTCCCTATTATTTTATAGTATGAAGATGTTTGATGCATTTTCTTGCTATATAGATGTCGCATATATGTTTCTGCATAATGTTCTTGCTCTAAGTTCGTTATTCTATTCGATAGTAAATAAATTACAAATTTTAATCTTTTCATCCTTCAGGACATGCCAAAACTCAACCGCTGTACAGAGTTGCTTTCTATGAATGAGGAGCTGAAACAAGCTAGGAAGGTTTTTGAGTCAGATGAAGAGAAGCTGAGGAAGGTTTTTGAGGCAGATGAAGAAAGCTAGCTTCCATACATGATATGATGGTGTTTTAATCGACTAACATTTGTGGTTACTTTCTAGACTGAGGTATTTCAATTTTTTTGCTAGAACTGATGCGTACGTGTTATATTTTGGTGGTTGTGTAAATAATAAACTTTTGTTAAGATAGATTACTTTTACCACATTTAGGCTTTAAGCAGATACCAGTGGACCATTTTCTGTATACTCTGTTAGTGACAGAATTGGTCTTTTCCCTTCTATCTTGGTTTTTTGGTCAATGCCTAGATGGGAAAGATTTAAGTAGTGATACAGAAACATGCAAAGCTTAATTCCTTTGATCTACAATCAAATTAATGCCCCTTATTTATTAAGAAAAGGGGTTTGAATGTTATTTTAATAAGGTGGTACTTAATTTGAAGAAAGGTGAAAAGAAGAGTGATACTTAAATCATAAAGCAACGACACCTTATGGATGCATATCCACTTTCGTATTTTAATTATTTTTAGTTGTGCATTTTTTTTTTTCTTTTTTTGAGGATCATGGTGTCTACTACTCTTTGTTCTTTTTCTTTTTCTTTTTTTTTTTTTGTTTTTAAATAATTATGGTGTCTACTTCTTGCGTAATGTTAAACAAAGTTCACCAAGAAAGACAATTCGAAGAGGTAGAATATAATTTACATGATAATATTTTTGGGTGTTTTTTTTTTTTTTTATGGCAAGCTATCTGAGTTTTCGCCTTGACTAGTCCCTAAGCAGGTGCGGTCTCGTGCCACGTGCATCAAACATGTACACCCTAGGGGTGGCCGGTGGCCCCAATGGAGGGGGACTGGGATCCCCAGCAATAGGGGAAAAATTACCCATAAGAAATTTTAGAAATTCTGGCCATTCAATGTCATCTAAGGGTCTGCAACATGCTACATGTCCCACTAATAATAAATTAATAAAATATTATAAAATTCTAGAAACAAAATAAAAAACTAATAAAAAAATGTGGGGTGGCCGGCCAGCCCATTTTTGCAATAGGGGGTGGTCGACCACCCCTTAGGGCCAAACCCATAAATTATATGAGAAATGTTAAACATCCCAAAATTTTGTTCCAGAAGTTGGTTCTCAAGTGATGTGTTATCATCTCATGAGTTGATAACATATTTTCTAAAAATAATAAATCTCATGAGAGGATGACATATCATTTGATAACTAACTTTTGGGAAGAAAATTTGGGATGTGTGACATTTCTCAAATTATATTTTTTGGGTTTGGTCTTAGGGGGTGGCTGAACCACTTTTTGGAGCCATGAGAACCACCCCTAAGGACCAGTTGGGGGTGGCCGACCACTCCATATTTTTCTTTTTAAATTTAAATATTAGTGGGACATGTGACATGTTGTAGACCCTTGGATGACACTGAATGGCCAGGATTTCTAAAATTTCTTATGAGCAATTTTTTTCCCATTGCTGGGGATCCTGATCCCTCAATGGAGTTGTTGCATAATTGAGGTTTCAACTTTCAACCTCTTAACCTATATTGTGTAGGATGTTTATGGAGATTCAACTTGTCACTCGAACTCCTGGGTTAGAGCATTCAATGTAGACTCACCAAATTAACAAAAAAAATATTTTTCTTTATTTTAGCTATTCACTTTTTTCAAAGCACTTTCATTAGCCTCAACATTTTATCTATCCACTTTTACTAGTCCATTTAAATATGCTTATTCAAAGATATCTTTATTCTTTCTCCGACAATCATATTTTTGAATATTTGTCGTTTCCTAATGTTCATTCTTTTGAATATTTGTCTTATCATAATGATCATATTTTTTAAAATTTGTCTTTTGTTAACGGTTGGGGCTTCCTTTTTGTTTGTCAAGTCCCCTCATCGGTACTAAATGGGGCATTGTTATAGCATAGAAAGATGGTAATGGTGTTGATGTTAAGTATTTTTAGTCCAATAAGTTTCAAATTCCCTACCTTGTTTACTCTGATCCTCCCATCAACCTTGGTTTCTCTCTTGTATTCATAGTCCCTCTTTGTGGTTTGACAAAGCTAGTTTTTGGGAAAGTATTTCTTTGATTGCTTTATTATCACTTTAGAGAAGTTAGGAGGCAAACTCTTTGCATCCTCTTCTAATAATCCCTTCTTGAAATGCCGTGATGGCCTTTGAAATCTACCACACCATGAAGCAAAATAAATAAATAACTAAATAAAAATGGAATAGAGGATTGACGGCCATTAAATTAGACATTGCTAAAGCCTTTGATTCGATGAAATGATCGTTCATTTTGAATGTATATATATATTCTCTCCTCGCACCTTTATGACTGCATTGATCATTCCACCATAAGCTAGAACATTAACCCCATTCATAATCTGTTTGATGCTAGTTCAGCCTCCCAAATTTCCAAGACTCGTATCCCTAGACAACTTGATCCTAAAGGCTGGTTTTGGGATCCATCTCCCTCCGATTCCTTTGTCAAATCTGGCTCGTGAAGTTGTGTCCAACCTCTCTCATATCCAGAGTGGCCTCCTTTCTTCAAAGGGCTGGAAATATTTGTGGAGCTTAAAGCTCCAACAGAAACTTAAAACCATTTATAATGAAGGATTGCTTGGAATTTACTACATGCCAACATGTGTTGTTGGGTTGCCAGTTTGCGGAGATCATCTGGATGAGCTCCAAATCCCCCCCTAGAGATTTGGATCATGGCTCTTCTAAAGCGGATCCAACTTCAGTAGAACTACAACACATATGCTGTTAAAAATTAAAGGGTTCAGATTTAATCTAACTTCAAGTGTGTTGTTTGAGTCTCCCCATGAAGCAAACGTCTAACGCGGTTTACTTGGAAAAGAAACGGCACTGTATGTGTCTCTCGGTCTCTCACACCCACTTTCTCCAAGGTCTCCTCACTTTGTTTTCCAACTGTCTCTCTTTTTTTCTCCAATCCGATTTCAACATGCGTACTCTTATTTCATCCTTTTCAACTGTTTTTGGTACTTCTCTCTGTTGCTTGGTTTCTCTCTTAGATGACGGCATGACGCATCGTGCATGCCGGGCTTCGGGTTGACAGGGTCAATGACAACATAGAAGCAGCCATCGCGGCCAACAACTACTTTCCTGCCAAAACCAATGCCACAGTCTACAAGACGATTGTTGTTTTCTTGCCAGCTGTTGGAGTCACAGCGCCAGCGGCCATCAATGGGATTGCCGGTTCCGCCATTAACGTCATAGTGTTTGTTGAACATAGGATGCAAAATTATGTCATACTCATCAATATTTTAGTTATTGTGTACCCAGTTGATGATAACCGTTGAAAGTCAATTATTTGTTCATATCTTTTACAATACTCTTCGTAACAAAATTATTGCAGTGTTAAAGACTATTGGTTCCTTTGGGCTGCATGGAGGCAGCATACACCGACAAAAAACCAACCGTTCTGTATATTAGTGACGACAATTGAGTTTTTTTTGTTGGTTTTTGAATAGAAGCAAAACAGAGTCTTTCTTGAGAAACGAAGCAAGAGAAAGAAGACCAAAACAACGTCGAAAATGATGAATATAAGAGTATACGTGTTAAAATCAGATTGGAGAAGGAAAGAGAGACAGTGAAAAACAAAGTGAAAAGAGCTTCGAAATTCAATTCAGGTTCACGAGAGAGAGTGGATAGAGAAAGTCTGTGACAGAGCGACAAAGACAGTGTGTTTCTCAAAAAAAAAAAAAAAAAGACAGAGAGTGCCTTTTCTTTTTCTTTTTCCAAGTAAACGGCGTTAGACAATTGCTTCATAGGGAGACTCAAACTACACACTTAAAGTTGGATTAAATCTGAGCCTTTTAATTTTTGACAGCATATGTGCGTAGTTATAAACTACAGCACTGTGAACATCTTATTTTTTTTTTTGTAACAGAAACTTCATAACAGAACAAACAGACTGAAAACCAGTCTACAAACTAAGAGAAAAGCTGGCTGAAACCAGCCAAGCTAAGACAAAAAACCCTGCTCAAGGAGGATATAAAGGGGGGATCTTTCCCACTAAAAATTGGGATTGAGCTAAGGGGGGAGGAGAAGGGAATGCAGCCTGGTTTAAACCTTGCCGCGGCCCTATAAGCCACATATTGGGTGCAGAAGTGCAAAGTTTGCACTTCTGTTTATCTTTCTTGCTTCCCAAGTAGATGAGACCTGAAAGTTAGCCATTGTGTCATGAATGATATGTTCTATATGCCAATTCGCACTAAGTGTTGGAATCTGCAGAGCCAGCACAACCAGAGCAGAATCTCCTTCCAAGATGAACTTGTCCAGATGCAGGGAGGTGGCCAAAGCACCAGCTAGCTTGGCTGCTAGGGCTTCTCCATACACGGCACTGCAGGGGGTCTGACTTGAGTTATAGTTTTGATGATCTCTCCATTAGAATTTCTGCAAACAACAGCTTGGGTGGAAAAGCCTTCTCTGAGAACAGCATCAAAATTCAGTTTGCACCATCCTTGAGGAGGTTTGCTCTAGGCTTCTGTGATAGGGAGGAGCTTTTGAGTCCAAGCTGCATAATGTTCCATTGAGACACGTCTGATATTGGCTGCCAGAGTAGGGATTTTTGGAATGACCCCCTTGTGGACAGCTTGGTTTCTGGTGAACCACATTGTATCACACAACACAGCAGCATAAATCTGAAAAAGGTGAGAATCTGCAACAGGTATACCAAAAGTACTATGAGGTGTTAATATGCCTTTGATCCATTGAGGCAGACTGAGGGCAGCCCACTTCAATGAATCCAATGGCCAAGGGGAAAGTCTCAAAGTAATCCTAACAAAAAAGCACCTGAAGAAGAGGTGAGAAAGGGAGTCCTCTTCTACATTACATAAAGGGCAAACCTGGTCAGCTTTGGGGTTGGAGAAAACAACATTTAACCTACACTTGGAGGGGACAATGTCCCATGCAATTTTCCAAAGGAAAAGTTTGAGCCTGTCGTTTAAGTTTAGTTTCCAAAGCTGCTTCCAGTTTTCAGTTGATAAAGGGTTAGAACCAGAAGAGATTCTCTGGCTACTTATCAATTTGTGAATTGACTTAGTAGAGAACAAACCATTTGGTGAAAGAGTCCAAATGTGCTTTCCCTCTGTGGCATTAGCAAAAGAAATTTTTAGGATTTCTCTTATGGTAACAGCATCAAAAAGATATTGCAGAAGGGGTAAATTCCAGATAGGGCCAGGTTGAAACTGATCTGTAGTGAACAGATCAGAAACCAGTATATTTGGCAATGGATGAGTAAGCTGATTGGATGGGGTTGGAGTGAATGAAGGTAAGCTAGGAATCCAAGTGGAGCTCCAAATAGGGAGAGAGGAGGAGCTATGAATTCTGTTACAGGCATCCTTAGAGATGAAGGAAATGGTTTTCTGAATGCCTTTCCATAGCCATGAGGAAGAAGAAAGGGAAGTGGGGGAAAGAAAAGATCTAGAGTTGAGATACTTACAGTGCAATTGGGAGACCCACACAGAATCTGACCTGTTAAGAAGCTTCCAACCGAGCTTTGAAACCAGGGCTAGATTCACTTCTCTCATCTTCCTTAAGCCCAGACCTCCCAAAGCTTTGGGGATGCAAGGGGAATCCCATGCCTTTAAGGAGAGGTTTCTTTTTTTTTTTTGCAGGGAAACCCCACCAAAAGTTCTTGAAAATTCTATCCAACTCAGAACAAAAACCATTAGGGAGAAGGAAAGAACTCATTGCATAAGAGGGCAAGGCAGCAGCAATAGATTTGATCAAAACAAGCCTCCCTGCTTGAGAGAGTGTTTTGGCTCTCCAACCCTCTATTCTGCTCTGAACCTTCTCAATAATGCCATGGAAAGCTCTTTTCTTTGAATTCCCCATCAAAATAGGAAGACCAAGATAGAGAGAGGTTGAGGGGTTGGAGGAGTAAGGGATAATGGAGGTGATTCTAATTGTTCTGGAGGGGTTGGTGTTTTTGCTGAAACGGATGGATGATTTAGCAGCATTCACCAGCTGACCAGACCATCTGCAATACTTATCCAAACAACTTTTGATGGTAGCTGCAACTGAGACAGTGGCTTTTCCAAAAATGAGGAGGTCATCTGCAAAGAGCAGATGGTGTATAGGAGTGCAATTTCTAGCAATCTGCAGGCCATGAAGGGAGCCATTTCTTTCCTCTTTGAACATAAGTCTAGAGAAGACTTCTGACCCCAAAATAAAGAGGAAAGGGGATAAGGGATCACCTTGTCTCAACCCTCTACCTGGGGTAATCAAACCAAAGGGGCTGCCATTTAGGAGGATTGAGAAAGAAGGGGTGGAGATGCAGGTTCAGATCCAAGAAACCCAAGTAGAACAGAACCCTAGCTTAGACAAAATTGCCAAAAGGAAACTCCACTCCATTCTGTCAAAGGCCTTCTCCATATCCATGTTCAAAAACATAAACCCTCATTTCCCTCTCTTGGATTTGAAAGTGTGCAGCAGTTCATGGGCTAGGATAGTGTTGTCTTGGATGGTTCTATTGGGCACAAAAGCAGACTGAAGAAGAGAGATGATCTTGGGAAGGAGAATTTTCAATCTATTGGCCAGAATCTTGGAGATGATTTTATAAACAATGTTGCACAAACTTATAGGCCTGAACTGATGAGCTGTGTGAGAACCACTCTGCTTTGGAACCAATGCAATGAATGAGTGGTTCTAGCTTCTTGGCAGGCTGTTGTTTGTGAAGAAAAATTCTATGCTGAGCAAGACCTCAAGCCTGACCTGCTGCCAATATTTTTTGAAAAACAGTGCTGTAAAACCATCAGGCCTAGGGGCTTTTGTGGAACCTAGACTAGCCAAAGCTTCTAAAATCTCCACTTCAGGAGGAATAGCACACAAAACTTCATTCTCAACTTCTGTTACAACCGGGGAAAACAAGTTCAGCATCTCCACCTCAATAAAAGGGTTAGAAGAGGTGAAAGGATTTGAGAAGTGGGAAAGAAAATTCCCACCTATTTCATCTCTAGAGGATACCCAAACACCTAAATCCAACTTCAGAAAGTTTATAGCATTAGACCTCTTTCTGATAAGGGTGGAAGTATGAAAGTACTTTGTATTGAGGTCTTTGCAAGTTAACCAAATTTCTCTGGACTTAGAGCGCCAAAGAGATTCTTCTTTGATCAGGAGGTTTTCAAGGTCCATTTTCAAAATTATCTCCTGCTCAAAAGAGGAAACAGAAGGGGATGTTTGTTGGACAATATCTATGAGATGAAGAGTTTCCTTGATCTTCTTATGAATGTTGCCAAAATGTAGGGAATTCCATTTCAAGAGAGCCAACTTGGTATTGTTCAGCTTCTCAGGTAGGCACATAGCAGGGTAGCTTGGCACATAAAGCTGCCAAGCTGTTTCTATCACCTGACCACAGGAAGGGTCCTTGGACCAGAATTCTTCAAATCTGAAAGGTATTGGGAGGTAGCAGGATGAGATATTAGTGTTTAAGGTGATGGGGTTATGGTCTGAGTTAACCGCAGGGAGGTGAATCAATGAAAATTCTGGATGCTGGTGAACCCAAGGTGGGGAGGCCAGCCCCCTATCCAATCTTTCTTTGATGTTTTCCACTCCTTTTCTTTTGTTGTTCCAAGTGAAAGGATTTCCAGCAAATCCTACATCTATCATACCAAAATGATCAATGAAATTTTTAAAAGGGCAGTTGGATGTACTATCCACAGGTCTGCCACCACTTTTCTCAGTTTGATCCAGCACTGAGTTGAAGTCACCTATACACAGCCAAGAGGCTTCAAAACCATCCCCAATAGCAGCAAAAGCTTCCCAAAAAGTTGCTCTATCTCTTCTGTTAGGGGGGCCATACACACAAGACAGAATCCATGGAGAGTGAGGGGGATTAGAGTAACACCATGCATAAATGTTGTTTTTGTTGGTAGAAAAGCATTCAAGGTCTACTCCTGGGCGCCAAGCTAGAACAAGGCCACCACTAGAACCAGAAGCAGCTACTTGAGTTAAGAGGAAGAAACCAAGCCTGTTCAAAGCAGCAGAGACTTGGGGGGGAAATCTTGGTTTCAGACAGGAAAAGGATGTCAGGAGATTGATCCCGGATCAATCTCCTCAGTGTTTGAACTGCAACAGGCCTATGCAACCCCCTACAGTTCCATGATAAAATTTTCATGGCTACTGGGGAGGCTTTGCAAAGCCCCCTTGTCCTCAGAAACATTTTCATTAGCAGAAGCCACTTGAACCAATTTGTTTTTTCCTTTTCTAGCTGCTTTGAAAGTGGTTCTGGCTCGAGATTTTTCAGAGCTACCAGGAGAGAACACAGGATGGTTGAGTAGGAGAGGTGTTGATACAAGGAGGTTTGCACACTCATAAGAGACACCTGGGCCTTTTTTAGGAGGAGAGACCAACTCAGTGGAAGAAATTCTTTTTTTAGGAGCTTGATGGTTGGGTGTGATTGGGAGCACATCCTCTGAGTGGGTTGGTATTTCAATTTCAATCATGAGAGAAGGCATTTTAGGTGGGGTGTGGGGGGATTTTTTTGGAGACCTGGTGTTGTAGGGTGATTTTTTGGGCAGTTTATTAGAGGTGTGGCTTATCTTGGCGGGAGTAGTTGGTTTGTTTTTGTAGTTTGTAGCCGTTGAGTTGAAGGTTTCAGTGGGCCCCAACAGAGGAGTAACTAACTGGTTGGAATCCAAATAGAGACTTTTGATGGGCTGTTCTGTTTGAGGTTTGTTGGTTGATTTGTACAGTTTGGTGGGCTTCTGGAACAGAGACAGAGACTTTAAGTTTGACTCAATGTAACTGTCCATAATAGCAGCAGAAGGAATGATAGGGCAGGGTGGGATAGGACTAGGAGCAGGTGTGGGGTTATGGGACCAGAGAGCTGGAGTCTGAGGTGTCAGGGAATTTTGGGAACTTGTGAAGATATTTGGCTGGATTGCATGGGGTTGGGAGCTTGAAAAGAATGGCGGTTTGGGAAGGATTGTTTGAGAAGAAGATGCAGGTGTGTTACTTTGTGGGTGGTTTTCAACTTTTCTGGGAGCTG
Source organism: Carpinus fangiana (assembly GCA_006937295.1). NCBI lineage: Eukaryota > Viridiplantae > Streptophyta > Magnoliopsida > Fagales > Betulaceae > Carpinus > Carpinus fangiana. Next base: position 26,307,610 of record CM017322.1, read on the forward strand.
GTAAATTAGAAAACACAGTGACTTTCAAGGATATAAGATACCTGGAGGGAAATTTTTCCTCTGGCTTTGCAAGGCATGAGGGTTGTTTATGGCCAATCTTTCCACAATCTGTGCAGTAGATATCAAGCCTTTCGTACTTCAAGCTTATCCAGGTTGAGGAGCCATCATTCCTGGTGATGTCAAACCCGGGATTCAGGGGCTTGCTAGCATCAATGGAGACCAACACTCTCATGAAACTTCTAAAAGTGTTTGCAGAACCTCTGTTTTCTTCCACCTTAATCAGCTGGCCAAGACCTTTGCCAATGGCTATGGCATTCTTGATAGTCATGTTGTGCAGAGGGAGCCCGTGGACCTGAATCCAGAAAGAGACTTCTGAGAGGGAAAGATCTCTCAAAGTTGTTGAAGGGTGCCAGGTTTGGAGAGCCAACAAAAAGCCATTCACATTCCAAACATTGTTGCATATCCTGGCTATATGAGCTTTATCTGTAAACTTGAACAGAAAGAGGTTTGGCCCCAAGACAGCCAAGGAGAAAGGATTTGCAAAAAACCAAGCTTTGAACAAAGCTGCATTAACTGTCTGGTTATTTTGTGTTTTTTGGGAAATAAGGAGACCTATTAGAGGTAGCATCTCAGTGGTGGCTTGATCTTGAGGTATGGTTTCTAATTGAGAGGATGGATCCTCCCATGAGAGGGCAGCTGTTTGTGCTATGAGGGAGTCTATTTCATGAGGGGAAGGGTCCATGGTCAGAAGAGTAGGAGCTGAAAAAGGGGAGAGGAAGGGTGGGTGGATGGCTTCTAGTTGGGAGGTTGGTTTTTGGCTGAAAACTAGAGGATATTTGGCTGAAAGGAAAGGTATCAGATTTGAAAACCAGAAGAAGAAACGAATGAGGACCAGAAAAACAGAACCAGAGCTGAAATCAGTAGCACAGTAGAGTAGTAAGAGCAGTTTTAGTAGTAAAAAAGGAAAGAAGTTTGAACTTAGAAGAGATCAAAAAGGAAAGAAAAGGTTTAGGATGAATCCTAGTGGGAGTTCTTTCGAGGAGAGAGAACTAAGGTTTTTTGTTTGATTGATTTTTTAATTAAGATACTGTGAACATCTTATGGTTAGTCGTTCAAAATACATTTTTTTTTTTTTTTTTAATTTTTTATTTTAACTACTAATTTTTCATTATACACTCCAACATCACATCTATTTTAACCATCTCTTTTAATTAAACATTATTTTCCAATATTATTTTATTATTTTCTATCTTTGTCTTTTCTTCCCATCTCTCTCACATCACAACTTCTGAAGGGAGGAGAAAGAGCTGAGAAACCAAAAATTGATATTGATGCCTTTTCTTTTTGCTCAGATACACTTCTCATGGAATGAATGGTTTTCTTTGTCTATGAATTTCTATGGATCTGTGTTTCTCTGCCTCAAGAATTTCACCCATATTTGGATGACGGTGAGGGTCTGGTGAAGATTGGGGAGTGCAGGGAGAAGTGTGATAAAGACCGTAAATGTGCAAGTTTCATTTACAAATAGAAAACAAAAAAACCCAACAAATCATACACTTAGAAAATCAAACGATAGGGCATTTGCTTCCAATGGTTTGGGCTTGAGTTTGTTTGAGGGTATGAGGGAGAGAGAACTCAGAGAAAGAAGCGTTGAGGGAGAAGGGGAGAAAGAGAGAGAAGGAGAGAGAAAAGATTAAAAAAATTGAAAGAAAGAGAAAATACAATTAAATAATACTTACAGTTGTTACAATAAACTTCTAAATAATGCTATTTTATAGGTGGAGGAAGAAAAAAAAAATGTTGTTTTAGCTAAAAAGTTAACTTAAAAGGACTTTTGGAGATACTCTGAAGTCGTATCCAAAGCTTTTTAAAGCAGCATTCCATTTGGGTGAAGCCCAAGCTGCTTTGCTGGTTGTGGATCTTGCCTCTTCTTACTCCAACAGTAACTTCCGCCTAGAAGGGGAAGCCCAATCACTTAAAACATAGGCCCAATTATTGTGGACATCCATCAAAAGTTTCCTGTTTCAAAGTTGGACAACTACATCTATATTCGAAATCTAGAGCACACAATATTGTTAAACGGGCTGCTTCCCATCCTTTTTTATTTTTTTTACAGTATTTTCACTTCTCTTTCTCTTTTCTCTTTCATTTGGATTAAAATGGGAAAAAAAAAAAAAATCCTCTTTCCTTTTCCCAATTGTTGCTAGCAACAAAAAAAGAGAAGAAAAAAAAAAAGTACTAATTTGGATACGTATAGTAGTAGGTATTATTTTCCAAAATTGGCTTAGGCACAGTTAAAAAAATTACAACACCAAAGCCAAATCATTATTATTATTGAGGTATATTATTGACTATAGCATTTTTATGATTCATTCTTGGTACATTGGTTATTTATTTATTTATTTTTCTAGGTAGTTGATTCAGAATGTGCAATATTAATTTGGGTCCATATAATAATTTAACAGAAGGACAAATATTTAATATAATACATAAAAAGATAATTATAGCTACAAAGATTTATGCTAACTCCACCGTTTGTCTCTATATTGCAAATGGGAACCAAGTATAACAAGAATTAAATATTTCTCAGTAAATTTAATGCTTGCAGTTTCTATTGTAGTTCTCCTCAAACAAAGGAGACGCTATACCGCAAATAGAGACAAAATATTACACCGAAACGGCTTCGAAAATACTAAACCAAAACAAAAAAGGAAAAGGAGTCAATAGGAAAGGGAGAAGCCTAAGGGTCCGTTGAATTTTCCTATATTATCATCGTCATGTTACAATGGGTACATCTTCAAACCCAAAAAAAAATGGTTGGCCTATCTCCTAAGCAAAAACTGCCTTGATCTTCTCCTTCTGGTCCTCTGTTAGAGAGGTTGGGAATAGAACCTCAAATTTCACATAAAGATCCCCTTTCTTTGTGCTAAAATGCAATGGCATACCCTCCCCTTTGAACTTCCTCACTTCTTTGGGCTTAGTTATTGCCTGAGTAGTCAAGAAGATAGTCATGTCAGGCTTCGTTTGATAAAACGTTTTACAGCGTAACATAAAAATAATTTTAATGTTTTTTTTTTAAAAGTATTTTGTGTGTTGAGTTGTTTGTTAATACTTGTACTTTTGTGCTAAAAAGCAAAAAACTGTCACAAGCATTGCCAAACAAGCGCAATTTCTTCCATCAACTCGGTCACTAATCTTAGTGATATAAAAGGAGGCTATAGGATATGTTCTTCCTTACCTTTGTGCTGATGTCCACCAAATGGTCATCAAGATGTTTGATTGTCTTCTCAAAACCAACTAGAGCTTGAACCTGGAGAGGGGTTTAGAAAATCAACTCCACATGAAAATAAGCACTTCGGTTTTAGGAAGGATAGAATTTAAGAGAAAAGGAAACTGTGAAATGAGTATGACCATGGTCTGATGTTTGATCAGACTAATAACTACAAACCTTGTACTAAGGCAGAAATAGATATCTTTAGTTAAACTCTCTAACCGGAAGACGTTGACCTAATTTGCACAACAAAACTACAGCCATTGATATGGACAGAAATTTAATGATAGTTACCAGTGTTATAGTGACAGTTGTGTGCAAGTCATTGCCTTCCCTTATAAAGAGATCATGGGGTTCTGTGCGGATACGAAACTGCCGAAAAAATGGTACACGTTGTCAGTAGACAATAGATGCGGAAAAACCAATTACTAAACCGAATGTTAAGGAACTAACCTTTAAATCTCCAGGTTCTCCATCTATTATAGGCTCACCATCTTCATAGAAAACAACCTCCTGGGAAAAGCACACAAAATGTTACTCTAAAAATCAATAAATATTAGGTTTAGCAATATTATGAATTTCGCTGTACGCCTGTACACATACACAATTAATGTTCTCTGCTTCCATCTCCTGATATGGTGATCAAAAGTGTTGTTTCGTTCGTTTTTATCTCTTTTGGAACACAGAAAAAGGAACCTTTACATCAAACATAATACTGAAAAACTTTGAACGATTAACTATGGCACACTGCTTTTGACTGATTCTTCCAATTCAAACATTAAGAAAGTGAAACTTGTTTGTATGAAAAAAAATATATGGCATTCCTTTTTGGCAAGACACATGCATATACATTAAGACAAGAAAAGAATAACATTGTTAATGACATCCACGGGAAGTAAAAAAAATTCCATTATTCTAAAACAATAAAAGCATTAAAAGGCTTAAATTGAAAATTCTAAGAAGCTTACTTGCCCGTCCTGCATCCCTTTCTCTATATCAACAGTGACAAAATATCCCTCCCTTTCATATTTGACATTTGCGCATTGTTCGCAGACCTGAAAAGCATATGAAATATGTCATCATATAGGAAATAGCATCCAAGAGATACTAGTCAACAAAGAGATGGAGAAGAATGAAATGGGTGAATGAGCATGCCACTGCCGTGCACAGAAAATAATTTGAAGCAAAACAAAAGGATCTCAAACAAAGAAACAAAGAAGAAGCACTGATAGTATTGCCTACAATTTTGAGTTAAGGAAAATTGCTTCAAAAGACTTTCTCTTCTGAATTTTTAGAGGCATTGCATACCTGCTCTGTCATCTGTTGGAACATCCCAGGACCTATTTGCTTGTGATAGACCTCATTTCTACAGTTACAACGTCTCTTGCCCGGGGCTGGCTTTAAAATGTTTTTCTCCCTCCAAACCTGATAAATCCCACATAAAAGGTCACATAAAAGAAGAAAGCGCTATCTAACCAACTGAAATATCAAGATTTGTTACATTTTTCAGAAGTGACCGTGGTTGAAAAGAAATATTGTCCCCAAGGTCAAAATAAAGGAAATTAAACTTATTTCATAGGTAGTCCTTTTGCCATCAGGGAGCAGATATGAAATAGGATTAAAAAGGATAAAAACTAATCTACAGCACAACAATAGAAAGGAATACTTGATTATTGGGGACATTGGAGTTCAGTTATTTCAATTTTAAAATGTTTGAGATAAGACTGGTGGTTAGTAGATCATAGATTTCCATTTAGAATTTCTCAGAACTGATATGTGTGCTGCTTAGTGTTAGTCTTCCAGCCATGCCTGGCTATATAGCCAATGTTACAAAAGATTTATTTTGTTTAAGAAGGACATACATGTTCTCATAGTACATATCTAGCCATGAGATTACCTTCAAAGAGCCCCCCATGTATAAATCTTCCAAACTTGCGTCCAAATCGACAATCACGTCATCACCTTTAGAAATTGTCTCTTCCTCTTCCATTTGGCCCCCACCGAAAAACCTAGTAGAAAACTTCATGTCAGTAGTAAAGAAACAGGGACATAGCTGAGACCACTCAATTCTGATTATTCACTACATACACGTACAGATAATTGTGCAACTGTAACTACCCTTCTTACATGTGAAATAACAGCTTCCTCATTTAAGTTAACGACAACAACGGCCAACGTAGTTTCACATATACCACAAAATCACCTTGATGAACCTAACAGATCATGTAATGCATAGGCAGATAACACTGTGAGCGCCATTCTTTCATGTGTGTTTCTACCAAATACCAGCCAACAATAAGCATTGAAATCCAAAAAATCAGTTCTAATCTTAATAAACCACGTCGTGAATCTCCTGCCCAGAGAGAGCGGTAAACCACAATAATGAGCACCAAAGGACACAGACTCTGATCCTTTTCCACAACCCCTCATCAATGCCATATTTACCATGCGTGAAAATGGCACTCCCAAACCATCTTTCACTTCTGGGCAGTTTCCATTTTTGGGAAATTTCATTCTTTTAAAGGCATACTACAATGCAAGTACTATTTGAGACCACATATCTCATAACTTGAAGACCCAGAACAATGTAAAGAGCAAATATTCAATTCAAGTAGTCCCAAGTTTCAGTTTCAAACAGATTCAACCCACAATCCTACAATTCATACATTCAACAGCAAAATTCAAAAGACAAAAAGAACTCACTGGCTAAAAATGTCTTGGATGTTCATTCCTCCACCACCTCTGCCTCCTCCACTAGCCGCATGCTGTTTCAGTCCCTCTTCCCCATACCTATCGTATATATTCCTCTTCTCGCTATCCGATAACACCTCGTACGCTATTAATCAACGTTAAACATAATCAAAAACCACTAATCATTACCATCCACCAATTAAAGCAATCAAAGACAAATCATTGTAGTTTCTCTCACCGTTGTTAATCTCGGCGAATCGCTTATTAGCCTCCTCATTTCCCGGGTTCTTATCGGGATGGTACTTCAACGCGAGCTTCCGATACGCCCTCTTGATCTGCTCGTCCTGCGCGCCACGTGGCACCTGCAGTATATCGTAGTAGCTCTTCCTGAAACCCACAAAATTGAAGAATTTTCAACAACACACATTCATTCATGCTAAGCATTTGATGTACAGAGAGGGTCGGTCAGGGATGTACCCTGCAATGGCGGAGAGGGCGCAGCACAGAGCGCAGAGGAGGAACAAGAGATTTGTTCTTCGATGCGCCATTGAAACCGAAACAAAGCTTAGGGCTTTGATTTCAGATTTTTGCAACAGAAGGAAGAACCCAAGGAATTTTTATTTTTTTTTCCTCTGGAGTTTTGGGTCGTTCCGGGCTCCAAAGACTTGGGCAGTGGAAAATGAAGCTACGCTTTACAACGTGTTCTTGCGGAAACTGCCCAATCAGAGCTCGTTTATGGTTGTTCAAACCAATCATCGTTTGCCACGTGGATCGCGCTTCTTCCTCTTTGGTTTCCTTCAACTGGCTGGACATTGGAATGGACGTGACGCTTACGGCGAGAAAAGGGCGAGGAAGCCCAAACAACACTAGCCCAGTTTATTTTTCTTAATTGGGCCTAAACAGTCCAAGCATAACAAAGAGTTCCGAAAATTTGAATGAAATTAAACAAAGTTTCTATTTTTTTTTTTTTTTAAAAAAAAAAAATTGAATTGGAGAAAATTCTTTTAATTTAGACTATTAAATTGACATATTCTTAGAAGAAAATTTAATTTTCAAATGCATTTTTTTAATAAAATTAACATAGCACATGACATATATTCTTTGAGTTCGTTTTAAAATGAATGCGCAAATCACGTGTATTAAGGACATATGTCAATTTAATAGACTGAATTAAAGGATTTTCCTTCAATTCAGTTTAGAGAAAAACTATATCCTCATGTATAACTTAATGAGGTACAATTGAAAAAATTAATAATGAATATAGCTAATTTTTAGCTAATAATTGGTAACAATTTCACTAAAAACTAGTTGGGAGGGGAGGTGAATGGTGAATCTGTTGGGGACAATAGTGAACATAAATTTGCTGGACTCAAATCATATACACAAGTTTCACATAGAGCACAATGCCTTGTCACTATTTTAATCATAATTATGATCACTTTCGTTATCTTTGTTGTTAATTTAGTGGGGGTATGCATGCTTACCTTAGTGAGAAAAATAGTGACCATAAAGTCCAATATGTCATTGTGTTATGATTTTTATGGGCTTTAACATAGGGTATGGGTGCTAGATTGAGCTAGTTTAATATGCGAAAAGTAATTTAACTTTTTGTGTTTTACCTGTTTTGAAACTTTTGGCGTATAAAGCAAACATTTTACAGCAGTCACTATAATTATAATCACAATGGAGAAATATATATATATTTAAAAAGCTCTTTTTCTTTAGAATAATGACCATTTTTTATTTTTAAGGGAAAAATATAAAAAAGCTCCCTCAACTAACAGCCGTTTATGATTTAGCCCCATAAACTTTGAAAAGTTATAAAATGGCCCCCCAAACTACCTGACAGTTGTATTTTGGCGCCCTCCGTTAGTTGTTGCCGTGAAAGTAGATGGAAAAATCAAAACTACGTCGTTTTGAGATTGCAAGTTACCAAAATACCCTTAAGTGGAAAAAAAATAAACATATGAAAGCATTAGCCAAAACGGCGCCATTTTGGCTAATGTTTAGGGCTCCACGGCTTTCAACACCTTCCAATCCTTAGGCCCGCACTCCCGCCTCATGGCAAACCCGCATTTCTTGTCGTTGCAGTAAGTCTTCACAGCGGCTCCTCCAGCAGCTTCTTCCCCTTCTTCTCTGTTTTCTTCTCGCACTTCAGGGCTATGCGGACCAGCCCGGAAGCCATTTCTTTGACCATAACGCTTGTCGGCGTCGCGAGTTCGATGAGAAAGGCGTCCTTTTGGAATGCGATATGGACGTGCCCAAGCCGATACCCGAAAAGGGTGCCGATGACTCGGGGTCCCGAGACCAAAGTGATGGTGGGTTAATCGGGTCTTGCTGAAAACCGCAAGAGCCAATCGGAGCTTAGAAACCGATGGCTTCTTTGTGGGTGTAGCCATAGGTGCAGGGATTGTAAAGTCTGCATCTTTGAAGTCCTGGTCACAGAAATGTGAGGAGGAGCTAAAGGTCAAGATTTCCTCCTCGTTATCGTCATCCTCTGCCTTCTTTTTCCAGTGGAAGTATCTTCTGGAGAATGAGAAAGAAGAGTCGTGGGGGGTCATGGCCGTGATGGTCTTCATCTAGCTGTGTAAGTAAGAAAGCTCTGCAAACAAATTTTGGAGCTCTAAAACAGCCGCTGCATGCTCACACAAAACCACTAACCCATTATTGTCTCATGATCAACAAATTAACAATGACAACAAAACCACAAATTCTAATTGCATGCCACCATGCATTACCTTTTTACGTAACATTGTTGTTATTTGTGTTGTTTTATGGAGCTCAGGTTTGTGATAGCCAAGACTACCATGAAACCTCCATGGCGGCGGCGGCTCCGCCGCTTGAGCAAGACGACTGTAATGGGATCTTTCTCTCGTACACCTTCATGTCGCGCCTTAAAGAGTACTCGCACTTGAAGAACACGAGCGCACAGGCATGGGCGTTCAAGGCGCAGGCCATGGTGCTCAACGCCAGGGATGAGGAGCTGAACGCGTGGAAGATGTTCATTGGGTTTCAGCATAGGGAGATATTGGTGTCGGCAAGCGGAGCTGTGCTGGTTGACGCGAGCGATTTCTCGGCAGCAGTCAGGAATGGGACATACCTGGTAGGATCCCCGACGGCGGACTTGAAGACCTCATTGGAACGCAATTTAGGGGTGAAGCCCCTCAGCGGACTTGAAGAACAACTTCATGCTCCAACTTCCTGAGAACTTGGGTCACAATGGAAAGCTCAAGGAACTAGACGTGGCGACCAATCATCTCACCGGGTTGATTCCTCGTGATTTGTGCAAAGGAGGGAAATTGTCGATGCTGATCTTGATGGAGAATTTCTTCTATGGACCTATCCTTGAAGAGCTGAATCATGAAGAACCAGCTCAATGTTTTTGATACATTGGCTACACAAAACGGCGCCATTTTGGTAAGAGGGGAAACCCTAAACATTAGCCAAAACGGCGCCCTTTTGGCTAATGCTTTCATATGTTTATTTTTTTCCATCGGAGGGTATTTTGGTAACTTGCAATCTCACAACGACGTAGTTTTGATTTTTCCATCCACTTTCACGGCAACAACTAATGGAGGGGGCTAAAATACAACTGTCATGTAGTTTGGGGGGCCGTTTTATAACTTTTCAAAATTTAGGGGGCTAAATCGTAAACGGTTGTTAGTTGAGGGGGCTTTTTTATATTTTTCCCTATTTTTATTTTGGTTTTTAAAAAAATGACCACATAAGAGAAAATTTGAGCTAAAATTATGATTCTAAGTTGCGTCTCTATCATTTCTCTTTAGTATTTCCTGACACATTTATCATATAAGTTATTAAATTGTTATATAATATTTATTATATTTACGAACTAATGTGATATTTCAAATAATACTTATAACGTTATTTGCTAAAAATCAGGATTCGTCACTAAAATAGTAAATAAACGGAGGGTAAAACTCACAAGTTTTTAACAAATACAACTCTCTCATAGTCTTATACTACATTTTGTCGTATGAATGAATAAAAATACAAACCAAAAAGGAAGATCCAAATAAAAAACCTAATTTAGATCTTGTTAGCCTCCGTTACAGAAAATCTCACTATCACCAACAAAATAAACATCAACAAGTGGATGATTCGTGTTAATTCCGCTACTAACAATCAACTTTTAAAGAGAGAGAGAGAGAGAGCAGCTTACCTTAGTCGAAACAACGAGAGAGGAAGCAGAACGCCTCAGGATCCTAGTGAAGTTGAGTTGAATTTAATTATGTGTTTATTATGTAAATACATAAGTGCACGCAAGATGATCAATGTTACTAAGAGAACTCAAGTGGATTAAGGTAAGTCTTTTACTTACTGGGCAAAGTTTTGCTATTTTTGGTTGATAATGTTTTATGATACTTTATTGATTTAATGATATTTCATGATTTAATTTTTATGATGTTTATTTGATTTAATGATATTTCATGGTTTAAGTTTTATGATGCATTGTTGAGTTAATGATGTTTTATAAGATATTTTTACGAAGGACTTTTATGAACTTTTATGAGTTTACAAGATGATATGATGATTATGTTATGAGTATGATTATATGAGATGAGCATGATTATATGAGATGAGCATTTATGTACATGAACATGAGCATGAGCATTGAAATGGAAACGATGATACAACTCCGGTAGTGATGAGATAACCTCACACTATCGTAGAAGATGACCCATATGTAATGGAAATGGTGATACAACTCCGGTAGTGATTGAGATGTACTCACACTATCGTAAAAGATGGCCCGTACTTAATGAAAATGGTGTTACAACTCGGGTGGTGATTGAGATAAGGTCACACTACCCTAGAGATGACCCATTGCATAACAAAATGATGTTATATAAGTTATTTGTATGGATGATATGAAGAAGATGATGATGTTTATGTATATGTATGGATGTTTATGTTTATGTATATGTATATATGTATGTATATTTATGTATAACAAAATGGAAGATGACTTTCTTGCAAATAGTTTAATTCTCTATATTGAAAGGAAAATTGTTGAGAGCTTCGATTTAGATTCGATACTTCGATTTAGTGCATCTACGCGCATACACGGTTTTTCTTATTAAATTATTCTAACAAAACTCATATAATAATAAAACATATCTCACATGTAATTATATCAATATAAAACTTAACCCATAAATTCAATACTCTGCATTAATCATTTACAGTGAATTAATACTCAATTAAATTTTGTTAGTGATATAACAATTATACGACTAAAATTATAAAAAACCAATATAAATTAATCAAGAGTTGTAGGGGGGACGGGTTTACCTAGCAAAACCTAAAATTAGATCCATTAAACACCCACATTTATGTCTCCTATTTTCTTTTCTTTTTCTCTTTTCCTTGCCTTTTCTACCTTTTTTCTTCTTATTCGAGATCACCTCACAACTCCCACAACAAAGGTGTTGTACTTGTCGGTAGGAAGATAAGAAATGAGAAAAATAAAAATAAAGCGGGGTTGGTTTCTTGGGCTACTCAAATAGCAGGTGTTGTTGGTAGAGACCGTAAAGTGCAGTTCTAGACACTTTTTGTGTATTTATGTCTTTTTGATATAGTGTCGACATGTTATATTTCTAATATATTAATTTGAGCACATATTTATGAACTTTATAGATATATATATATTTTTTTTGATGCATATATTATGTGAATTACTAAATTTTTAGTGTGAAGAAAATTTGTAGGACGCAAAAAAAAATTTTAGGATGCAAATTTTTTTTTTAGGGCCCTTACATTATGAAATGTCTGGCTCCGCTACTAACTACCGTGGACGTTGGCCATGGAAGCGTGGTGGTATGTTACGATCCTAATATCCCACATGGCTTAAGTTTAATTTTAACTATGTGTATATAAGCTCTTGGGCACCATTCCCTTGTAAGCTGGTTTTCAATGATGAGTTCTACCCAAGGTTTATATCAATACATAACTTAGCCTATCAAATTTTCCATTACACCAAAATGTAGTTAGTATTTGATAGAATCATAATTCAACTTTTAACTTTTAGGAGTAACTTCACTTTAGATCCCTTAATTATTACGCGATTTGACAAGCTCTCCAAACTTCAATACCTCTTAATTTGAACCCTTAAACTTTTAATTGCAGGCAATTTGAACACTCCGTAAGATTTTAAACGTTAAAAGTGAGACAATGACGTTTATACCCTTGATTTTTTTATAAAATTTTAAATTTACCCTTAATTACAAATTAAAAATTAAAAAAAAAATGCATATTTTGGTCTTTTTAGGTATTGCCGTTAGAAGTTAACGTCTAAATCTGACAGATAAGTTTAAATTGATTGCAGTTGAAAGTTCAAGGGTTCAAATTGAAAGGTTTTGAAGTTTGAGGGGACTTGTCAAATCCCGAAATAATTCAAGAGTTTAAAATAAAGTTATCTCTAACTTTTAAGTTCGCAAGTTTAAAATATATTATCTTACCTATTATTTATTTGAAAACGAGAATTTGTTTACATGCAATTTCATGCTAGAGGGACACACTCGAATATGTATATAAAACGGTGCGCTTCAAATAGGATGGGCCTAGATTTTGTTATTTTGCACTCTCTTTCTTAGCAACCAAATTGAGTGTTAGGGTTTTACTTATTTCGAATTTGGTGGTTCCAATTCCCAAAAGAATCTTCTGAAATTGTCTCTACAGATCCCAGGAATTGCGACGTTAAGAAAAATTACTATCCACCAGTTTTTCACTTGCAGCTTTTGTTAAGCTAAGTTGAGTCTTGTTCAATTTTCAATTCTCTTATCTGTGTTAAAATGTTGTTTGATTTATTAGATTGGGTTTAATGGCAGGGTTTCATTGATTATTATGACTAATTTTAAGTGGAAGATGAGCCGTAATGCAGTCGGACCCTCCTCGAAATCCAAGGCCGGGTCGTCTCAACCCTCGGAAACTACGTTTAAGCGCAAATGATGAGAGTTTCAGAAAGAGTGTGAGTATTTGGAGACGCTTTTGATTTGTTGGGTTCATTGCAATTTTTATGTTTATTAATTTATCTTCTATGTCCTTATTCTTCTTCTTTTGGGTTCTATAGTGCAGCATATGATGTATGGCTTTGGAGATGATCCTAATGTAAGTAGCAGCACTATGTATTGGTTCAATGATTTGGGTTTTAGACTTTATGAAAACTGTTAATCTAGTTGTTGTTAATGCATAGTACTGAAAGTTCTTAGATGTAGTTTCTTATTGTGTAATTGGTGACTTTGTTAACTTGTAATGGACTTCTTGATTGTGATATGACTACAATAATCTGTTTTGAGATTTTGGATCTTAGAATGCAGTCATGGGTTGGATTACAAATCCAAATGTATGTATGCGAAGATGGCCTACATCACGATGGAAGTGCCATATTTATTATTAGCATTGGTGATTGTTGCAGTTTTGTGTATCTAAATTATCAGATAAGAAATAAAACTTGATTTGCCTTGGCTTAAAGCATGATTAGTTTATACATTTGTGTATGCCCAAAAAAATTTCAACCTCTCTTATCATCACCTTGCAGAAGCGTCTTAGATGTCATCTTTGATTGCAGTGTCTCGTGGATTATTGGGTCTGATGGATTATTGGGTCCCATCAACTCATCTATATTAGGCTCTATATGCAATTGCATTTATATCATCCATGTATTACTTGATCATAAAGGCGTTCTGCTGTTGTTGTCTATGCCTCATTGGATAAAAGAGTGCCTACGTTTTCCTGTTTTAAGTGCCAATGTTTTTCCTCTTTGTACTTTCTGCAATAACAAACCTGTTTTACTTATTGCAATAATTACATATATAAAAAATAGGCTATTTGTTTAATGAAATATTATTGACATGGATTTTTCTGATTATGTAGAATGAAAGGTGTGATGATGTAGAGTATCCAATTGATATGCATTATCGTATCTTTGAATATATTAAGTTTAGGGAAAAACTATGTCCTCATATATAACTTAATGAGGTACAATTGGAAAAATTAATAATGAATATAGCTAATAATTGATAACAATTTCACTAAAAACAAGTTGGGAGGGGGGGTGAATGGAGAATATGTTGAGGACAATAGTGAACATAAATTTGCTGGACTCAAATCATATACACAAGTTTCACATAGAGCACAATGCCTTGTCACTATTTTAATCATAATTGTGATCACTTTCGTTGTCTTTGTTGTTAATTTAGTGGGGGTATGCATGCTTACCTTAGTGAGAGAAATAGTGACCATAAAGTCCAATATGTCATTATGTTATGATTTTTATGGGCTTTAACATAGGGTATGGGTACTAGATTGAGCCAGTTTAATATGCGAAAAGTAGTTTAACTTTTTGTATTTTACTTGTTTTGAAACTTTTGGCGTATAGAGCAAACATTTTACAGCAGTCACTATAATTATAATCACAATGGAGAAATATATATATATATATATTAAAAAAGCTCTTTTTCTTCAGAATAATGACCATTTTTTATTTTTATTTTGGTTTTTAAAAAAATAACCACATAAGAGAAAATTTGAGCTAAAATTATGTTTCTAAGTTGCGTCTCTATCATTTCTCTTTAGTATTTCCTGACACATTTGTCATATAAGTTATTAAATATAAATCGTTATATAATATTTATTATATTTACGAACTAATGTGATATTCCAAATAATACTTATAAAGTTATTTGCTAAAAATCAGGATTCGTCACTAAAATAGTAAATAAACGGAGGGTAAAACTCACAAGTTTTTAACAAATACAACTCTCTCATAGTCTCATACTACATTTTGTCATATGAATGAATAAAAATATGAACCAAACAGGAAGATCCAAATAAAAAATCTAATTTAGATCTTGTTAGCCTCCGTTACAAAAAATCTCACTATCACGAACAAAATAAATATCAACAAGTGGACGGTTCACACTAATTCCGCTACTAACAAACAACTTCTAAAGAGAGAGAGAGAGCAGCTTACCTTGGTCGAAACGACGAGAGAGGAAGCAGAACGCCTTAGGATCCTAGTGAAGTTGAGTTGAGTTTAATTATGGCTCTGTTTGCGGGAGGAACGGGGTGGAACGGGGCTGGGATCGAACTGTAGCTGCAGTGTACCCATCTGACACTAATTTTTGTTTAAAAAATACCCTTGTTTTATTCCAAAAATGCCCTCAAATATGTTGAGTGAAGTGAGGGTATTTTTGAAACAAATTGAGGGCATTTTTGGAATAAATTGCCGGCTGCTTTTCCAAGGCTGACACCAAATTTTGTTCCAAAAATGTCCTCACTTTGTTCCAAAAGTGCCCTCACTTCACTACTCATATATAACGGCATTTTTGGAACAAAGTGAGGGTATTTGTGGAACAAAATTTGGTGTCAGCCTTGGAAAAGCAGTCGGCAATTTGTTCCAAAAATGCCCTCAATTTGTTCCAAAAATACCCTCACTTCACTCAACATATTTGAGGGCATTTTTGGAATAAAACGAAGGTATTTTTTAAACAAAAATTAGTGTCAAATGGATACACTGCAGCTACAGTCCGATCCCAGCCCCGTTCCACCCCGTTCCTCCCGCAAACAGAGCCTATATATTTATTATGTAAATACATAGGTGCACGCAAGATGGTCAAGGTTACTAAGAGAACTCAAGTGGATCAAGGTAAGTATTTTACTTATTGGGCAAAGTTTTGCTATTTTATAGTTGATAATATTTTATGATACTTTATTGATTTAATGATATTTCATGATTTGAGTTTTATGACGTTTATTTGATTTAATGATATTTCATGGTTTAAGTTTTATGATGCTTTGTTGAGTTAATGATGTTTTGTAAAATATTTTGACGATGGGCTTTTATGAGTTTTTATAAGTTTACAAGATGATATGATGATTATGTTATGAGTATGATTATATGAGATGGGCATTTATGTACATGAACATTAGCATGAGCATTGAAATGGAAACGGTGATACAACTCTAGTAGTGATGAGATAACCTTACACTATCATAGAAGATGGCCCGTATGTAATGAAAACGGTGATACAACTCCGGTAGTGATTGAGATGTGCTCACACTGTCGTAGAAGATGGCCCGTACTTAATGAAAGCAGAGTTACAGCTCGGGTGGTAATTGAGATAAGGTCACACTACCCTAGAGATGACCCATTGCATAACGAAATGATGTTATATAAGTTATATGTATGTTTGATATGAAGAAGATGATGATGTTTATGTATATATATGGATGATACAAAGAAGACGATGTTTATGTTTATGTATGGATGATATGAAGAAGATGATGTTGTATAAGCATGCATGGCATATGACTTTACGATAATGAAATTTGTTTATGTGAGTTTTGATACTAGACGTATCCATATGCCTATGTGCAGGAAATGCAACTGCACATAACGTATATCGATATGAATGGTTGCATATGATGTTTTATGATATTTTCTGATGATTTCTATGCTAGACGTTTCAGTGTGCAAATGAGACGGGAGATGTAACCATGCATATGTACATCGTTACGGATGGATGATGCATTATGACTTTCAGTTTATGATGATTTAGGATGTTCTCTGATGATTTTTATGCTAGACATATCAGTGAGCATATGAGACGGGATATTAAGAGGAATGAATGAAAGAATTATAATTTTCGAAAAACACCCGTAACCCATTTCTCTTGAGAGATATAGGCGTAAATTTCCAACTATTGTCGCTCTGACTTATATCATTTCATGACACAATCATGCTAAAATCTATGGTGTTAAAATCTCTTAGCTCGTCCGGATGGTACCTAATTTCTAAGAATGTTACATACAAAAACAGTAGTCGTCCGTACAGCTATTAATGAGCGTCTGGACGAAGATAGGTAAAAAACATTAACTGGAGTTTTTTGGAAGGGCACGTCCGGATGAGAATGCAGACGCAGGTTCAGACGAGCTTCTCGGGTTCTTCTGCATAGCTTCCTCATTCGGACGACGATTTAGACGAGCTTCTTGGGTCCTTCTGACCAGCTTACTTGTTCGGACGAGGATTCAGACGAGCCTTCAGACGAGCTTCTCGAGTTCTTCTGCACAGCTTCCTCGTTTGAACGAGGACTCAGACGAGGCTTCAGACGACCTTCTCGGGTCCTTCTGCCCAGCTTACTCGTTCGGACGAGCCTTCAGACGAGCTTCTCAAGTTCTTCTGCACAGCTTCCTCATTCGAACGAGGACTCAGACGAGGCTTCAGACGACCTTCTCGGGTCCTTCTGCCTAGCTTACTTGTTCGGACGAGGATTTAGACGAGCCTTCAGACGATGTTCTTGGTTTCTTTGCAAAACTCACTTGTTCGGACGAATTATTGGACGCCACTGCAGACGAGCCTACAGATGACTCGTCTAAGGCCCATTTCAGCCTACTTCTGCTAACCCCCTTTTTTTTCTTTTTTTAATTTTTAATTTTTTTTGACATGTCGACTAAAGTGTAGGGGGAGGGGAATTTTTTTTTGGTTTTTGTTTTGTTTTGTTTTGTTTTTTATTTTTTATTTTTACATGTCAACTCAAGGGGAGGGGGATTTTTTTTTGTTTTTGTTTTGTTTTTGTTTTTGTTTTTGTTTTTTTTATTTTTTATTTTTTTTGACATGTCCACTAAAGGGTAGGGGGAGGAGGGAATTTTTTTGTTTTTTGTTTTTTTTTTTTCACATGTCCACAAGGGTAGGGGGAGGGGAGATTTTTTTTTTTTTGTTTGACATGTCCAATCACAAAGACGAACTATTAGAATTTTATATCAATTTTCGCAACGAACGTTTTGAAATAAAATTTTATCCCAATCCATGACGTTTGTAGAAATTGAAATATCCTAACATGAAGCTTAAACAAAAACCAAAAAAACAAGTAAACAACTTCATAACAAAAAGTCAATTTTCACTCCCCCTTTTTGTCACGGATGACAAAGGGCAAAAACGGGAGCAAGCTAATCCCTCATCGACTGTTCCTTATCATTTTCTTCATCGACTCCAGATGATCCCACGACTTTAGTCTTCAATTCTTTGACATCTTTCTGCAAGCTTGTTAGAATAGATGAAAACGTTGTCGTTTGAGTTGCCATGACATCTTCTAACGAAACAAGAGCCGATGTAGAAACGCCTCCGGAAGGAATAGGCTCAGTAGTGTCTGCAGGATCAGTTGTAGCTTCAAAATCCTTGGTGCCTCGCAGTCGCATTTAACCTTTGGATCAACTCACGGTAGCTTTACAGAAAGGACCAAAGTGCTTCGTAGTTGGTTCAGAATCTGGAATCTGAACAAATTTTGCAATGATACGTGAAATCAAACTTCCATATGGCAAGGAAATCGAAGTCTCAGAGAAAATTGCCTTCATGAGTCGAATTGCAATTGATGCAAAGTCAATATGGACATCTGTGAAAAGCGCATAGATGAACTGTCATGATGGTCTATTGGAAACACATTTTGCACAACAATCCGAGCCAATAGTTTCACCGGATGAGAGAGATGTCCAAGGGGAATAACCTTCATGTAATCTTGCCAAATATTGTAGGAATCAAGAGGAATAAACAGCTTTGTCATGTCAGTTTTCGAAGGGAAATCTTCAGTTGGATATGGATACCCAGGCTCCTCAATGAGTGGAATTCCTGTGACCTCAGCAATGACTTCACGAGTAACAACAATTTGCATACCTCTAATGAATGAGATAATCTGCAGAGGAGCATCAACATGTTCATCAGAGACTTGTTGTATTTCCATGTTCGCATAGAATTTCCGAACCAGATTTATAAAAGGACGTGCTGGGGGAGAAATGAAGTACTCCCATCTCCTTTGAGTGAATATCCGAGAGATAATTTGGAACTGACTCTCCTGAAGATCTGACAAGTTGACCAATCTCTCGGCAATAATTGTGCGATCATGAAACCTCTCAAGAAAAATTTTCTTGGCAGACTTGTGACGAAATTTGAAACCAATATCGGGTCTTGTAGTGGGAACCTGACCCAAGGCCGAGGCCGAAGAAGCATCATCTGCTGCCTTTCTCTTTTGAGCCTTAGATTTTGTGCGGATGGGTAACTTTCTCAAAGGGGTTGCTCCACTATCCATAGCCTACATCCATGAACCCATCCACCATAAAAATTATATAAATTTAGCCAGAGTATATTGCTATGTAATATACCTAATACCACACATGCAACCCTAGCTAGCTTGGTGCCTGGCCTTCATGAATTGTGTGTGAGTGAAAAAACACGTCATGCACGTTTGTAGCACGGCAAAATTGATAGCTAATTTAATGGACTAATCTTGCTAGTGCAATCTAAACCACTCACTTTTGTCCAAGTATATATGGATGGTATATATATACAACTGGCTATATATATATGCTGTCGATGGAGTTGATTTATTTTTTCCCCTTAGCTTTCTTTCCATCACACAAGTCTGAAAACGTGGTTAGATTTTGAAATTAGAGTAGACATCCATTAATGAGATGAAGGGCATGAAGAGCCACCTCTCATTTCAAGTAACCAAGACCATATCTTTATTATTTGATGAACTTATTTTCAAATCATCTATCGGTATGTCCCCCCACCCACCGACCCACCCCGCAAAAAAATAATAAATAATATATATTGGGTAAATTTAAACCTTTTGGTTTATTGTATAGTTACAAATTCACCTAGCTCTGATCATTATAAACTAAGGTGGGCATTGGGCAATACACAACTTGTTAAATCACAATAATCCTCATACCTATCAATTATACATGTATAAATCCCCATACCACAACCTAACCACTTCTTCACATTACACAAGTGGAGAGAACAAAAAATGGCTCAAATAACTGATTGAGGCATTTTATCAAACATGTGATATGTAGTGAAGATTTATACACGAAAAATAACTCAAGAAAAGTGAGAGTCTCATGCCTGAGTACATCAGAAAAGAAGTTTGAAACACTATTATATGAGAGACACTCATCATATATCACAACCAAACAAAACATTTTGATTTCCAACTTCAACTAAACTTCAAATCATAAAAACAAATTTGAAAAGAATGTAACTATTTGAATGTAAGAAAATGCATACCTTTGATTCAACTGAGATAGGCTTATCACCGAAGAAGTTTGAGAGACACCCTAAGTGCGACCGAGATGAAACCAAGAGGAGAGAAAATGACAAACACGAGAGAAATGAAACTTAAAAGTTTCGCGGGTTTCTTATCTGAGCAGTCGCGTCCGGACGATATAATTTAGCGTTCGGACGAGGGTGACCAAAAAAAAAAAAAAACTGGTTATGACCAACAAAGTTGGATGGTTTAGCTTCATCAAGGAGTGCACATTTCTTTTCTATAGAACTGGAATTGAGTTGAACTACTTACTCTATGATAAGGAGCATAAATTTTGTATGAACTTGGACATGTTTAAATTTATAAAAAGTTGTTTACAAAGCCTTTGCTGTAACTGCAAGGAAAATATGGCTACAACATTTATTTCATGTCCCCTCCAATATACAAAATAAAGGTGGAGTAGAAGGATTAGATATGCCCTTTGGGAAGCCCCTGGATTTTCAGCATGTCATAATGAAAATTTCACCTATTTGGTGGTCTCCATCCCACAAAAGTATCTTTACATTTTCAGCAGTGTTTTTCCAGATATTAAATGCCAATAGAGACAAAACTCAAAGAATAGTAAAATGGCTTATAGCTATAATTCCAATTATAAACATACAGATTCAATATAACCAACAAAAACCAAGAAACTAAGTTCCAAACTATTTTCTCACCTAATTAAGCAATGAACCAAACTATCAAAAAACTTTCAAAGGCAAATGTTCTCCTTCTAAATTCACCTTCTTCAATGACATAGAAGAAATCAGTTACATATCTCCAACTTAAATACATGATAATACGAAGAAGTAGTTTATTTTAACATATACTTATGATTACTAGATCCATGACAACCATTAATATATAGTAGCACCAGCAAAATAATTAAAGATAGGACAGCTTGATACATCTTTTCTCTAAACCGACACATTTTTTTTTCCACTTCCGTATCCAATTTTTGCTCGAGTCTCCTAATTTTCGCCCGGGATTGATGTTCAACATCCTTCAACCGTTGCAACATTATATCCAATTTCTGCTCAAGTCTCCTAACTTCTGCCAAGGATTGCTGTTCATCATCCTTCAACCGGTGCACCATTCTTCTCTCATAAGATGATATTTCGTTATCAGCCCAATTAAAGAAGCCACAATCACCAACTTGCTGCATGATACAAAAAAAGTGAAAGCAATGTAAAAATTAAGCATAAAATAAAATAAAATTGGTCGAAAGAATTAAACATCGAAATAACAGTTAGGCAATACCTTGTACTTTTCACATTCATACCACTTTCAACCATAATTTGTATATGTCCAGGAATACCTTATGAAAGCAGCAACTCCACAATAACACAACGGACGCCCACTCGACGTCTCGCTATTCGCAGACATAATTAATCACTTGAACTGGAACAATATAGGATTTCGATCAGAATGATTAATGTATATAGGCTAATTAACTAAACAATCTCATTCATGAGAACAATAAGTATTCCTTGAGAACAAGAACCAAAGAGACAGTTTCAACCAAGTCTACCATCACCATTAACTAGTTATATGAATGATAGATGCACCAGCAATTTGACATTTTCAAATAAAAGTGCTTTTAACATATCACAAAGTGGGGAGACATTATTTGGTGAGTCAGAGATGCAACGTACAACATGTTACTGTTTGATAATATTTAATGTACATGGGTTCATTATAATACCAATGTTGTAATCTTTTCAGGAACAAAGATTTGAACATAAAAAAGGACTACGAAAGAGAAAGATGATATCTCAAATTTCTATTAGTAAATCAAAGGAGAATATGTGCTTCTCCTATGTGGATCCAAAAGAAGCACGTGAAATGGTTGAGTAATTTTTGGGCACATCATATAACAATCTTCTTAATCACTTCAACGAGGAAGAAAATGTTCCATAAGGTAACTAAATTCTTGTTTATTACTTGACAAGGACCAAGATTTCCTATAAAAACAGTGGTTTTTAATGTTGTTCTTAGTATTGTTTTCAATCACTTCTTGCAGGAGCATAAAGAAGAAGGACAAAGCACTGTACAAGAGCAACCAAATCTTATAGAACTGCAAACTGATCTAGTAGAAGTTGAAGACAATATAGGTGAATATTCAAGTCCTCCTTTTGCCTATATTGAACAATGTGATCTGATCAACCATATTCCACAGGTTTCCAAGTATGAGCATGTATTTTTCATGCATGGATAAAAATAGGCAAATCAATAGGGATGTTTTTTAGAGTACCAAAGTTATAATTTCTAGATATTAAAACTATGAAGAAGTATACAATCCACAGAAGATTTGTGTCATACGATTGAAAAAGAATCCAAGAAAATCACAAATGATATAAATAAGAAAATCACCCCCCCGACACCCAAATCAATGTCGCTTTTTGAGGTTGGCTCCTCAATTAAATAAAATAAAAATGTTTCAGTCAAAGGAATTTAGCCCTGTCCCTGTTGCTGTTGGTATATAAAGAGGGCTTATGTTCCCTTGAAGGTCTTTTTTTTTTTTTTTTTTTAAATAATAATAATAATAATAATTTCATCTATACACTAGTTAGTGTTATTAATTTTATGCTCTTGAGCCCACTCAATGCACTCACCAATGGGCCGTGCAAAAGTAAGGAAAGGAAAAAAAAAAAAAAAAGGGATGCAAGAGGCTGTTAAGGCTCCGTCTTGCTCGGATAGGTGTCTAGACAATTAGAGCAGAAAGGACCCGAACAGCTTATCTTGCACAGAATCTAAATCCAAAATTTCTATATCCAATTAAAAAAGCATTGTACCAATCTACACAAGCCAGGACATTTAAAGTAAAGTTAGTGGGGGTTTTTTTTTTTTTTTTTTTAACCTACGCTTCTAATGAACAAAATAATATAATACATAATTATAGATGGATACACAACAACAACAACATCCCCTCCCTCTCCCTATTTTCTTTACCTAGCAGTCTCCTCACAGAGGCTATGATTATGTATTTAAGTTGGAGATATGTAACTGATTTCTTCTATGTCATTGAAGACGGTGAATTTAGAAAGAAAACATTTGCCAATGATCAAAGCAGTGCACACACATGTTGAATGCATGATTATTTGCATATAATTATCTATTTGTTTTTGCGGCCTTTTGGGATTATATTATATAGAAGCTTTTGACCAGACTTAATAAAAACAAAAGAAAAATCTTTTGATCATAATAGGATGAGAAACATGAATAATTCACCTTCGCTAAGACTTCAGTAATCTTTGGAACGTGTAGATTGTCAGAGCTTAAAAGTTCCTTATCTGACCTGGGAATCATTAAAACAATGCAAATTAATGGTATTTAACATGGAACTGCAGTTATGCAAAAGACTTAAATGTTGAAAGAAAAGTAGAATTAGTTTGTTTTAGGAAGATTCTATTTCTAGCTATACAAGTTCAAAGTAATATTACCTTTCTACCATTGAACAAAGATCTTCATGCACCACTTTGGCTTCAGTTGGGTCATCTTCTATTGGCAAGTAGCCTAACCAAGTGGGAACAACCTGCAAAATAGAATTATTGCAAAATACATGGAAGACTTAAACGAGCAACATGAAACACATTCATGAAAGAATTATTGTTTTGCGAGGATGATTAACTGGACGCCAAACATACTACTAACTAAAGAAATTACCACAATCATGAAAGAATTATTCTCCAATAAGAGAAAAGAAAAGAAAAGAAAAGAAAAAATATTTAGTTAAGTATTTCTGAAGTAAAAGGGCATCTAAATCATCTATTAATGCATTAATTGACTGAGAGTGACCCTGTCAAGAAGACATGAAGGACATACATAAGCATGGAAGTTATGTTGGAATTTGCCTCTATAATCGTAAATTCAGTTAACTATGCCAATATGTCTGACACATATATGCTGGAACTTATTTCCCTCTCAGCTGCTGTAGTTCTTCAACTTTGATATGATTTCAACTCCACTTTTAAAGCCACCTAAAAACCCTCTTCCCAGCACGAGAATGCATCCCTTTTCAATTCCCAGTAGCCCCACAACCCAAAAACTAAGTTCCATTCCTCTTAATACCATAAACATATGCAAAATTGTAAAAAAAAAGTTCACAGATGATTGACATAAATTCAATGAAGAGCATCCAAGGTGGCATGACTGAAGATCGAGGCCAATTATGACCTTCTCAATACATCAATTTCTCATTCACCAATATCATGACAATGTTGCATTTTAATGTAAAACAGAGTTGCCAACTATGCCAAATCCATATCCAACAAAACTAGATTACCAACTCTAAACTGTCTCCACAAAACATCAAACAATATCCAAATTCAAGGGAAAATGTCAGCAACAAAAGCATGCCAAAATTCTATAAACATAATAATCTAATAGAACACACATCACAAGCTAAAATAGCACACAAGAGTCAAAGATAACAAGGCCATCCATTTTTCATAAATATTATTCTTGGTTACAAGACCTCTGAACTACTTCAATTTTTAAAGAATATTTACTTTAAATATTATCTAAACTGCAAACTGATCAAATTCAAAACAATATTCCTTTTCCCTCCCTTCACTTTCTCGGCAACCAAATAAGGGTTCCTATCATAAACCCAATCGCTTTCCTTTCTACAGAGCGAACTTTACTTCACAAGCTGAAAAACAAAACAAAAACACACACAAAGCTCAAAGCAATAAAAAGAAGAGCAACAATATGTAGAGGAACAAAGGGGAAGCCAGCACCTACTTACAAAACCCCAAACTCCTTATAAAAACAGAGAAAAAGAAAAGGAAAAGAAAACGAACCCAAATAACAGGACGAGCTTGCTGAGCACAAAAACAAAGGTGTGAAGGTGAAGTTTTAAATTTCTATGAACAAAGGTGTTCAGGAAAACTAAATTCAGTTTAGTGCCAAAGCCTTTCCATGAGAACACAAATCACAGTTTGGGTGTGGGAATCGTTTGTAACCTCAGCAAGTATACCTCATAAAATAAGCATAACATTAGCAGCAAGTCTAATTTTGATTGGAACAATGAAGCTACATAAACACCATAACTATTTTCCCAATTACAATGTGACAATCAACATGAAATTCTAATAACATAACCATGATACTAGAAATGGATCTACAACAAAATTATTAATTAATTAACAAATGCTAACAAATAAACGTGAGGTGGCTCTTTTAGCACCCTCAAATATATTGCCCTTGCATAACCTTCCTGAATTCCCAAGGTAAGATAAACATAGAAGTTTTCCATGGTCAAATGCAGGGCCAGCTCAAAGAAAAAGGTTCTTTATATTTAATTTGCCCAAAAAAGAAAATTAATTAACCATAGGTAATCTGGGGTTTCAACTAGTATTGGTTTCAAGTGGAAAATATACATCTCATTGATCGCCCAACAGCAAATTATACAACACACAACAGTAAAGGAAAATATACATCTTTACAGGCACAACAAACAAAAAGCCAGCACCTACTGACAAAACTCCAAACTCCTTATAAAAATAGAGAAAAAGAAAAGGAAAAGAAAACGAACCCAAATAATAGGACGAGCTTGAAGAGGTTTTGGCCTGTACCTGAGAAAACCAAACACCAAAGGGCCGCCGGAGATTTACTACGATTACTCTCTGAGAAAACCGAACACCAAAACATGACAAACCCCACAATAATTCCCTCTCACCCACATACCCAAATAAAATGAAAAAAAAAAAAAAAAAAAACCCAGATGGACGCGGTATTACCGTTTGGGTCGCCGGAGAACAGGACGCCTTGAGTCACCGGAGAACAGGACGCTTTGGGCCCCAGGTGGGTCGCCGGAGATCTCTCGCTGGAGTAAGAGAGAGAGAGACGCGATGGAGGGGGAGAGAGAGAGGCGCGACGGAGGGTGAGAGGGAGAGGGAGAGGCACGGGATGGACAGGATGGAGGATGGATGCGTTGCCGCTGGGACTGAGAGAGATATGGGAGTCGGGAGGGGGAAAATGAGTGGGACGAGCGAAATGGGAGAAAATGAAACCAACGCGTGTTTTTCCCATCCTCCAAAAATTCAAAATTTTTTTTTTTTGGGGACTGACGTGGACAAAGCCACGTCAGCGCTGGATGGACGCCGGATAGCCGCTTAGAATTACTCGTCCCTTCACCGTAAAAAGCAAAAAAAAACTGGTCTTACTTCAATACTTCCTCGACAGTTCCTCAGTTCCTCTGTTCGGCTGTTCCCCACTCTGTCTCTGTCTCACGCAGCTCGGCAGCTTCAGTGCTTGACAATCCTCCTCCGTCTCTCAGCCATTCTCTTCCAGGTAAAAACTGTTTTCGATCTATGTTTTGCCCATTTTGCCTCCGATTTGTGTTAGTGTGTTACCATCTTCCACATATCTCTTTGAAATGATTTTAGGGTTTAGGATCAATTTTTATTTTTATTTTTGTGAATGAATCTGTTCCGTTTGTTGGGTATTTTTTTTCTTTCCCCTCTATTTGGTTGCCGTGAAACTGAGCGAGACAAAAATGAACAGAAATTTGGGGTTTTGATTTGGGTTAAGTGGGGAAAAGCCGGGGTTGGGGAAGGCCACCGGAGGAGAAGATGGAGAAGAGTGGCAAGAGTCGCCGGAGCATTTGTGTGTCTTCTGGAGAGTGTGGTGGTTGGAAAACTCTGAATCTGAGATGGGTCTTTTTCTGTTGATGCTTTTTAGCTATGCTGAGATGGGTATTGAGAGAGGTTGGATTCTTTTTCGTCTTTTTTTATGGCGTTGTGGGGATGTAGAAGACGAAGGAGAGAGAGAGAGTGAGACTGTGAGAGTGTAGAGTCAGTGCATTGGGGGGTTGGTTGGTAATGTTATGGTTGGTTGGTTTTAACTTTTAAGGATTTGGGAAAGAGTTAAATGTGGGCTGCACTAGCAGTAACCCCAACTCCCTGGCACTCTTTTTGCCACGAAGAAAACTGAAAAAAGAAGCATAACCCGAGTACATTTAGTTTGAGTATGAAGTCACATTAATATAAGCCCAATATTTATAATAAAAATAACAAGTACTAATGAATCAAGATACAGTTGACACTCAAAAATTAAATTGAAGCTAATTTTGTTTTTATATGTTACTTTTATGTGTTGGAAATTTATACCACGGCCCCCCCATCAAATGTTCTGGTTCCGTCCCTGCTTAAAAACAACTAAAACCAGAAACATATTGCAGAAACAACTCTCAACTCAATCTGCACTACTGCCACAAACAAACTACAAAACATTCACCATTACAAGCCTTTCCAAAAAGGCTGAAAAGACCTCACAGAGGCTTATAACAACTAAAACCAGAAACATACTGTAGGAACCAACAACTCTCAACTCAAGCTGCACTACTGCCACAATACAAACTACAAAATCATCATTACAAGCTTTTCCCAAAAAGCTGAAAATCTCACAGAGACATAATCAACCAACTGCACTACTGCCAAAGAAACCTCACAACTCCACACTTTGAACCAGACCAAACAAGGCTAAGTAAGAATACCTGCAGGCAAATTCCAATTCAAGAATTACTTGAGACCTTAGGCCCTTTTAAGTACCATAAGGTTGTTGAGGAATCACTTATGTTTGCATCTTATTAATGTGTTGGATTCAAGTGTGTAAGCGTGTGTGACCCATAATGTTGCTCATTTTATTTTGTTATTTGTATTTTGTAGTTTGGAGGAAGGAAATATTATCAATTTAATTACGACACGAGATGGTAAAGTGCAATTTTGAATTGTTCCTGTTTGATTTAATTTTGAAATCAATAAGGTTTTGACTTGGTTATTTCTGGGATCCAGTCGGCGCTCTTCAACTTCCATTCTTTTTTAACAGTAGTGTTGTTGGGAATTTGTGCCTGCACTTATTTGAAGATGCATTTTCCAGCAATCCTTGAACAGAGAACGGGGTATGTTCTCTGTGTTGTTTTTATTGTGTTTTTTATTTCCGTGACTATTGTGTATGATTGAAAGATAGTTCTTGTAGTTGTTTCATTTTAATAGGATGGTACTGAAACATACTCAACCATGTTCTTCTCCTTTAATATGATTTGTGAAGTTGCAGCAATTCATGGTAGAGTGATTTGATTTCATCTTTGAACCTTTTGCTGCAAACATGTTTTTTGTTCTGGCATTTTGCCTGTTATATAGTTAGTGATTTAACTACCCAAACAAACTAATATTCAACAAAAAAAGAAAAGAAAAAAGAAGTCAGCAAGTGCACTTTGAATGCATTCATCACTTCACACTGAAGAATGAAGGCCGTTGTGTACCACAACACAATCTATGTTTCCTACTTGGGAAACCAACTCCATATAGCCACTGCAATTTGGACTTTTAGGACCGATCAAGATTTTCTTAGTGCCAGGCTACCCTGAGTTGAATTCTCCTTTTCACTCTTCCATAGAACATTTGAAACCATGCCTGTAGAAAATGTGATAATGTCAATCAGTACCATCTTTTATTTTTTTGAACATTCTCTAAAAATAGTTTTAAACAATTTTCTGAAATTGACTAAAATAATTTCCTATATAATGAAATGTCATTGCAGGTTGTCAAGTGACCAGTTGTTATGGTCACTAGACAACCTACAGAGTCTCTACATGTATTCTCTCCATCCTTCCACCCATTTCTAGCTTTTATTAAGGCAGATTGCTTCGACTAGTCTGAAAATTATCTGTTATCATTTTAGTGTCGTTTTTGTAATTTTTTTTTTTTTTTTCAAATTTATGTGTGGTTCGTCATTTATTTATTTGATTTACCCATGTTAAGTACATTTCAGTGTTATTACAAGATTGATTGCCACAGTAATCTGTGTTCTCTTGGATTGATGCTTGAGTTGTATGAATTGGTTACAGTGGGTCCTAATGACTGATATGCTTATCTGACAGGTTTCGTGGTTTCTTTTGGAAGGCAGCCAGAATAGGTAGGTCTTGTGTTTGATGTTTTACCATCATCAGTAGTTTTACTTTTATTTCATGTGGTTGATGCCCTCAGATGTCATCCACAAAAAAGCTATAGAAAAAAAAAATGATTGATGCCCTATAAATCCCTGATATAATGTATCTTGACCTAAAACGCATTTCTTTTGAATTACTTAACAGAATTTTAGAGCACACATATAGAGTGAGATGCTGATTTGGTTATATTGATCCAAACAGTTATACATTAATATACAAATGGATGTGGTTAATCTAAAATTTTGCAAGACAGCTAGTAGCAATATGACCGGAGGGTCTGCTAAATTGTAGATTGCCCTTTGATGATGTTTAACCTGTCTGACATTCAAACTTGCAAACATGAAAACTATAGAAGAGAAAATGAAGTAGCAATTATATTTTGATAGGATATACATTTATTCAGGATGATATGAACTTCTAATAGCCTATTTTATATTGCATTGCAATCTGAAACGCTGACATTTCCTTGTTTGTTTTTCTGAAAAAGGTGAGCGCTTGAGCCCATGGGTGGCTGTTGGATGCTTCACAATGGGTGTGTCAATTATCTTTTTCTGATCCCCATATTGTCCATGTATTTTGATGTAAGCTTCACCTTTTTTCTTCTCACTTGGCAAAAATCTCCTTGAAATTGATATTATCAATTCTTCTATGTGATGAGAATACTGTAACCACTCTTTCTAGACCCAGTTGACATACTCATATTAAAGGCAGGCAATTCTCGGGACATTTATTTATTAACGATTCAACCTTCATTGCAAATACTTGATCATTATTTGGAAAAATTCTTTTCATGGTAATGATTATGATGGAACAAGTATCATGTGCCAAGTCAGAGCCTTTGTTGTATATTATTACAGTTTATTGAAACATGCATGTTAGGTGGGAAATCCAACACGAATGCACATGAAATATTTATTTGAAATGCCACAGATTATAGATTCTGAGAGTGGTTAGCTAGTCAACAGCAAGTGTGAAGTTTTTGAGTGAAGCATGCTATTCTTGATTTCTTGTAACAAAGTGTGCAGGAAGGATGAGAAAGGTCTTTGTGTGGACAGAGTGAGGTTCCACTCATTACAATACTTTTATATTGAGATACGTACTTTTTGAAATAGTGAAATTGGGAAGAATATTTGGAAAGAAAAGTAGGAGATCAAGCTGTAATTAGGGCAGTAGGGGTCTTAAAGCCAACAGGGATACATGCAATGACATGAACTGCGATCATATGCTTGACTCTCCTTAAAAACAAAAACTTCTCTCCACCCCAATGAAACACAGATAGGATAATCTTCTTCATGGGATTCTCTTGATTGCTTCCATCGGCAGCTCTCACCTTGTCTTCTTTGTTGAATCCATCTTGTTGTCCCAATTGAAGAGGTTCTTCTTTGTTGTATTCATCTTGTTCTCCCCATTGAAGAGGATAGCTTCTCAAGAACACCCTTCTGTTATTGTAGCTTTTGTTGCGGAAGCTTTTTGTTCTCAGCCCATCTCCCTCTATGCCTTTGCAATCCATACTGAAGAAGATACTAATGAATACTGAGCGAAGGTGATTTTATGTCAGGGATAGATAGGGACAGGGAAAGGGAGAGAATAGGAAATTTGGTGCACGACAAGATGATCCTAGGAGAAGGAAATAATAATTATATAATTTAAAACCCTTACATTTAGTTTTTATATGATCCAAGTGGATATTCTTCAACTATAAATCAACATTGGCTATTAGTAAATGAGTACTCATTGGATTCAGCATGGTTTCTGTTTTCTAGCAAGACGTAAATGTTTGTTTTTTTTTTTTCTTTTGTTTATAAAACCAAATCCTCCGTCTGCCTGTGTATGGTTTATCTTTGTTGAATATGCTCGTCATATACTCCTCCTAGGTTGATGCCTTGGACATTACTTGTTACGGACATGGCACGTAACACGTTGAAAACAAAGACAAACACGACGAAATATCAGACTATGTGCCTAGATCCAAGGCCGTGCGCTATGATAAGTGAATAAAGTAACAGGTCCATGAAATTCTCACTACAACGGGTCGGGCACGTTGGAAACAATGACCGAAGTTGATGAAAATGATGATAAACACATGAAATTGCACGATGGGATGACGTTGATTTGACTTGGGAGATCTGGCACTTTATATATATATATATATATATTGGCTGACACAATATAGGCTGATCTTTGGATTTATCATTTTGGCTGAATCGG
The DNA here is from genome assembly GCA_006937295.1 of Carpinus fangiana. NCBI lineage: Eukaryota > Viridiplantae > Streptophyta > Magnoliopsida > Fagales > Betulaceae > Carpinus > Carpinus fangiana. The sequence continues at coordinate 26,338,838 of CM017322.1, forward strand.
GGATGATGTATTTTATGGTTTAGATTAGGTTTTTTAGATTATATATATATATATGTTTGAATATGTTGTCGAGTTAGTTAAAATGTTTAAATGATATAGTACTGTGTAAATTTTGATCCTCAATTCATATTTTAATAATTAACTAAAAATTGTTAAGTTTTCTGTTGTTGCTTCCCCTACTCAAAAGAAATGGATTTTCTTTAATTTAGCCTATAAAATTGAGGGAATAACTTCAATATGGTTTGTGCATAAAGGGGGAGTTCTTTGCCCACCACTTATAAGTTGACACCTCACATAAAGGGAAAAAAATGCCAAAACAAAAAAAAAACACTACACCATGCAGCGACTGATTCTCACCCTTATTTCTTCTTTCTTTCAATTTCTTCTTCTCTCCCATTTCTTCCTTCTGCCGATAAAGGTCGTGGGTCTGACCGTGACGATTTTTGTGGTTAATCTTTCCCTTCTAAGGGTTAATCTTTTCCTTCTAGGTTTTAGATTTAATCCAAAAACGATGGAGAGAATACATGGGTGGAAGGATGGAGAGAATACATGTAGAGAGAACCTGCCTAAAATATCTCTGTAGGTTGTCCTGTGACCATGACAACTGGTCATTAGACAACCTGCAATGACATTTCCTTATATAGGAAATTATTTGTCATTTTCAGAAAATTGTTTAAAACTATTTTTAGAGAATGTTCGAAAAAATAAAAGATGTACCGATTGACATTATCATATTATCTACAGCCATGGTTTCAAATGTTCTATGGAAGAGTGAAAAGGAGAAGTCAACTCAGGGTACCCTGGCACTAGGAAAATATTGATCGGTCCTGGGAGTCCAGATTGCAGTGGCTATATGGAGTTTGTTTCCCAAGTAGGAAACGTAGATTGTGTTGTGGTACACAACGGCCTTCATTCTTCAGTGAGAAGTGATGAATGCATTCAAAGTGCACTTGCTGACCTTTTTTTTTTTTTTTTGTTGAATATTAGTTTGATTGGGTAGTTAAATCACTAACCATATAATAGGCTAAATGCCAGAACAAAAAACATGTTTGCAGCGAAAGGTTCAAAGATGAAATCAAATTACTCTACTATGAATTGCTGCAACTTCACAAATCATATTAAAGGAAAAGAACATGGTTGAGTATGTTACAGTACCATCCTATTAAAATGAAACAACTACAAGAACTATCTTTCAGTCATATACAACAATCACGGAAATAAAAAAACAATAAGAACAACACAGAGAACATACCCCGTTCTCTGTTCAAGGATTGCTGGAAAATGCATCTTCAAATAAGTGCAGACACAAATTCCTAACAGCACTATTGTTAAAAAAGAATGGAAGTTGAATAGCGCCGACTGGATCCCAGAAATAACCAAGTCAAAACCATATTGATTTCAAAGTTAAATCAAACAGGAACAATTCAAAATTTCACATTTCCATCTCGGGTTGTTTTTAAATTGATACTATCAAACATAGTGGCATTGTTGTTTCAGCCAAAAAGATAAAGCTTTTCCAAACCAAGATCAGATTCCTTAGTTTTGACATTTCTGAGGGAAAGATTCGTCCTATTGATAAAACCATCCAATTTGCTGATAAATTTGCTGATGTGATCACAGAAAAAACTCAGCTCCAAAGATTTTCTGATTTGAAAATCACCCAAGCAAGTTCTTCAAAAATTGTTTCTCCAATCTCCCAACAATTCTCTGACTTTGATTTTACTGCTTCTCATGATTCTACTGATTTTGATATCAAAATTTTTGAAGAAAATTTTGGAAAAGATGATTTGGAACCAAAACTCCAAAGGATTTATGATAAATCCAAATCTGTCAGTTTTTCAAAAAAATTGGTATTCCAGACCTAGACCGTGATAGGTATAAGACTGCTTTTACTACCCCATTTGGTCATTGTGAGTGGAATGCTATGCCTTTTGGTTTGAAGAATGCCCTCAGTTAGTTCCAAAATATCATGAATGATATCTTCAATCCCTTCATCCATTTCACAATTGTTTATATTGATGATGCTCTGATCTTCTCCAAATTTATTGAAGAACATTGAAAACATCTGAATGCTTTCTTAGACACTATCAAGAATAGTGGCCTTGTTGTTTTAGCTTCAAAAATCAAATTGTTCCAAACCAAGATCAGGTTTCTTGGTTTTGATATTTCTGAATGAAAAATTCGTCCCATTGATAGAGCCATTTAATTCGCTGATAAATTTCTGCCTTTATTAATCAGACTGATAATCTTAAGGTCACCAGAAGAAAGATTGTTAGATTGTACTTCATTAGAATGCTCAGATCTAGCATCTTCATTATCAGAGTTTCCTTCAGGAAAACAACCATTGAGTTTTGTAATTAAAAGTTGGGTTAAATACTTTATTAGTCCCTAGGATTTTGAAATTTTATTTTTTCCTCCCTAAGGTTTGGAAAGTGACTAAATTAGTCCTTATGGTTTTGAAAAGTGACCAAGTTAGTCCATCCGTCAGTTAACCGTTAGTTGATTTAACGAACTGACATGTGGACAAATTAAAAATTGACACATGGCCACATAAACAATTTAAAAAAAAAAACAAACTGTAGCCACCCCCTTGGTGGCTTGGCCACCCCATGGAGCCAAGAGGGTGGCCGAAACCACCCACAATGGTGGTTTAGGGGTGGTTTAAACCACCCACAGGCCACCCCTTGGTGCCCAAGATTCAATCGTCATTTTCTCGAACTTCTTCAGCAACCAAACAGAGAATATATCTATCGACCTAACCCAAAACGCAATTTTTTTTTTTCCTGTTTTACCTCGTGTTCTCTGATCAGAGTCCAACGATCCCAAACACCGAGACTGCAACAAACGAATCCAATGAAGAGCAAAGCAAAGCTTTTTGGTCTCTTCAGGAAATACGACGGGTGACAATACCTCCATTTGCTGCTTGCAGACGACGATCTGCTACTCCTCACCATTTCTTTTCTTCCTTAAAAGCTTTTCGGTTTTTATCTTTTTCTTTTAGACTTCTTTCATTTTTAGATTCAGAACCATTTCCTTGACTTTTGTGTTGTGTTGGCCGATCTAAAATCTGTCCCAGCAAGAGGAAAATGGAAACATTTCGATTGGATAATGGTAAAGGTCAGTGCAAATCCTCTCTCTTCTTGAGGAAAATAGAAAAACGGAAGCAGAAAAATAAAAGCAGAAACAGAAGCAGATCTTAAACCACCATTGGGGTGGTCGTAGCCATCCTAGGTTTTTTTTGTTTTTTTTTGAAATTTTTTTTTTTTTTTGAAATAAAAAATTTAATTAGGTGGCCACGTGTCAACTTCTAATTAGTTCACGTATCAGTCCGTTAAGTCAACTAACGGTCAACTGACGGATGGACTAACTTTGCCACTTTTCAAAACCATAAGGACTAATTTGGTCACTTTTCAAACCCTAGGGATGAAAAAATAAAGTTTCAAACCCTAGGGACTAATGAAGTATTTAACCCTTAAAAGTTATTGTTCTAAAGCTTTATTGTTAATTTTTAAATCATTTACTTCCTTCTTTAATTCAACAATATCTTTCTTGATATTACTGATCTCATGCTGCAAGTCTGAGATAGTAACAGTTTTGGTTTTAGGTTTGGAAATCATTTCCAAAGTTTCATCAAGAGATATTCTTGACTTAGAAGGTTTTTTTATCATCTCGAATCATGAGTTTCTTGAGTTTTTTAAGGTATTCTTCATTTAACTTAGGATTCTCGATTTTTGAAATAAGAGTTAATAGAAAATCCTCTTGCTCTTCAGATTTAGTTAAAACACAAATCTTTTTATTGCAGCAAGAATCAAAACATCCAATTTTTACATCTTCAGAAAATTCACTTGCTAATTGATAATCAGAATCATCAAAAGTTAAGAAATCTTCGTCAAAAGAAAAATAAGAAAAAGCATTGTTTTGTAAAATTTTAAAAATATTATATTTTTCATCATCAGAAATATTTAAAGCATTTATTTATTGTTTAATCTTTTTGGGAGGCTTAGGGCATTTATCAGCAAAATGTCCTGTTTCTCCACAGTTGAAACATTTTACTTTGAAAAATATTTTTCAAATTTAGATTCCTTCTTCTTCTTAGGTTTCTTGAATTTTTTAGAAAAATTATTTGAAGTTGAAGGCTTATTAAATTTTCTTTTCTTGTAAGTATTATAATATGGAGAGGGTTTCCTTCTAGAAACTTTATTAGACTTCTTCATACTTTTCCTAGAAGGAGCAATAGGAGTTAATCCGAATTGTTCACAGAAATTATCTATTTCATACTTAGTTTTCTTAGCATTTTTCAGTTGTTGACGAATCATTTTCTGATCAATACACATTTTAATACCGAGTTTCTTGACTGTAGAAAATAGATCACCATAGGTGAGATGTTCATAGTCAATCATCCTAGTATCATCCCAGTAGTGGTGTTGATCAGCTCATCTTTAACCTTATGAGCAAACAATGAAGGTAATCCATCAATAAATTTTTCTTTCCAGTAAGGCTTTTGACTATCAAATCTAAGCATAACACGAGAAAGAAAAACATCTTGGTACCATCTATAATCAGACATAGTAGAACATCTAAGATTATTCAAATAATCAGAAATCATAGTAGTAATATTAGAAGGAGTACCAACAAAATGCTTAATAATAGTATAAATCAAGGTATTAACACAATCAGGTTCACCCATACCAATTTTTTCATTAAAAATGGGAAAACCATCTTCACCTTTCTTGACAGCTTTTCTAATGTCTTCTCTAGACCCTTCAGTGAGATGTTTGTCCCACCAATTTCGAAGAGTACCAGAAAATCCAGTAGCAAGCAAGTCGGCAATTTCAGACTGACTTAAATTTTGATTGGTATCATAAGCATTAGCAACCATGGACATATGATTCATCTTATTTAACAATTCTTGTTCAGACAAACCATCAATATTCCATTCCTAAACTTTATCAGAAGAAACATAAAACTGAGATTGGAGGAATCGTTCCTCAAATTGTAAATCAGGAGGAGTAGGTTTGGAATACCAATTTTTTGAAAAATTGACATATTTGGATTTATCATAAATCCTTTGGAGTTTTGGTTCCAGACCAACTTTTCCAAAATTTTCTTCAAGAATTTTGATATCAAAATCAGTAGAATCATGAGAAGCAGTAGAATCAGAGTTAGAGAATTGTTGGGAGATTGGAGAAACAATTTTTGAAGAACTTGCTTGGGTGATTTTCAAATTAGAAAGCATTTGTTTAATTTTTTCAATGGTTTTCTGAGACTTGGGTTTTAAACCAAGAGATTTCATTTTTTCAGGATGGGAAATCAAAGGTTCTTCATTAGAAACAGAGGGAGAAATCTTTTCTTCGATACGATCAAGCTGTTGCCCAATTATATGAAGAGATTGATTGACAAAATTGTTTTGTTCAATAATCTTTCTAGTTTCTTCCTAGGATTTCATCAGGACTTTTGAAAGGGGAAGCCAAAACAGAAAATCCTTCACAATTAATGAGAATTTTTTTCAAGAGGAGGATGAGAAGACTTGACAACAGTCTTATCTTCTTTGACAAATTTCTTTTTGACAACATTCAAGTTGTTGTCTGAATCATAGGGGAAATATTTTTGCAAAAAATCAAAAAACAAAATATACTTTTGAGATTCGATCATCTTCTCAGTCCATTGGACTTTGATTAGATCTCTTTCTCTTTCAGAAAATCTGGCACGGTAAGCATGGCGCAAAACTTGTTTCTTTTTTGAAGAAAAATCTTTATGCAAAGCCGGCCAATCAATTTGAGAAAAGAAATTTTTTGAATCAGCATGGAGGACTCTCAACTGATGGGGAATCTGTTGAGGTGGAGGAAGAGGAGGAAGATGGGCATTCATGTCCGAAGTAGAAGGGGAGATGGAATCATTGTCATCATCTTCCTTGTGAGTAGGAGAATGAGTTTTTGTTGAATAAAAAGCAGAAGAAATTTGAGAATTAGCAGAATCATTAGCAACTCCTTTTAACTTCAAGTTAGAAGCAGAAGCAAGCAAATCATCAATTTCTTTATCTCTTTTTTGAAATCCTTCAGTGGTTGCAGAACCAGCAAAAGAATTCATTCTTTGTTCAATAACAAGAGGCCTTTGAATTCGACCCGAAACATTTAGATCAATAAAGTTGATTTTAATGGTTCCATCCAAGTACTGCTGGATGAGGTCCACATCCGTAGATCTAGAGACTACATTAGCAGGTTTTGAAACATTTTCCAAAAGCCATTCGTTGGGTAAAGTAAGATCAGCCCAACGAATCATTTTTGAAGTGCTTATTGTAGCATCTTGGGTAGAACTTTTGATCAACAAAGTAGACCTAGCAGGATCTTTGAAAACAGCTTGAGGATTCAAGTTAGTTTTCATTAATCGGTAATAGATACGATAGATGATAGCAAGGGGCCTGCTACCTTCTTCCATATCATAACCTTGGGTCAAAACATTTAGAGTCAAAGATTTAAGAACATTAACATCATCAAAAGAAATAGTCAAATTGGGGAAAACATCAAAATGAACAGGACCAGCATACAAGGAGGATTGAATCATACCAAGAATACTAGTCTTAAATTGAAGAAATCTTGCATCACGCAAGCATAATAACACAGAAGCATCAATTCCAAGTCTGGTTAAAGGTTTAACAACAACTTGCACAGATCCAATGTGCACAAACTTATATTTCTTATCTTTAGCAGCGTCAACAAATCTTTTGTTAAACAACTGAAATGTGGAATTATTTCTAGAACTAGCAAATGTCTGTTCAACAGTTTTAACAGCATATTCAGATCTAAAAAAAGATTTTATCCATGAAGAATCAGTGTAAATATCCTTAGGCGACAGCTTAGGGATATTCCATTTATTAAAATTAAAAGCATTATCACTTTCAAATGAAACATGTTCACTATTAGCAATATCAGGGGGAAGGCTAGACCTAGAACTAGCAGAAGAGCTTGATCTCCACATTTTGGCAACCAAACAACTCACAAATTAATCTTTCTAAACATATCCAGGCTGATAGACTCCTAACTACACATACCCTTGGACGCGAACATACCCTGTTGATAAGAGCCAAATATTGCATATTTGGACCCTTTAATTTACATTAGTTAATCATTTAGCTGTGTCGTTATCTAACGCTTTATGTTAGATTTGTGTTTTAGTGTTTTGTAGGGTGCTGAAGAGAAACTGCATCTAAAAAGGGAAAAATTGCAAAGTCTTGGAAAAAAAAGCATACTTTGAGAAGACCTAGAAGATGTGGTTAAGTTTGACCAAATCAAAGAAAGGATAAATTCGGAATTTCCCTAAATGGAGATAATTTCGAATTGGATTCAAATTCAGATTTTGCACATGTTTTAGTGTTTTGACCTTAACTTTCTGCTCAAATATCGAATTGAGGTGATTTAAATGGCAGTGAAAAGCTAGTTTAAAATTATACAATTTATTGTGAAATAGGAGTTTCCTAATTCGGACGTTTACTATGCCAAAATTGTCCTACAATATGAGAACGCAAATCTGAGCGGATCTTATCTTGATTTCAGACTTCTATTTTGACTGGGAGGCTGACCTCTGAATTATCTAGGTTTACTAGGGCTTCTAGGACTTCTCTAAGCCTATAAATAGACCTCTATGCATTCAAGAAAAGAGAGCGAAGCTTGGAGACAAAAATTCACAGCTTCTTTTTAGTTTAGTTTTTTTGTAGTTTATGATTTATTTTTATGTCGGGCTAACCCCCAACTAAGGTTGGGGATGAAGCCTCACCGTTGAAGAACAACATTGCTATTATGTAAGTTTTTATTGATATGATTTTATAGAGTTTATTATTTCAATTGTTTTACTCCTAATTAATTATGTGGAGTGATTCTTGAATATCTCTTGTGATTCAAGGATACATGTGATGATTTGAGATAATTTCATATGATTGATTGCTTGGTTTTATATGCTTAAAAATTGGATATCACTTGTGATTTGTTTTTTGGATACATTTGGTGTTTCAATTAAATTTGGATTCCTTTTGTGATTCGTGCAATGAACGGATACATGGGATGGTTTTGATTAATTTTTTGAAGCATAGAAAAACATACATAAGATTTAATTTGTGAGAACTTCGGATTAATATTGATGAACATGAAGTATGTGTTGTTATGATTTGGTGAGTGTGGATTCTATATCCTTAGTACTTTATCTTTTGTTTTATTTTATGTTTAGTCTTTTAGTTTTCAAAAACCCAAATCAAAACCCTTTTGGAGCTAGATTAGGATTTAATTAGTGTAGATTTAAATTTGCTTTCAAGAATACAATTCCCTGTGGGTTTGACCTCGCACTTGCAAACCATTATATTGCAAACGATTCGTGCACTTGCGAGTATATTTAATTTGTACATCAAATTTTGGCGCCGTTGCCGGGGAATTGTTCAATTTTTGAAACCAATTTATGTCTAAATTGATAAAGCATTATCAGAAGGAATACCAAGACAAGGAAGTGTCTTGACATGAACCTTGATCTGTTTAACAATAGAAGTACGGACATCAGTCCAAGGTGGAGGATTGTTCTATAACCTATCAAATAAAGGTTTGCAATATTTTCGCAAATCCTTGTAAAAATCAGCAATGTAATTGAGAGAACCAAGAAATCTTTGGAGCTGAGTTTTTTCTGTGATCACATCAGAAAATTTATCAGCAAATTGGATGGCTCTATCAATGGGACGAATCTTTCCCTCATAAATGTCAAAACCAAGGAATCGAATCTTGGTTTGAAACAATTTAATTTTTGTAGTTGAAACAACAAGGCCACTATGCTTGATAGTGTCCAAGAAAGCATTCAGATGTTTCCAATGTTCTTCAATAGATTTGGAGAAGATTGAATGAAAGGAATGAAAGGATTGAAGATATCATTTATGATATTTTGAAATTCACTGGGGGCATTCTTCAAACCAAAAGGCATAACATTCCACTCATAATGACCAAATGGGGTGGTAAAAGCAGTCTTATACCTATCTCGGTCATCAATCTGAATTTGCCAAAATCCAGACTTCATATCAAACTTGAAAAAAACTAAAGCATCACTCAGGCGGCTAACTAGGTCCTTCCTATTGGGGATAGGATATCTAATCCATTCTAGCACATCATTGAGAGGTTTATAGTTAATCACAAGTCTAGGAACTCCTCTTTCTACTTCGGCATTCTTCCTAACATAGAAAGCAGCACATGACCAAGGAGACTTACTCTTACGAATTATATCCTTAGCAAGCAAATCAGATATTTCTTTTTGACAAAAATCTAAGAGCTCTGCATTCATTTGAATGGGTCGAGCCTTAGTGGGAATTCTTTTTTCAGAGAAATCTTTGACATAAGGTAAAGAAACTATGTGTTTCTTTCTATGCCAAAAAGCATTAGGCAAATCAGAACAGACAGTATCAACAATCTTATCTTGGAAAGCAGAAATCTTTGATTGAATCAATTTATCAGCAAGTTGTTTAAAAATCTTTTTGTATTTAACTTCTTGCTGAAGAAAATTCAGATGTTTGGTTTTAGCATAAATCGAATTCACAGACATTTTGCAAACATCAATTTCAAATCTTGAAGCAAAATGAAATTTAACAGGGACACCCATCTTGACAGTAGACACACCATCAAGTTTAGCAGTGAAGGGGTAGAGCATGGCAATGAAAGGTATACCAAGAATAACCTTTTCAGTTATATCCTTAACAAGCACAGAAGAAATATGAAAGCAAACATTATGCTGGAAAACATGAACATTATTTAATTCAAAATTGATTTGTAACTTATCTCCTCTAGCAGAGCTAAGTTTTTCCATGGATTTTTCAAAATATTTACTGGGGATTAAACCTTCTTGAATGCAATTCAAGTTAGCACCAGTATCAATCAAAGCAATAACATCAAAATCATAATCTTGAGCAACAACAACATGGACCTTAGCATACCACCTTGGTGGATAGACTTTATTAATCAAACTAATAATCTTAAGGTCACTAGAAGAAATATTATTGGATTGTACTTCATTAAAATGCTCAGATTGCTCAGAATTAGTATCTTCATTATCAGAGTTTCTTTAGGGAAACAACCATTGAGTTTTGTAATTAAAAGTTCTTGTTCTAAAGCTTTATTATTAACTTTTAAATCATTTACTTCCTTATTTAATTCAACTATATCTTTCTTGATATTACTGATCTCATGCTGCAAATCTGAGATAGTAACAACTTTGGTTTTAGGTTTGGAAAACCTTTCCAAAGTTTCATAAAGAGATATCCTTGACTTAGAAGGTTTTTTATCATCTCGAGTCATGAGTTTCTTGAGTTTTTTTAAGGTATTCTTCCTTTAACTCATGATTCTCAATTTTTGAAATAAGAGTAATTAACAAATCTTCTTGCTCTTCAGCTTTAGTTAAAACACAAATTTTCTTGTTGCATCAAGAATCAAAACATCCAATTTTTACGTCTTCAGAGAATTCACTTGCTGAATAATAATCAAAATCATCAGAAGTTAAGAAATCTCTGTCAGAAGAAAAATTAGAAAAAGCATTGTTCTGTAAAATTCTAAAAATATCATATTTTTCATCATCAGAAATATTTAAAACATTAATTTCTTTTTTAATCTTTTTGGGAGGCTTAGGGCATTTATCAGCAAAATGTCCTGATTCTCCACAGTTCAAACATTTACCTTTTGAAAAATATTTATCAAATTTAGATTCCTTATTCTTCTTAGTTTTCTTGAATTTTTTTAGGAAAACTATTTGAAGTTGAAGGCTTATTAAATTTTCTTTTCTAATAACTATTGTAATATGGAGCGGGTTTCCTTCTGGAAACTTTGTCAGACTTCTTCCTATTTTTCCTAGAATGAGCAATAGGAGGTAATCCAAACTGTTCACAGAAATTATCCATTTCATACTTAGCTTTTTTAGCACTTTTCAATTGTTGTCGAATCATTTTCTGATCAATACACATCTTAATACCGAGTTTCTTGATTGTGGAAAACAGGTCACCATAGGTGAGATGTTCATAGTCAATCATCCCAGTAATGGCGTTGATCAGTTAATCTTTAACCTTATGAGCAAACAATGAAGGTAATCCATCAATAAATTTTTCTTTCCAGTAAGGCTTTTGACTATCAGATCTAAGCATAACAGGAGAAAGAAAAACATCTTGGTACCATCTATAATCAGACATAGTAGGACATCTAAGATTATTCAAATAATTAGAAATCCTAGTAGTAATATTAGAAGGAGTACCAACAAAATGCTTAATAATAGTATAAATCGAGGTATTAACACAATCAAGTTCACCCATACCAATTTTTTCATTAAAAATGGGAAAACCATCTTCACCTTTCTTGACAGCTTTTCTAATGTCTTCTCTAGACCCTTCAGTGAGATGTTTGTCCCACCAATTTCGAAGAGTACCAGAAAATCCAGTAGCAAGCAAGTCGACAATTTCAAACTGACTTAAATTTTGATTGGTATCATAAGCATTAGCAACCATGGACATATGATTCATCTTATTTAACAATTCTTGCTCAGACAAACCATCAATATTTCATTCATAAATTTTATCAGATGAAACAGAAAACTGAGATTGGAGGAATCGTTCCTAAAATTGTAAATCAGAAGGAGTGGGTCTGGAATACCAATTTTTTGAAAAACTGACAGATTCCGATTTATCATAAATCCTTTGGAGTTTTGGTTCCAAATCAACTTTTCCAAAATTTTCTTCAAGAATTTTGATATCAGAATCAGTAGAATCATGAGAAGCAGTAGAATCAGAGTTAGAGAATTGTTGGGAGATTGGAGAAACAATTTTTGAAGAACTTGCTTGGGTGATTTTCAAATCAGAAAGCATTTGTTTTTTTCAATGGTTTTTTGAGACTTGGGTTTTAAACCAAGAGATTTCCTTTTTTCGGGAAGGGAAATCAAAGGTTCTTCATTAGAAACAGAGGGAGAAATTTTTTCTTCGATACGATCAACTGTTGCCCAATTGTATGAAGAGATTGATTGACAAAATTGTTTTGTTCAATTATCTTTCTGGTTTCTTCCTGGGATTCATCAGGACTTTTGAAAGGGGAAGCCAAAATAGAAAATCCTTCACAATAAATGAGAATTTTTTCAAGAGGAGGATGAGAAGACTTGACAACAGTCTTATCTTCTTTGAAAAATTTCCTTTTGACAACATTCAAGTTGTTTTCTGAATCAGAGGGGAAATATTTTTGCAAAAAATCAAAAAACAAAATATGTTTTTAAGATTTGATCATCTTCTCAGTCCATTGGACTTTGATTAGATCTCTTTCTCTTTCAGAAAATCTGGCACGGTAAGCATGACGCAAAACTTGATTCTTTTTTGAAGAAAAATCTTTATGCAAAGCCGGCCAATCAATTTGAGAAAATAAATTTTTCGAATCAGCATGGAGGACTCTCAACTGATGGGGAATCTGTTGAGGTGGAGGAGGAGGAGGAAGATGGGCATTCATGTCCGAAGTAGAAGGGGAGATGGAATCATTGTCATCATCTTCCTTGTGAGTAGGAGGATGAGTTTTGGTTGAATAAAAAGCATAAGAAATTTGAGAATTAGCAAAATCATTAGCAACTCCTTTTAACTTCTAGTTAGAAGTAGAAGCAAGCAAATCATCAATTTCTTTATCTCTTTTTTGAAATCCTTCAGTGGTTGCAGAACTAGCAAAATAATTCCTTCTTTGATCAATAACAAGAGGCCTTTGAATTTGACCCGAAACATTTAGATCAGCAAAGTTGATCTTAACGGTTCCATCCAAGGATGAGGTCCACATCCGTAGATCTAGAGACCACATTAGTAGGTTTTGAAACATTTTTCAAAAGACATTCGTTGGGTAAAGTAAGATCAGCCCAGCGAATCATTTTTGGAGTGCTTATTTTAGCATCTTGGGTAGAACTTTGGATCAACAAAGTAGATCTGGCTGGATCTTTGAAAACAGCTTGAGGATTCAAGTTAGTTTTTATCAATCGGTAATAGATACGATAGATGATAGGAAGAGGTCTGCTACCTTCTTCCATATCATAGCCTTAGGTCAAAACATTTAAAGTCAGAGATTTAAGAACATTAACATCTTCAAAAGAAACAGTCAAATTAGGGAAAACATCAAAATGAACAGGACCAGCATACAAGGAAGATTGAATCATACCAAGAATACTAGTCATAAATTGCAGAAAACTTGCATCACGCAAACATAACTAAACAGAAGCATCAATTCCAAGCCTAATTAAAGGTTTAAAACAACTTGCACAGATCCAATGTGCACAAATTTATATTTTTTATCTTTAGCAGCATCAACAAATCTTTTGTTAAACAATTGAAATGTGGAATTATTTTCAAAAATAGCAATTGTCTGTTCAATAGTTTTAACAGCATATTCAAATCTAAAAGAAGATTTTATCCATGAAGAATCAATGTAAATATCCTTAGGTGACAACTTAGGAATATTCCATTTATTAAAATTAAAAGCATTATCACTTTCAAATGAAATATGTTCACTATTAGCAATACTAGGGGGAAGGCTAGACCTAGAACTAATAGAAGAGCTTGATCTCCACATTTTGGCAACCAAACAACTCATAAATTAATCTTCCTAAACATATCCAAGCTGACAAACTCATAACTACACATACCTTGTACGCGAACATACCCTGTTACCAAACGCTCACAACTTAGCCAACTCCAGGCCTTTAAAAGAATGGATTATAGGTTTCCCTTGGGTACGACTGACAGGGTGGTAGGTTTAAGATGGACAGACAGAATATGATCAAAGAGATTAAAGTGAGAGTAGAGTGATTACACTTACGACTCTGATACAAAGTGGGGAGGGTGGAAGCGCAGTGTGTAAATTGCAAAAAATAATGTATATGATGAAGTATATTGAAAGAAGATAATAAAACCAGCCATGGAGGCGGTAGCAGATATAATAAACAAGATAATATGAAAACATATAATAATTGAAAATATTCAGAGTGGATATTATTGAAGTTTTTCAACAAAACTTACAATGAAACATTCAAGCTTTCGGAAATAAAGGACTGGAAACAGAATGAAAAATATTACAATTGAAGGTTGAGAGCTTTTTAAGACTGGCTTAATCAGTTTTAAGCTTCTGCCTTCGATGCAAGAGAGCACGCCTATTTATAGGAAAATAGTCACAGCTTCTTCATCTTTTTCGAAAAGGAAAAGCAAAATTACATCATGAAAATAGTAAAAGCATCAGCATTGTAGTGTCGGCCAGCACGGGAAAGACAGCAACAGTGTAAAGTAGGAGTGTCGACAGAAGACGACAAACATCTTTCAGCAGGAACTTTGTCTGCTAAGGATCACAAGCTAACAGTGACTTTGCTTGTAGTTGGATAATGGAATACTTTCGGCAGGAACTTTGTCTGCCATGAACTTAGTCTGTAGGATCATCATATCTCCATAGGAACTCAATCCGTGAAGCAAAACATTCTGGTGCTAGAACTTTGTCTGCTCATCAAAGGTCATCAATTCCTGGAACATATTCCTGAGAATCAAAACCTGAATAATTTCTTTGAGGATCAAAAGCAACAACAGAAGAAGCCTCATAATCAGCATCATCATCATCATTTTTATCATCACCATCGCTTCCATTGAGAGAGTCCAGCAAAGCCATGACACGCAACAAAGCTTTTTTCTTCTTACTCTTGGAAGATTGTTTCTTTGAGGAAGAAGATGTAGCAGGAGAATCTTTAACAGGCGTCACCTTATTGGGGGTGTTGCCAATATCATCAGGAGTAATTAACTTGGGAGGAACAATAGAAGGTAAAGGCAGATTCTGGGCATTAGGGGCCTGAATCACCTGCTTAACCCTCTTGATAATGGGATCAACAGAAAACTTATCCCACCATTTGACATACCAATGTCTTTCTAGGTTGTTACCGACAATAACATAATGTCATTTAAGAATCCAGGGGAGTCGGTATTGCTTGACAAAATGGAAGATGTGTGGAAATTTAGAACCATAAGAATCAATTCTGAAACCTGACTTAAATAATTCAAATGAATCTATCAAAGCAAGAGGCAGGACATCTGGAATCAAACCGAAATGGGACCACCATTTGGAATACCAAAGAGGGACAATTCCCCCAACAAAGTCTTTATGAAAATTGATGAATCAAGAATGGTCCATATTAGCAGATTGGTACAAAAAGAATTCAGACCTTCCATCAACATAGTCATAATAATTAAAAGGAATTTGGAAACCTTCCAATTTTCGCAAAGAAGATGGATAATCACCCCATTTCTTTTCAGAGATTATATTATGAAAATGAACATTGTGGTAAATTATTTTCTGGGGAAAGAAATCTGACAGAAAATAGGTTTAGTAACAATGGATTTTGTCTGGGACAAAATATTAGAATAAAAAGCAAGGCTTTTGAGCGGATGCTCAGGGATCCAATGAAAACCCTTTGGAAAGTAAGAAAGAGCAAGATCATTTGCAGAATTAACCTTAGAACGTTCAAGTTCTATGGAAAACAGATGTTGAGCGAAAGGAAGAACCATGTAAACAGATGGCTTATTGTAAGCCAAACAAGCTATTCTGGGTTTTTGAGAAACATCAGCAAATGGATCATAAGGGGCAGCCAAAGCGCTGGAATAAGAAGCAGGGTACTCAGACCCAAAAGGAGAAAATCTATTTGCTAAATCAATAGCAGAAACAGGGGAAGCAGGAGCAACATTTAGACTCTGATTTTAAGACCAGAGCCTGGGATTTACCCTTGTCTTTTCTATGCGCCATTGTGGCACTGCAAAAATTCACAAGTAAGAAAATCAGGAATAGAATTCTCAGATCCTTTAATATATTCAATATCAAAATCAAATGCACTCAAAATAGCTTGCCATCTTGCAAAAATCTGTTTTGATGCAATATTTTCAACATCTTTTTTCAGAATATATTTTGCAGATTTGCAATCAATTCTCAACAAAAACTTTTGATTGAGTAAATCAGATTGAAACTTAGTAATGCACAAAACAACATAAAGAATTTCTTTCTTAATAGTACTATAATTAGATTGCGCAAAATTCCAGGATCCAGAATGGTAGCGAACAATTTGTTTAGAAGATCCCAGTGAAACATATTGTTTCAAAATACCTCCAAAGCCAATTTTAGAGGCATCAATCTCCACTATTTTGAAAGCATTATCAAAAGGAATACCAAAACAAGGAAGTGTCTTGACATGGACTTTAATTTGTTTAACAATGGCAGTATGGACATCAGTCCAAGGAGGAGGGTTATTCTGTAACCTGTCAAACAAAGGTTTGCAATACTTTCGCAAATCTTTGTAGAAATCAGCAATATAATTGAGAGAACCAAGAAATATTTGGAGCTGAGTTTTTTCTGTGATCACATCAGGAAATTTATTTGCAAATTGGATGGCTCTATCAATGGGACAAATTTTTTCCTCAGCAATATCAAAACCAAGGAATCAAATCTTTGTTTGAAACAATTTAATTTTTGTAGCTGAAATAACAAGGCCACTATGTTTGATAGTGTCCAATACAGCATTCAGATGTTTCCAATGTTCTTCAATAGATTTGGAGAAGATCAAAAAATCATCAATATAAACAATGGTGATATGAATGAAAGGATTGAAGATATCATTCATGATATTTTGAAATTCACTAGGGGCATTCTTCAAACCAAAAGGCATAACATTCCACTCATAATGACCTAATGGGGTGGTAAAAGCAATCTTATACCTATCTCGGTCATTAATCTGAATTTGCCATAATCCAGACTTCATATCAAACTTGGAAAAAACTAAAGCATCACTCAGATGGCTAACTAGGTCCTTCCTATTGAGGATAGGATACCTAATCCATTCTAGCACATCATTGAGAGGTTTATAGTTAATCACAAGTCTTGGAACTCCTCTTTCTATTTCGGCATTCTTCCTAACATAGAAAGCAGCACATGATCAATAGGACTTACTCTTACGAATTATACCCTTAGCAAGCAAATCAAAGATTTCTTTTTGACAAAAATCTAAGAGCTCAACATTCATTTGAATGGGTCGAGCCTTAGTGGGGATTCTTTTCTCAGAAAATTCTTTGACATAGGGCAGAGAAACTATGTGTTTCTTTCTATGCCAAAAAGCATTGGGCAAATCAGAACAAACAGTATCAACAATTTTATTCTGAAAAATAGAAATTTTTTATTGAAGCAGTTTTTTCGTATTTAACTTCTTGCTGTAGAAAATTCAGATGTTTAGTCTTAGCAAAAGTCGGATTCACAGACATCTTGCAAACATCAATTTCAAATCTTGAAGCAAATTGAAATTTAACAGGGACACCCCTCTTAACGGTAGACACACCATCAAGTTCAGCTGTGAAAGGGTAAAGCATAACAATGAAAGGTATACCAAGAATAACTTTTTCAGTCATATCCTTAACAAGCACAGAAGGAATATGAAAGCAAACATTATGCTGGCAAACATGAACATTATTTAATTCAAAATTAATTTGCAACTTATCTCCACTAGCAGCGCTAAGTTTTTCCATGGATTTTTCAAAATATTTACTGGGAATTAAACCTTCTCGAATACAATTCAAGTCAACACCAGTATCAATCAAATCAATAACATCAAAAGCATGATCTTGAGCAACAACAATATGGACCTTAGCATACCATCTTGGAGGACAAACTTTATTAATCAGACTGATAATCTTAAGGTCACTAGAAGAAAGATTGTTGGATTGTACTTCATTAGAATGCTCAGATCTAGCATCTTTATTATCAGAGTTTCCTTCAGGAAAACAACCATTGAGTTTTGTAATTAAAAGTTCTAGGTCTAAAGCTTTATTGTTAATTTTTAAATCAATTACTTCCTTCTTTAATTCAACAATATCTTTCTTGATATTATTGATCTCATGCTGCAAGTCTGAGATAGTAACAGCTTTGGTTTTAGGTTTGGAAAACCTTTCCAAAGTTGCATCAAGAGATATTCTTGACTTAGAAGGTTTTTTATCATCTCGAATCATGAGTTTCTTGAGTTTTTTAAGGTATTCTTCCTTTAACTCAAGATTCTTGATTTTTGATATATGAGTTAACAACAAATCTTCTTGCTCTTCAGATTTAGTTAAAACACAAATCTTTTTATTGCAGCAAGAATAAAAACATCCAATTTTTACATCTTCAGAAAATTCACTTGCTGAATGATAATCAAAATCATCAGAAGTTAAGAAATCTTTGTCAGAAGAAAAATCAAAAAAAGCATTGTTTTGTAAAATTCTAAAAATATTATATTTTTCATCATCAGAAATATTTAAAGCATTTATTTCTTGTTTAATCTTTTTGGGAGGCTTAGGGCATTTATCAGCAAAATGTCTTGTTTCTCCACAGTTGAAACATTTTCTTTTTAAAAAATATTTTTCAAATTTAGATTCCTTCTTCTTCTTAGGTTTCTTGAATTTTTTAGAAAAATTATTTGAAGTTGAAGGCTTATTAAATTTTATTTTCTTGTAAGTATTATAATATGGAGAGGGTTTCCTTCTGGAAACTTTATCAGACTTCTTCCTATTTTTCCTAGAATGAGCAATAGGAGGTAATCCGAATTGTTCACAGAAATTACCCATTTCATACTTAGCTTTCTTAGCATTTTTCAGTTGTTGACAAATCATTTTCTGATCAATACACATTTTAATACCGAGTTTCTTGACTATAGAAAACAGATCACCAAAGGTGAGATGTTCATAGTCAATCATCCCAGTAGTGGTGTTGATCAGCTCATCTTTAACCTTATGAGCAAACAATGAAGGTAATCCATCAATAAATTTTTCTTTCTAGTAAGGCTTTTGACTATCAAATCTAAGCATAACACGAAAAGAAAAACATCTTGGTACCATCTATAATCAGACATAGTAGGACATCTAATATTAAATAATCAAAAATCCTAGTAGTAATATTAGAAGGAGTACCAACAAAATGCTTAATAATAGTATAAATCAAGGTATTAACACAATCAGGTTCACCCATACCAATTTTTTCATTAAAAAATGGGAAAACCGTCTTCACCTTTCTTGACAGTTGGTCGTACCAAATTTAGGTACTCGCAATTGCATGAATCGTAGTTCGTATAGTGTTGCGCAAGTACCGAGATCGAACCACAAGGAACCGTGTATTGTTTAAAACGAAATTAGCTTTGAGTCTAGGTTAGTGTTACTTTAACCTAGCTCCGATGTGGGTGATTTGTGACAACGAAAATATAAACTAATTTAATGCAGAAAAGTAAACAAAATAAAACACTAAGGCTGAGAGTTTCACCTCACCATTTCAAGAATGCAAATTAAAAACGCTAAGATTAATTACTCCGTCTATCGATTAAAATTAACACTTAATCTCTTATGCCTATCGAAGGATTTAAAGTATCCGTCCCTTTGACGGAAGACAAACCATAAACGGTTTAAGGCCCAAAGGATCCAAAGTGAATGTGTTAAGACACAAACTACTATGGATAAATGGGCGTAAACCGAAGGATGGAATGTATCCATCGGACGAAAAACTAAAAATAAACAATTACGGCACAATCTCACTTGGTTTTGTCACCAAACCAAGTGAGAAACGATTAAGCTAAAATGAAATAACAGAAATAAATAACTTAAATGTAAACAATAAGCATAAAATCCATGTGATAAGGAAGCATAAATAAACTAAAATAAAGCATTAACATTAAAATAAAGTAAAGAGTTACAAAGAAAAGGGCAAAGCAGGGCCTACAATGGCAAACTCCTCTTAAAACATGCCCAAAGAAAGAGACCTCTCAAAAATACAAGAATGGGACTATTTATAGAAATTTGGTGTGCTGCTAGGTCACAGGGTTGCGTTCAAACGCAGCCCTTGCAAACGCAGCCCTTGCATTCGAACGCACTGATGCACGTGTTCGATCGTAGGCTCTACGGTCGAATGCAGATAACTGTCGTGGCGCCAGCTGGAAGCGATGGAGTCATAGGGCCGGCTAGGGCAACATGCGTGAGACGCGGGCTAACTGGACCTGCGTTTGAACGTGGTCCCTTCGTTCGACTGCAGTTGCGTTCGAACGCACCAAGTGCGTTCGAACGCACTGGCAGTAACTTCATGGCATCTCTTCAAGTCCAATATGCCTTTGGGTAGCCATGTTTTGATGTAATGACCTGCACACCATAAAACACTAAAAACAACCACAAAAGTTAGATATTAACAATGCTAAAGGCTTAGCAAAAATAAGTTAAGGGGGTCAAATATACAATATTTGGCACCGATCAAATACCCCCAAACTTACATTTTGCTAGTCCCTTAGCAAAACAAAAATGAAAAACAAAACAAACATAGGTCCGCTTTCGTGGGGGAACGGTTGCATTTAGCCTATGCAACAAGCCTTTTAAACCTCTAGGAGTTCCCTAGAGGACGAGTGAAGTCTCGTGAGGGTTTTTCATGAATGATACCCACAAACATTACACAAAAATTTTATTTTCAACAATGCAACAATATAACAATTATGGTTTTATTCATGAGCAAACTTAATCAAACAAACACCATCTTCACAATTTTTTAGGGAATTATCAATCAAACTACAAACATGGCATTATGAGATATCACACAAATCAACTCTAGTGAAGTGACTTCAACACATAATTATGGGATTTCAAAACTAATTCTAGTCATGCATGCTTCGACACTCAAAATTCATTAGACTACTCATCGAACACAATAACCAAGGTTTATTTCAATTTTTTTTTTTTTTTTATTGCTTAGCTCCCTTAAGCTTTCTAATTGACCCATGTATCAAGCGTTAAGTCAATGACTCCCAAACCAGAAGCTTTTAGGGCATTAGGTGTAAAAACACCCCTAAGGACCTACTAACTTGAGTCAAAAAGGCTACGAAGCTTCACTAACCAAGTCTAACTTCTCACTTTTTACGCGAACGCTCAATGCTTACTGAGGCAAGAGGTCCGGTTACTTGGTGAAAAGCTCAAAATGATCATACAAAAAAACAAATTTTTTTTTTAATTTTTTAAATAAACCAAGGTTATTTCCCAACGAGCTACCAACTG
This sequence comes from Carpinus fangiana, assembly GCA_006937295.1. NCBI lineage: Eukaryota > Viridiplantae > Streptophyta > Magnoliopsida > Fagales > Betulaceae > Carpinus > Carpinus fangiana. The sequence goes on from CM017322.1 coordinate 26,359,920, forward strand.
CATTTAAGCTTACAAAACTAACATGACCAACATCAGCATTTTATCCCACAAACTACGTGCCAAATGTGCTCATGAAAATCAAATTGAATTGTACTATCTCATACTACCAAAGAAAATAACATAATTTAAATTCCCTTAACAAAGTGATCATGTGTTCATTAAATTAAGCTGACAAAAGAAAATAAACCATAATTAAAATGAAATGCATAATCAAAAACAAAATGTGCACAAAAATACCCCCAACAAAAAATTTGCACTGTGCGGAAAAAAAAAAAGAAAATACAAATGAAATGCAAGGGGTGTACAAAAAATAACCAAGACGCCACTGGGCTGGTGGCAGCCTGTCTAGAATGGCTCGCAGCATGTCCTGGATCTCAAGCCTGTCTTGGGGTGCATCCCTCTGTATGTCTGCAATCTGGAACTAGATGTCTGCCAAGGAGTCCTGAAGAGCATAAAAATCAGCAGCTCTAAGAGTGATCGTCTCCTCGTAGTCTTCTTCTTCTAGCTGCTCCTCATATTCTGCCGCCCTTTCTGGCTCAGCTGCTCTCTCCTGCTCAGCTGCCATCTTATGAATATCCATGGGCTCTGGCTCTGGCTCTGGCTCTGGTGCTGCTGCGGCTCTGGGCATATGGGAACAACTCTGGTTCCACTGAATGCGGTCGAAGAGTGGGCTCTCGGTGATGGGCTCGTCTGTAGCATTACCTTTAATCCCTTTCTTCCTAAGAATATGAGTGATAAGAAAAGAAAAAGGCAGACCCCAAGTGTTGGTGTGCTCAGCCATTCGATGGTGTACTCCTTCCCAGAACTTGTAGATCTGTCTCCATATGAGCTCGGGAATGGAGTACCAAAAGCCTCTGTGGAACGCATACAGGGCATTTAGGAACAAGTCTCACCGCTGTGTCTTGTGTCCCAAAGGACACGCGTTCCTATACAGCACCATGTCAATAAATAAAAGATTCCGAGGAATCTTTGCTTTGTTGGCTGCATTCCGATGCTTGTCTGCATATTGCCCCTCACACATGTCGAAAATGATCTCCTCAAGGGTGACCATGGAGGGGCACTCGAGCCAAGGAACGTCTGACTCGGGAGGCTCATGGCTGCACTTCAACACGGCCGCTACATCGGCTATGGTCACCTCCACCTCTCTACCGTCGATGGAAGAGACAAGAACATCCGGTCGGATACACTCATAACTCAAATGCTCGTAAAACTCTCTGACCAGGCGCTCGTATGCAGTGGAGGCGACGGGCTTGAAAAGCCTCTTTAAACCCCGGTTCTTCAGCTCTTGGATCACCCAACTTGTAGCTTCATTGTTGGAGAACTCCTCTTTGATGGCAAAGGTGTTCTCCAAAATGAGCTTCCGGCTCTCAAAAGGCGGCCTAGCAATCATGGCTCGGCTTCCAGAAGATCGAGAAGTCAACCCTTGCCCTCTAGGCATGCTGGAAAGTGGTTGGGGCTTTTTGTCGAACAGGTGGTGTGCAACCCGAAACCAAAGGGTTTGAGAACCCTCTTGAAAAACCACCCAACCCCCTGCAAAATCACACACAATCACAGGAACAAACAATGGGCACAATCCGTGAGTGGATTTGTGCCCTAAAATAACAAAAAGATGGACGAAAAATGGGTTTTGGGTGAGTTTGGGCTTACGGTGAGGAGGAGAAGAAAATGGGAAAATGGGCGGCCGGCGGTGGGTGGTGGTGATGCAGATAGGCTGGCGGTGGTGAGGTGGAGGTGGGGGAAGTGATGGGTGACTGTGGAGTTGGCTTATATGGAAGATTGGAGGAAGAGGGGTGAGGGAGAACGGAGAAAATGTTGTACGGCGGGGATGGGAAATGGGGAGAAAAGAAAGAAAAGATGACCTAAAAAGAGCCAAAAACGCATGCGATCGAACGTACAGGTGGTGCGTTCGATCGCATATGTGCTGAGTGTGTGGGTGAAGTGGGCGCTGCGTTCGAACGTACAAGGTACGGTCGAACGCATGTGTGCAGTGATGTGTCTGTGAGATGGGGCACTGCGGTCGAACAAACGCAAGTGAGTTCGAACGCAGCTCCGTGTCTACGTTCGAACGCAAATGGTGCGTTCGAACGTATAGTACAAAGTAAATTTTTTTTTTTTTTTAACTAAAATATTTACACACATAAACCAAAATGCAAAAATATTTACATACACACATCTACCCCACCCCCAAACTTAAAATGTCACATTGCCCACAATGTGATAGAATTTACTGAACCTAGGGAACGGGTCAATTCAGGTGTAACATAAAAGAATGCTCCCCCAAATTTGACTGGTAGATACAAATGCTAAAAATAAAACAAGAAACATAATGAGGGGTGCCTCCCACAAGCGCTAAGTATAACGTCTTCAGCCAAACTCATGATACGGACCAAACTACCTATGACACTAGGTAGACACATCAACTACAGTACCGATAACGGTACGCACTAGCTTGCCCGGGTCAAACGGGTGATGGTCATAGCTGGGATAATCAATAAGCAAAAAGAAACATCCAGCTAGGCCTATCATCAGATGATCACAAAATAAGGGAGGAAGATAATCATTCCTTCCCAAAGTTAATCTCGACCCTCTTGGCCGCCTATAAATGGGTGCAACCCATTTGCTCTCAACAATAAAATTTGGTTGCTCAAGTGCGAATGAATAAGCAGTGGAGAAAGATAACTCCATGGATTCCCCACACTCCGGCTGTAACTCAGACATGGGATCGAAAATGAATGTAAGTAGCTCAACTACTTCATCAAAGCACTGATCATCTCCCAGCTGAGCAAAACTCTCAAGCTCAACGTCCTCCAAACTTGGCTCAACTGCTTCCCCAGTTGGCTCAAGTATCCTGCCACAATCTATGTTTCCTCCAAACTGAGCGAAACATTCAAACTCCCGGTCCTCCAGACTAAGCTCATCAATCGGCTCGTCATGCTGTAGTGGCTTACTCAAATCACAATGACCTCCAGATGGTGCAAAGCATTCCATGTCAGGGTCCTCCAGGCTAGGCTCATGCAAATCTGGCCTAATTAGCCTGTCTAAGTCCAGGTCATCAGAATCCTGAGTAAAACACTCAATCTCCGGGTCCTCCAGATCAAAGTCATCAGTGATTTCTTCAATGAAGCACATAGGATGGGTCTCATCATACTCAAGTGGCTGGCTATTGATGTTGAAAATATTGAGTTCCACTGTCATATTCCCGAATGAGATCTTCATCACTCTCGTCCTACAGTTGATTAGGGCGTTAGCCATAGCTAAGAAAGGTCGCCCTAAAATCACTGGAATTTGATTTATGACATCATGCACTGGCTCCGTGTCTATCACTATGAAGTCCACAGGAAAATAAAACTTGTCAACCTTGATCAACACATCCTCAAGTATTCCCCGTGGTCTCTTAAGTGACCTATCTGCCAACTGGAGCATTATTGTGGTCGGCTTTAACTCTCCAATCCCAACTTTAAATATACTGAATAGGGAAGGAGATTCACACTTGCCCCCAGATCCAACAATGCCCTATTGATCTGACTCATTCCAATCATGCAAGCAATGGTCGGACACCCAGGGTCCTTATACTTGATTGGCAACTTGCATTGGAGGATGGAGCTTACTTGCTCAGTCAGATAAGCCTTCTTCAGGACATTGGTTTTTCTCTTGATTGTGACCAAATCCTTCAAGAATTTCGCATATGCTGGCACTTGCTGAATTGCATCCAAGAATGGGATGTTTATCTGAACTTGCTTAAACACCTTTAAAATTTCAGCAAACTGCGCATTCTTCTTTGGCGCTCTCAATCTCTCAGGATAAGGGGCTTTTGGGACAAATGACCTCGAAAGGCCCTTCTCAATGGGAGTGACTGTAGATGGCTCAGTATCTTTCTTCTTCTTGTTGTCACTCTTCGTCTCCTCTTTCCTGGCAAGGTCTGTTGCTGGCACTGCTTCATCAACTGCCTCTGGATCAGCCACAAGGTTGTCCACTCGTCTTCCTGACCTCAGTTGAAGAACTTCCGATAGTGCATGCCTTAGGATAGTGCATGCTCTTGAGTTGAAGAACTTCCGATAGTGCATGCCTTAGGATTGTTCACCGGTTGGCTGGGGAGCTTTCCCTTATCTCTCTCACCTAGGTGACTCGCCAACTGTCCCACTTGGATCTCCAGCTTGGAGATTACCTGTGTGTTCACCATGGTGGAATGTCTAACGTCACTGATGGATTGACCAGTCATTTTCATGAATTCTCTCATTGTCTCTTCTAATGACTATGTCGGTGACGCTGGGGCTTGATAGGAAGATGACGCTGGCTGAGCCGAGCGTCCATGATTTTGATATGTAGGAGGAAACCCTCCTTGATTTGTGGGCTGGTTTTGCTTCCAAGAGAAATTAGGGTGGTTCCTCCACCCTGGATTGTAAGACTCAGAATATGGGCCAGTTGAATGCTTTTGAAAATTGTTAAAAGCGTTCACTTGTTCCATCTCAGAAAATACTGTCATCGATGGACAATTATGTGCTTGGTGCATGGGACTAGCACAGACAGAACAACTCTCAACAGGAAATGTGTTTGCAGCATTAACGGGTTTTCCCATACTCATTGCATCCAGTCTCTTGACAATGGCATCCATCCTTTGAGTCAACTCTTGCTCGCCTTTTAGCTCCAGGATGCCTCTTTTCTTAGAGTTTCGGGCAGACTTGTCACGACAACTCGTAAAATCCCAGTGTTGGGAGTTATCGACTATTTTCTCCAAAGCTTTATAAGCTAAGTCTCCCGTCAAATTTAGAAATGCCCCTCCATTCATCAACTCGATCATACTACGGTTGGGCTGAGACAACCCTTGGTAGAAGAATTGCACGAGTCGCCATTTTTCGTAACCGTGAGGCGGACATTTCATCAACAGATCCTTGAACCGTGCCCAACATTCTGAGAATTTCTCATCCTCATCCTGAGTAAAGGAACTTATTTCCTTTCTTGCCTCGCTTACTCTGGACATTGGGAAAAACTTGTTATAAAACTGCTTCAACAATTCTTCCCAAGATGTGATGGAGCCACGTGCGTTGGAGTCCAACCACTCTGTGGCTCTATCATGAAGTGAGAAAGGAAAAAGTCTAATATGGACAGATTCCTTAGAAAAATTTTGAAATTTGGTGGTGGCACAGATATTTTTGAATTTCTTAACATGGGAATATGGGTTTTCATGCTCTAAGCTGTAAAAAGATGGTAACATTTGGATTACGTGTGGCTTTAGATCATAGTGAGTTGCATTAGTCTGTGGCAACACTATGCACGAATGGAAACTGACCGCAGTAGGTGCGAACAATTCCCGGAGTGATGTCGTGAAATCCACGTTATAAGCTCTTATTTGCTCCCCGTTCCCTTCTCTTGCATCTTGATAATCCTCGTGCTCCTCCACCCTTGGATTCCTTTGGTTATCCCTATGCTCCTCTACTCTTGGATTCCCTTGATTATCCCCCATCTCGCCTTGAGCTCTACGCGCTCTCCTAATGTTCCTTTCTAAGTCGGGATCTAATGGTGTTAATTCTAAGTTTAAGGATCGCCGACCATGCATACACTAAGTGAGAAACCAAACTAAACTAAGAAAGCAATAACCTAAGTAAGCAAAAATGAATAAAAACAGCAAAAACAGGGACTATGAAATCAACAAAAACAGAAATAGATATGCACAAACTAACAGGGAACAAAAACAAAAACAGCAAGATATGCAAAAACAGCAATGAACTAAAAACTACTTAACAATAAACTATCAACAACATGTGAATAAAAACAAAGCAAACTAAAACAAATATAAACAGATGCAGTAAAAACTGAAACAGTATTAAAAACAGAGAATAAAACTAGCTAAGATAACTTAAACAGTAACAAAACAAGACAATTTAAACAACTAGCAATTAAAACTAACTAAACTCTAACTAAAACACATGCAAATAATATAAACAACTAAAAATGAAATTTAACTGAACACAACTAATCACAGTAGGCAACATACTCAAAATAGGCAATTTAAACACTTAAAATTACTCTAACAATTAATTAAAACACAAAGAAATTAAAAATAAAACATACTGCCGCTGGTATGTTGATGCTGGAAGCAGAGGTGCGCTCGAGCGCAGGTCAGCACTTTCGATCGCATACACGCAAATGTAGCAATCTGTGCACTTGCGTTCGAACGCAACTGAAGTACGTTCGAACGCAGAGCTGCATTGCTTTGTTCTGACAGGGGCGTGCACTCGCACGCAAAGGCGTGCTAGGTGAGCACAGGTATGCGTCTGTAGTGGAATAGGCCCAAGTACGTTCGACCGCACTGTCAGAGCCTGATTTTCCAAAAACTCTGTACAGAAACGAAAACTACCAAACACTAAGCTAAAAATTAACAAAAATAAACTAAAACATGAAAAATAAACTATGAACAGTATTGAAATTACATAAAATAAAAACTAGTAGAAAAATAACATTAATCTAAAAGCAAAGTTAAATTCAAAACAACTCAAACGGATCCCCAGCAACGGCGCCAAAATTTGGTCGTACCAAATTTAGGTACTCGCAATTGCACGAACCGTAGTTCGTATAGCGTTGTGCAAGTACCGAGATCGAACCACAAAGAACCGTGTATTGTTTAAAATGAAATTAACTTTGAGTCTAGGTTAGTGTTACTTTAACGTAGCTCCGATGTGGGTGATTGGTGACAATGAAAATATAAACTAATTTAATGCAGAAAATTAAACAAAATAAAACACTAAGGCTGAGAGTTTCACCTCACCATTTCAAGAATGCAAATTAAAAACGCTAAGATTAATTACTCCGTCTATCGATTAAAATTAACACTTAATCTCTTATGCCTATCGAAGGATTTAAAGTATCCGTCCCTCTGACGGAAGACAAACCATAAACGGTTTAAGGCCTAAAGGATCCAAAGTGAATGTGTTAAGACACAAACTACTATGGATAAATGGGTGTAAACCGAAGGATGGAATGTATCCATTGGACGAAAAACTAAAAATAAACGATTACGGCACAATCTCACTTGGTTTTGTCACCAAACCAAGTGAGAAACGATTAAGCTAAAATGAAATAACGGAAATAAATAACTTAAACGTAAACAATAAGCATAAAATCCATGGTGAGGCTACATCCTCAACCTTAGTTGAGGATTTAGCCTCCCATGTGATAAGGAAGCATAAATAAACTAAAATAAAGCATTAGCATTAAAATAAAGTAAAGAGTTACAAAGAAAAGGGCAGAGCAGGGCCTACAATGGCAAACTCCTCTTAAAATACGCCCAAAAGAAATAAACCTCTCAAAAATACAAGAATTAGACTATTTATAGAAATCTGGTGTGTTGCCAGGTCACAGGGCTGCGTTCGAACGCAGCCCCTGCGTTCGAACGCACTGATGCACGCGTTCGATCATAGGCTCTGCGGTCGAACACAGATAACTACCGCAGCGCCAGCTGGAAGCGATGGAGTCATAGGGCCGGCTAGGGCAACATACATGAGACGCGGGCTGACTGGACCTGCGTTCGAACGTGGTCCCTGCGTTCGACCGCAGTTGCGTTCGAACGCACTGACAGTAACTTCATGGCATCTCTTCAAGTCCAATATGCCTTTGGGTAGTCATGTTTTGATGAAATGACCTGCACACCACAAAACACTAAAAACAACCACAAAAGTTAGATATTAACAATGCTAAAGGCTTAGCAAAAATAAGTTAAGGGGGTCAAATATACAATATTTGGCACCGATCAACAGCTTTTCTAATGTCTTCTCTAGACCCTTCAGTGAGATGTTTATCCCACCAATTTCGAAGAGTACCAGAAAATCTAGTAGCAAGCAAGTCGACAATTTCATACTGACTTAAATTTTGATTGGTATCATAAGCATTAGCAACCATTGACATATGATTCATCTTATTTAACAATTCTTGTTCAGACAAACCATCAATATTCCATTCATATATTTATCAAATGAAACAGAAAACTGAGATTGGAGGAATCGTTCCTCAAATTGTAAATCAGGAGGAGTGGGTCTGGAATACCAATTTTTTAAAAAACTGACATATTTGGATTTATCATAAATCCTTCGTAGTTTTGGTTCCAGATCAACTTTTCCAAAATTTTCTTCAAGAATTTTGATATCAAAATCAGTAGAATCATAGTCAGAGAATTGTTGGGAGATTGGAGAAACAATTTTTGAAGAACTTGCTTGGGTGATTTTCAAATCAGAAAGCATTTGTTCAATTTTTTCAATGGTTTTTTGAGACTTGGGTTTTAAACCAAGAGATTTCCTTTTTTTCAGGAAGGGAAATCAAAGGTTCTTCATTAGAAACAGAGGGAGAAATCTTTTCTTCGATACGATCAAGCTGTTGCCCAATTGTATGAAGAGATTGATTGACAAAATTGTTTTGTTCAATAATCTTTCAGGTTTCTTCCTGGGATTCATCAGGACTTTTGAAAGGGGAAGCCAAAACAGAAAATCCTTCACAATCAATGAGAATTTTTTCAAGAGGAGGATGAGAAGACTTGACAACAGTCTTATCTTCTTTGACAAATTTCTTTTTGACAACATTCCAGTTGTTGTCTGAATCAGAGGGGAAATATTTTTGCAAAAAATCAAAAAACAAAATATGTTTTTGAGATTCGATCATCTTCTCAGTCCATTGGACTTTGATTAGATCTCTTTCTCTTTCAGAAAATCTGGCACGATAAGCATTGTGCAAAACTTGATTCTTTTTTGAAGAAAAATCTTTATGCAAAGCTGGCCAATCAATTTGAGAAAAGAAAATTTTCAAATCAGCATGGAGGACTCACTACAAAAAACTGGCGTTAAGCCGGCGCTCAAAAAGCGCGGGCAAAGACCAAACAAACACTGGGAATTGTTATCCCAGCGTTTGTCCTTACCGCTGAAGAAGATAGTGTCGGCAAACGGTTTCACCGGCGTTTTGATCGAACGTTGGTGAACAGAAAATCAAGGCCAGCGTCTTCTGCAAACGCCAGAGCAAGTGGATTCGCCGGCGTCTACAGAGACCGCCGGCAGAGGAGGATGCGCCGGCGTCCTCTGTTGACGCCGGCATAGCTACTATTGCCGGCGTTGAGAGAGGAAGCCGGCCAAGCTAGCTTTGCCGGCGTCCTCTGTCGATGCCGGCGAAGGTTGCTGTGCAGGCGTCAACAGAGGACGCTGATGAAGATAGCTTTGCCGGCGTCCTCTGTCAACGCCGGCGAAAGTAGCTATGCCGGCGTCAACAGAGGACGCCGGCGCATCCTCCTCTGCCGGCGGACTCTGTAGACGCCGGTGAAAGTTTCTGTTCTGGCGCCCTTGCAAACGCCTGAGAAGATGCAGCCAGCGTTGTCCATGTTTCCGGTGATTGTCTGATGCCGGAATATTTTGGGCATTTTGCTCTTTTTTTTTTCTTTTTTTTTTTCATCTAATTGTTTGCTCATAAACAAAGATAAAGCCTCATAAAAAAATAAAATAAAAGGCAAAATAAAATAATAATAATAATAATGCATATAAAAAGATAATACATAAAGCTTTCAACCTTTCAAACTTATTTTATTAACGAGTAAATCTTTTTCAAATACAATAAGTACAGTACACTTTAGCTATTTAGCCAAAATACAGACTTCTTGAGCACTAAAATTATACATAATACAACTAGCAAATGGCATCATTGAGGCCAAAGTTGTTGGCAGTGGAATTGAGCAGCTTTTAGTTGTTGGCTGTGAAGAAAATGCTCTCCATTATCACTGCAAAATACCATCATCAAGTCAGCTCATACCAAACCAAGTAGATTGAATGACATATAGCTTTACAAATAATTTGTTCATCTAGATATATGCTTCCACAATCTCTCAACAATTTTTATTTTTATTTTTATTTTTTTTAAAAAAATGTAGATCTTAACGCAATCAAGCTTTTCTAAAAAAATTAATTAATTAAAAAGCATATGGATAGAGGGAGTGAGTGCGAGATAAGAAGAGAAAATGCTTCCAACTAATGTTTGGTAGCAAAAAAAATAAAAATAAATAAACTAGATTTTGTAGCACAAATGACAAAAGAAAAAAGACATGTAATATTTTTTAATTCATTATAGCAGTTAACGTAATGGTAGTCATGAGAAATTTTAGTGTTAGGCTGCATATAGAGACAAAATAGTTTTTGTAAAATAACTACAGAAAGTAGCATTTAAAAAAAAAATAAAAAGTAATTTAATCAGGTTTAGAGCCTATGTCTAAGACTACACAATAAGCTCATTTAATTTCTCCATATAAAGCCACCTCACCTACCCCATCTCCTGTCAATGGACACCTCACCTTGTATTTATCGTTTCCATTTACTTTGCATGAGTCTTTGTACCTCCATTGCTAACAGGTGCGAATCAACTGCCAAGAAGAAGAAGAAAAAGTAGTAGCTGGAAAAGAGATAAGGAATAAGGCCTAAAAATAAAAAATAGTCAATACAAAAACTAGTAGATCAAAGCAAACTTACTAGTTTCACCATCATTGAGACTTGATCCTCGTGTAATCAACAATTTATTAGTACAACAATCCTATAATATAAAACCAATAAATTAATTAGAATAAAAAATACTGAAATAATTCATAAAAATAAATAAATACATAAAGGAAAGGAAAGAACAGATGGAAGAAAAGAGGACAAGACGGAAGGAAGAGGGGTAGGACCGTAGGAGGAATACATGTGATTTCACCCAAAACAAAAAAAAAAACAAAAAAAAAAACAAAAGGAAGAAGAAGAAAGAGTACAGCTAAAACAAGGACTATGGAGGTATGTTGCTTATTTTCACCCAAAACAAGAAAACGAAGAAGCTTGTGTTAAAAAAAAAAAAAAAAAAAAAAAAAAAAGGAAGAAAGAGTAATATATACAAGCCTGCGTGCGTCAGTGCCCAATGGTACAAAAGAGTGGTTTCACCCAAAGCAAGAAAACAAGAAGCCTGCACCTAGAAAACAAAAAAACAAAAAAAAAGAAAAAAAGAAAGAAGAAAGAGTACTACAAAGGACTACGCAGTACATAAGGTTTTACCTGTGTTTGCGAAATGCCTGGCCTGGAAAAAGGGTTGAGACCGAACTGTCCATGGCAGACTGAAATGCCTTGTGCAGTGCAACAACTTTTCCCAAGGTGGTTTTTTGTTTGAAAAACGAATCCAATAGGCTTCGTTTGTTTGGGTTAAGGCTGTAAAGGAGGGAGACAGCTGCGTCAGTGGTACAAAAGAGTGGTGTAGTGGGAGAACAGTTGCTAACGTGAATGAAGGAGTGCGAAATTTTGGCGAATTTAGAGAAGGGCGGCAAAATTAAATTTTCATCTATTTTGGGGCTAGCGCCAAAATTTTATTGAAATGTTTATTTTAATTTTTATTATTTTAAAAATATTCTTTTATTTGAAGGGTAACTAAATAAATTTGTGTGATTTAATAACATCACAATAATAATTAAATATTAATATTAAATAATAGAATAATGATAAAGATATAAGAGCATTCACATATGCCTTCAACAGACGTTTGACTAAATTTAGCCAAAAAAATTAGCTTTATTTATTTTAGTTACCTATTTTTTTAAAACACCCACATCGAGCTCAGCATTTTAATTTATCACTTTTATTATCTCATCTAAATAATTTTTACCTATCATTTAAATATTATTTCTCTATTCTATTTTTTATTATTTCTTTCTTTAGTTTATGTGATTGATGTAGCATAGAAAAAGTGGAGAAATGATGTCTATTTTTTTTTTTTTTTTTACGTGAAATGATGTCTATTTTATATTCAAGAGAGAGAAAGATAAAATTATATTTATTATTAAAAATAGAATAGTGACTGAATTTTATAATCTATTTGGTATACATAAAGGTGCTACAGTAGTTGGCACATTTGTTAACTACTATAGCACCTCAAAAACAGAAGGTTTATTGTAGCCAGGTGGATGCAAGAGGTTTTTTTTGGCTATTCTACTGAACTGGATGTGAATGTCTTAACTTTTTGACTCACTTTAGTCAAACTTTTCACTTATTTAATTATTTTTAAAAAAACCAAAATTAAAAAAATATCTTAAGTAAATATTATAATAACATTCTATGTGTTCCTTTTTTTATTTTGTATTTAAAAAAAAAATGTATTTTTCTTTAGAAATTTTTTTTTTTTTTAAATGGTCATTATTATAAAGAAAAATACTATTTTTAAATATATATATATGTATACCAAATAAATCATATAACATGCATATGGTCTTATGAGATTCATATATATGATCGATCATACTTAGGATAACTATGATAACTATAAGTCATAATGATCATACTTAATTATCATAGATAATCTTATAAGTTATATGATATGATATTATGAGGCATTAAAAATTTGAAATATTACCGTAAATTACACTAAACACGTTCCATTGAAAATTGCATTAAACAAATTCATATATCCCTAACTGAAAAACTCAATACAATATCTAGTTATAAAACAAAAAATAAAACCATAACATTGTTAGCCCCCAAGTCATGTCTAAGGTAAATATAAAAACTTATACAATCTACTACATTTTGCATTTTTTGGTCAAGCGGAATCGGTAAGATCGGTCTTTCATTGTCGCCTAAAGTTTTCAAATAGGGGTCTCAACTCAACTATCTCTGCCCTCAATGCCGCTCTTTCTTGTGCATCGTCCTGTATACAACAAACAATTAGAACATGGTTGATGAAACCAAATGAATGTAATATAACATAACATAGTTTAGGAAATAGATGGATTATAATTTAACCTCTCGTTGTCGCCTCAACTCTGCTACCTCTAACCTTAGAGCCGTAAGTTCTTGTGCATCTTCTGGGGTAGAAGCACTGGCAATAGGTTGTGAACTACCATGACCAGGAAGGGACAAAGGGGTAATTCCTAGTCCATACCCACGCACACGACCATGACGTTCCTTACCCATAGATTTTGAGTAGGCGTCATTATCATGATACATCATGCTGCCTACTTGGGTACCCTCTTGCAAGTTCGGAGGGTCTTGCATTATGTTCTCCTCAATTTCAGCCTGTAACCAAGTGAAGCCATGAAATATAGTAATAAGCACATTAAGCTTAGTAAAGAAATAAATAAAATTTAAACAATACTGGTTAATTAGTGGTATTAAATATTACTTACAACAATTCGTCTTGTCTCCTCGTTCACAGGCGTGCCATCACTATGCTTATTTTGATCTAATTATCTGAATTATTTATTTTAAAAGATTATACCGTCAAATTTCATACGGATTTAGATTCTCATGTGATTATATAAATCTTATAACACAATCACCAAGAACATGCATTTATTCTCTTAATATGAGTCATTAAAATTTTGAAATTTATGTTAATTTATTTTAAAATATCGCATTAATTAATGAACTATTCATAAATTTCATATTGAATTAACCAAAATAAATTCAAATTTAATTTTTTTTTGTTATATTTCAAATATTATTTGATAAGAAATTATAAAGAATCTTGACAAATATAAATATGTGGACGCTAATAAACAAAAATTTCCTTATTTCACATAAAATTTGAATGTTTAATTCAAGATTTATTACCAAATTTTCCTTAACTATCATTAAATGTACATAGTATTTTTTTTTTTTTTTTGAAAAAAATGGTACATAGTAATTGCTTAACAGTTAAATAACCTACACATAAAATTATATTATTTTCTTTCAAAAAAAAAAAATTATTCTTTGAAATGCATTAAACACTATGTAAATAGTAATTAATGGTAAAAATAAAAAATGGCACGTTTTTGGTATTTACTAATTAAGGATTTGTATTTAATTCACCTAAATTCTCACAAAAACGCACTGAACCGTTCAATGTTTTTGATTAAATGTGAGCCGTTGATGCGTGATGGTGGGATATGCATAAACTCGAAAGGCAATAATCTTATGTCTCGCATGTCCATCACCGCACAAAGATCCAACAATTTCATTTAATCATCAACTAAGATATTTTATTCTACGATTAAGATCAATAACTGGGCGACGTGGAGCGTAATTGCACGTGAAGAAACTCACAGTTAACGATTTCTTTGTGCTTGGTGATCACACTTACCAAGGCCAAAAATCGCACCTTGATTTTTAATATGAGCCATTAGATTATTTCCTGTTTAATCTAAGCCGTTGGTGATAAGAAAATGGGATCTAGCTATAGGCCACCTCATGCTCTGCAAGTTATATGGTGCTTTAAATAACCATGAGCTCAATCTTATAGATTTAATCAAACGATTTAAGTTAACTCTTTAAATTAAGTATCATAATTAACGCTCAGGATCACAACATCCACTCATTTAAGTTATACATGGCCATATTAAATCATTAATATTGTTTGACTCTTGCGTTTATGGCCAAAGAATGCGTCTTCCTTTTTTATTTTGAATTTCATTAAATACATTACCTTAAGAAATTTAATTAATTAGAATAAATACAAATTTAATGTATTTTTTTATTTCAAATATTATTTAATATTAAGTTATAATCTTAGAATTATAAAGAATCTTGAAGAATGTAAATATGAGAATGCTAATAAATAGAAATTTTCTTCCTTCAAATAAAATTTGAATTTTTAATTCAAGATTTATTATCAAATTTTCCTTAACTATATATCCTTAAATGTGCATAGACTGCATAGAAATTGCTCAACATTTAAATAACCTAAACATAAAATTATATATATATATTTTTTAAATATATAGTTATAAAGTTTATGAGTGTTAACTGTTACCAAGTCCCGGAGGTCAAATAGGCACAAAAAGAGCAAGTTCATACGTGTTAACCAAGTCCGTTGATCATCTGCCACGTAGCCATGGACTGCTCCTTTTTTTTTTTGAAAGGGGATCGGATGGACTTCTTGAATCTTCTCCCTGCTTCCTTTCTTTCTCCTTTCAGTCCCATGCTTTCTCTTCCACTCTCCAAAATCTATCTCACTCACTCACTCACACTCAGGGGCATCAAATGGAGTCTCGATCGGGGCCCTTCTCAACTGCCTTTGTGGCTCCGCCCCTGAGCTGCTCTACTGCTCCACCTCCTGAGGATACCGTTTCACGTCCGCCATCAACTCGTGGGACATGCAAAGTCACAATCTTACTGCTACCCAGCAATTTCTATTCACAATCTTGTGCGTCAATTAGTGGACAGGAAGACAAACGAGAAGAAGAAGAAATAGGGTAAAAAGATTGAGGACCCGTCATCTTTCCCCCTAATTTCTTTTCCTACTGTTCGGTTGCCGAGAAAGTGGAGTTTCAATTTTTTTTTAATTATTTAATAAAATTAGTATCAATATTTGTTTAATATATATTGAGGGTGGAAAACTAGGATATATGTGGAAGATTTTTAAGGAAATTTTTTGGCCCCGTCCACCCCTGTCTTCAACTCTGAAGTATGAGTATGATACTGAACTTTCAAATTAATAAGGATCAGAAATCTGAAACGATGCCTTGAACAAAATGGACAGCGTTTTTTTTGCAAACGCTGACCTAGCTGAACCAGGGACGGCGTTTAGATGAAACGCGCTACCATTGCTGGTCCATTCCCGGCGTCCGCACAACACGTCGGCAGATGTTGCTTTCCTGAGCGTTTTTCGTAAACGCCGGAGCTGGAAACGCCGGCTTTATGCCAATTTTTTGTAGTGACTCTCAACTGATGGGGAATCTGTTGAGGTGGAGGAAGAGGAAGAAGACCATTCATGTCCGAAGCAGAAGGGGAGATGGAATCATTGTCGTCATCTTCCTTGTAGTAGGAGGATGAGTTTTGGTTGAATAAAAAGCAGAAGAAATTTGAGAATTAGCATAATCATTAGCAACTCCTTTTAACTTCAAGTTAGAAGTAGAAGCAAGCAAATCATCAATTTCTTTATCTCTTTTTTGAAATCCTTTAGTGGTTGCAGAACCAGCAAAAGAATTCCTTCTTTGTTCAATAACAAAAGGTCTTTGGATTCGACCCGAAACATTTAGATCAGCAAAGTTGATTTTAACGATTCCATCCAAGTACTGTTGGATGAGGTCCACATCCGTAGATCTAGAGACCACATTAGCAGGTTTTGAAATATTGTCCAAAAGCCATTCGTTGGGTAAAGTAAGATCAGCCCAGCGAATCATTTTTGGAGTGCTTATTGTAGCATCTTGAGTAGAACTTTGGATCAACAAAATAGATCCGGCTGGATCTTTGAAAACAATGTGAGGATTCAAGTTAGTTTTCATCATTCGGTAATAGATACGATAGATGATAGCAAGAGGTCTGCTACCTTATTCCATATCATAGCCTTGGGTCAAAACATTTAAAGTCAGAGATTTAAGAACATTAACATCTTCAAAAGAAACGGTCAAATTAGGGAAAACATCAAAATGAACAGGACCAGCATACAAGAAAGATTGAATCATACCAAGAATACTAGTCTTAAATTGCAGAAATCTTGCATCACGCAAACATAACAAAACAAAAGCATCAATTTCAAGCCTAGTTAAAGGTTTAACAGCAACTTGCACAGATCCAATGTGCACAAACTTATATTTCTTATCTTTAGCAGCGTCAACAAATCTTTTGTTAAATAACTGAAATGTGGAATTATTTCCAGAAATAGCAAATGTTTGTTCAATAGTTTTAACAACATATTCAGATCTAAAAGAAGATTTTATCCATGAAGAATCAGTGTAAATAACCTTAGGCGACAGCTTAGGGATATTCCATTTATTAAAATTAAAAGCATTATCACTTTCAAATTAAACATATTCACTATTAGCAATATCAGGGGGAAGGCTAGACCTAGAACTAACAGAAGAGCTTGATCTCCACATTTTGGCAACCAAACAACTCACAAATTAATCTTCCTAAACATATCTAGGATGACAGACTTCTAACTACACATACCATTGGACACGAACATACCATGTTACCAAACGCTCACTATATATATATATAATCAAAATAAAGGAAAGCAGGTTACAGGGAATCAAACAATAACATCATAAGTGTTGGATCGGGCCTTTGATCATTTCATCAAAAAACCAATTGGTGTCCAGTGAGAGAAGCCAAATTCTTTTATAGCATTCGAAATCGCACTTCACAAGGTATCTAAGAGCCGCCCAAATGAGCAGAGCATCAGCATTGTTAAACCTCAACATGACGCTTCCGTGACTCGAACCCATGACCTTGGCTTTGATACCGTTTGTTGGAGGATTGGGCCTTCGACTATCTCATCTGAAAATTAATTGGTGTCCAATGAGAGAAGCCAAATCCTTTTATGGTATTCAAAATCGCACTCTGCAAGGTATCTAAGAGCTGTCCAAGTGAGCAAAACAGCAGTATTGTTAAACCTCAACAATAAGGGTGGAGAAAAAAGATTTGCCTCTAAAGTGAGAGGTCATCCACGGAATAAACTCATCACAAGTCCAATGAGCCCAAATAATAGTACTTCTATTCAATATTTATATACATTATATACTAAACCAAATACTCTATAACAAAGAGGTGATCGGCATTCTCCTCGCTCAACCCACAGAAAGTACATTTTCATCTCCTAAAGTAAGCCAATAGCAATCAATTTGTCATGAGTATACAATACCTTGCCACACTACCTTCATGCAGAAGAGTGGCGATGAAGGTTGTATACAATACTCATACCATGACCTTGGCAAGCCAAAAAATAAAAAGAGTGGCGATGAATAATTTTACCATGCCACACTACCTTCATGCAGAAGTTCTTGCAAGCTCTCCCACACCCGCTACTAGAGAGCGATTAACGGAAGAATCATGAATACCCTTAAAGGGGTTGACTTTAAATCTAACCCAAAACAAAATCTGCAAAATAATGCACTCAAAATCTCTGCTTCTTCGAACAATCTAGTATTTGTCTTGCATTACTGAGTAAACACTATATAGCTGCCACCATAATTCTAACCACAATGGAGGAAACAAACTCCTCACAATTCCTAAGACTCCAATGAATATTCAATCTATTTCAAAGTATTAAACTAAATACTTTATGAGAACAGACAGCAAACAAAGAGATGATCAGTATCCTCCTCACTCAACTCAGAAAATACATTTTCATCTCCTTAAACAAGCCAATAGCAACCAATCTATCATGGGTATACAATCTTATTATAATTGCAAGCCAAAACATAAAAGAGTGGGAATGAATAGTTTTACCATGCCATGTCACACTACCTTAAGGCGTAACACATCATGGTTGCAGTCTCGCAAGCTCCCATGCCGCCTAATCGAGAAACACACAACTAATTAAGAACCATTAACCAAAATGCTTTATCTTTAATGCCATTTTTAATGTCCAAATTCCTCCTCGAAGACTAAGAGCAATCCATTGGAGGCTACGTTCATAGAGTTTCAGCGAGATTTCACTATTTTTAAGAGAGACTGTTAAAGTAATGGTTAAATGATTAAATTTATTTTTTCCTATTAACTTAATTTTTTTGTAATAATTGGTAATTTAACATGGTATCATACAAGAAGCGTCAATAATACATCTGTATAAAAACCCTAGTCATAAGCGACTATACATATGACCCTCAACTGAGGTCAATACGCCAAAATGGGCCAAGGTTTTGCTATATGCACCATTGGAGGCTACGTTCATAGAGTTTCAGCGAAATTTCACTATTTTTAAGAGATGCGGTTAAAATAATTGTTAAATGATTAAATTTACTTTTTCCTATTAACTTAATCTTTTGTAATAACTGGTAATTTAACATGGTATTATACAAGAAGCATCAATAATACATCTGTATAAAAACCCTAGTCATAAGCGACTATACATATGACCCTCAACTGAGGTCAATACAACAAAACGGGACAAGGTTTTGCTATATGGACTAAGCCTCATGCAAAATTAGGCTCCAAAGCCTAACAAATTAAAGTTAACCCAACTTAACCAAATGGATTTGTCGTTATTAGAATATAGTCGCACATGTTTCAACATAGTTAAAAGTTACATAATCGGACAATATGGATCTTTCAATCGTAGGCCCTTGGACAATTAAATGAAATTTAATCCTAAAAAAATGTCTTGATCGGAGAATTAAATGTAGACTATATTGGTTTTCAAAAAAAAAAAATGTAGACTATATTGGGGACTTTTTGGGTGTGCAGAATTAAGAGACATAAATCACCATAAAAACTAGTGTGATCCACTGGGATTATTTTTCAACACCTACTCATGTACCAATTTAATTTAGGAGTAGTGCTTAACACTACACTAGTGTGGTTGCATCTTTGACATCATCTTTGACATTTGTAATTTCGTAGCTTCGGCTATGGTTGCTTTAGAGTTTTTTGTTCTGTGTTGTAAGGGCTTTATACTCGATCGTATTATCTTTGACTGAATGTGATTGAAATGTTTTCCTAAAAAAATAAATAAATAACACTACACTGGTGTAAGTAAACAGCACTCACACCGGGTGGTATGGCACCTCAAATTTTTTTTTTTTTTAAAAAAAAAGGTATCTTTTTGTATTTAAAATTTTAGATGTCACATCAACAATAATTTTAAAAGTTCATCTTGTGCCACTCGAAAAATGAGGTGGCTTTTAAAATTACTATTTGATCAAAATCCAATATTGATCAATTACACGTCTAATGGCAATTTTAATTAAAAGCTAGATCATTTTTGGAATGACACAAGAGGGATTTGTAGTATTACTCCACACCACCCACCCGGTTGTGGGAGTATTTCTAGAAGTCTCTTTTGTGTTCCTCAAAAAATAAGGTGACTTTTAAAATCATCATTTGATCAAAATTCAATATTGATTAATTACATGTCCAATAATGGTTTTAAGAGCCACATTATCCTTAGAAAGGCACAAGAAGAACTTGTAACATTACTTCTCAGTGTGATATGTAGTAGCACTACTATTTTTCCTATCGAAAACAGTTTTTCAGTTAAATTTTATCAAATAAGTATTTTTTTAAAAATAAATAAAAAAGATAAAATTATCTCGAAAACAAGTTTTCCTATTAAAAAAAAAAAAAATTACCAAAGAATCCTCCTATGTGCACAGCCAGCACAGGTGCACAACCAATTGCGGTAGCGATTATTTCCTCATAACCGCTGTAATTATACTTATTGAAGTAATACAGATTTTCATAAATAATTTCAGCATTTTTTATTTAATATAAAACTTCAAATTTGTTAATTCAAATGAGAAACGTGTTCATATTTCAAAATATATTGTTAATTCAAACTATTAACGTATTAAGACCATTATTTATTTGTGATTTATCTTATATCTCAAATGTGATCCAATAATCCAAAATAATAAGAAGAAAAAAAAGCCCTACGGCTTGGCTAGTGGCTACAATATTCTTTTAATTTTATCAAAATTTTAATATATATATATATAATTATAAAATAAAGTTACCCCGTTATTATGTAGATTTCTAAATCTCTATATATGACCGGTAATTGCAATTGGCCTAGCTAGTCAGTTATTCGATTGCGATTATTTTTGATTACCCGATTATCCAGTTAGTGGCGTTTTAGGTGATTATTGGCGGTTAACAGTTAATAACTATCCCACTTCTACACCTTAGGCCTTAGGATATAACGCGCAAGCCGTACTCTTCTTATTATTAGTATAATCCTATTATGTGTTGTATCCAAATCTGTTCCCAAACAACAAATAACAAGTCTAGCCTAGATTATAGGAGAGAAAATTCAATTAATAATCACACAAAAAATGTAATATTTATTATTATTATTATTTTAAAAGAAAAATCATTCAAGTCTCTGATGAAGGATCGCAAACATAAAGCTCTTACATCATATAGTAAAAGCTTTTAGAAAATCATAGACAAAGTTACGAGGTTACAAATCATAGATACATATATAACAATCTGACATTTAAGACCTATCTATGACATCAATATTCTCTAGCTCATGACTAATCTTCATTTGTAACAACAAATCTGTTCCAGACATCCCCCTCCCCCCTCCCCCCTTCTTTTGCTTTTATGCATTTGTTTTTTTGTTTTGTCTCCTATTTTTGGTCCCCATCACCGATTTCAGCAGTAGTGACACCACCCCCTTCACTTTGTCAACTCACCGCCTCATTCGGTCATTGCCTTGGGAGTTTTAGATTCGTCTGATCTAAGCTAGATTTGTTCCTTTCGAGCTTGCCAGGTCAACAACGCGCCTCTCCCTCGCCCTCTCCAGCCACTCCACCACCTATCACCGCCCTTCTCCTCGCAACATTGCCACCACACGCCAGTGCATGGCCTACACGCACCAATGTGGGAGCTTTACTTTCATGCACGTGCTCCACATGCGCGATTGTTGTTTTACCTCCACCGATGCTGCTGTCTGTTGGTTTTGTGTTTTTTTTCTATATTTTAATTTGTTTTTTGCAGTTTCTTTGTAACTTAATTATTTGAATAAAACTTGAGGGGTCGGAATGTATTGAATATTTTTTTTACGAGCTAAAGTTGAAAATGAAATACCTAAAATACTATTTTTTAACAAATTTAAAGGCTAAAACTTTTTTTCGTCAGCGGAGCTCCCTCACCAGCCCCTTTTACTCCGTCCCTCATGAAGTTGGAGTAGACCTTTAACATGCAGATTGTGTTGAGGGATTGACAATTTTATTGTTTGGTGGGGTGGGGGTGGATAAATAATAATTTATTAAAAACTTAATTACAAAACAAAAAACATTCACAAACAAGACGGCTTAAAAGTGAACGAGAGACCCCACACAATCAAGCTCCTGCTGAAAAGAAGCTTGACGTACATATTGGGTGGCATTTAGGTTTAGTTTGAACTTTGAAGCAAGGCTAGCTGCTTGCAACGACAATGATCATGCCATTTTAACTTCAAATAGATGACGTATAGTTGTATATTAAATTTATTTATTTAATTAATATTTTAACGCTCTTTTTTATCACACTCAAACTTTTAACATGTAAAATATTTAATTAAAATAAAAATATAATTAATGGAGTCATTACTTCTCTTGTGAGAAAAAAAGTACACTCACACTCTACGCCATCCATCTGAATTGTGCCTAGTAGTACATCGAGTCAAAATGGCGTTCAATATCGTTGTAAGCACTAAGCAGCTAGCCTTGCTTCAAAGTTCAAACTAAGCCTAATTAAATGCAGCCTTTGTGTCAGGTAGGTACCTCTAATTTTTAGGCCCTCTTGTTTTTGAGGTGTTGCTTATAATTTTTTTTTTTTTTTTTTTTTTTTGCCTTTATTAAATTTTCAATAAATTCTTATTTATATATTAAAAAAAAAATCACAACCCATCTGTTAAAGGTCATACCCCAACCAGAGGGGTATATTATGTGTTTTTTTTTTTTTTTTATAGATTTTTTATGGTGGTTATTAGTTTCATTTTCTCCCCCATAATCTATGCTATATAAACTCATTAATTATTTGGTTTTATCTTATTTGGGTACGGATTTAAATTTCACATCCATAGCCAAATGGACCCTTACTTTAATTTGTTGAAATTATGGCAATACAACAAGACATAATAGAATCGTACTAACGTGGTAAGCTTGTGTCTTGTGTACATAAGACACGTGTTAGGGACAGAGACGGAATTAGGGGGACCGGCGGTGGCCATGGTCCCCCCCTAAATCTTGAAAAAAAAAAAAAAAGGCTGTAAAAAAAAAAAAAAAAATTGTATTTGGTCCCCCATGAAAGAAGGGTTAGGGATGCATGTCACATCAACAATTAAGTATATATAACATTCCTAACTAGAATCCCATAATCCCATTCGCACAAGCACATGATACAAATTAGTTCATTGGCTAATCTCTTGCTGATGGATTGCATTTAATCTCTTAGATATTTAATTAATATGAGGAAAAAATTACTCGACTAGCTCCTCTTCTTATTATCAAAAGCATATATTTTACTTTTTGATCAACTACTTTTAGGCAAATACTATAGTTTGTGTAATTTTTTTTAAAAAAATTCAAAATTATTTATTTCTCTTCTCTCGTAATGGTTTAAGAAAACAATAAAAAAATAATCCAAAATAATATTTAAAGGAAATAAAATATAAAAATAGTTGGAATTTGTATTAAAAAAAAAAAAAATTAATTTGCTAAAATGCATAAGATTATTAGAAATACTATTACAAGTAATATATATGAACGTATTCTTAGAGAAATCCTCTTATTGGTACTCTCTAAAAGCAGTGGCAAGTGGCGATTGGCAAGTAAAGATGGTTTTCCATCCCTCCTCACTCCTCAATCCCCCTTCTGTCTCCTCTCTCCCTTCTTTTGCTTTTATGCACTTGATTTTTTTTTGTTTGTCTCCTGTTTTTGGTCCCTATTAGTCTATTGCTAGTTTTAGCAGCAGCCACACCGCCCCCTCCACCTTGTTGACTTGCCACCTCATCCAATCATCGCCTTTTCTTTTGTTCTGGTCACCTTGGGGGTTTTAGATCCGGTCTGATCTAAGCTATATCTGTTCCTTTCGAGCTTACCAGCCCAATGACACGTCTCTCCCCCGCCTTCTCCTGCCTCTTCGCCACTTGTCATCGCCCTCCTCATCACAACATTGCCACCATGCGCCAATGCGTGGCCTACATGCGCTAACGTGGGAGTGCTCTACACGCATGGTTATTGTTTTGCCTCCACCAATGCTGTTGTCTGATAGTTTTCTGTTTTTTTTTTTCAATATTTTAATTTTATATTTTTTTCAGTTTCTTTGTAACTTTTTTGAATAAGGATTGTCCAGACTCTTAAGTTGTGGATGTGAACAGTTTTCTAACTTCCGAGTTAAGGGTGATGAGTTTCGGCATTGAATTTTTTGCTCCTAGAACCGAGAAATATAAGCTACATATGCATTGAGCTGAGTCTGTCTAGAACAGATATATTGTTACAACTGAATATTAGTCATGAATTAGTAGATATTGATACCATAGATAGGTCTTTAATTAATGTCAGATTATTATATATATATCTATGACTTGTAACTTCGTAGCTTTAGCTATAATTTTCTAAGAGCTTTTACTTTGTGATGTAAAAACTTTATGCTCGTAATCCTTCAGAGACCGAAATTGTTTTTCCTATATATATATATATATATATATGTGTGTGTGTGAAGGTATTCTTAGAGAAGTCCTCTTATTGGTTTGGTATTCCCTAAAAGCAGTGGCAAGTGGTAGCTAGGAGGGCACGTCAAATAGTTGATGGAGAAAGGCATCCCTATATATATTGATTGTTGATTTTGTCTTTTATATGTATATATTCACATCTTTAAATGCTATACATCATAGCATATATAACAAATTCATTACAAGATACCTATGAATATTCTCTATGGCTTTTACATTTACTAATTAATAGGGGATTAGCCGCTCTTTGCTAAGTAATTCTAGAAGTTCTTCTTGTGTCCCTAAAAAAAATGAGGTGACTTTTAAAATTATCATTTGATTAAAATTCAATAATGATCACAAGCCCAATAGTGATTTTAAGAGCCACATCATCATTAGAGGGACACAAAAGTTATACAATAGGGACTTGTAGCATTACTCACTCCACTTTGCCTACCTATATATAGGTTACGAGGTATATATATATTTATCTTTTTTTGGATAGAATTATTAATGATCTCCAAAATTATATAATTTGATGAGTAATTACTACGAAATTAGCAGCCCGGTCATATTTTTGAGTAATTACTAAAATAAAAAAAGTACTAGGAGTTCTTATTATTCTCCGTTGCTAGTTCTAAAATTTTGTCTAAGAATATAAATTAATGAGTATTATTAGGAATGTAAGAATCTGGAATATTGAATATTCACTTGTTTTTTTACACGGGAATGACTTAATATTCAAACCGAAATAAAATCATATTTCAATCAAATTTCATAAGATAGTAATCTTACTTAATTATAAAAATAATATCCCAAAAAACATTATTATTTTTCTGGGCACCCAAAAAAAAAAAAAAAGCATCCGTATAATTCACGTTGACTCCCTCGCGGGTGGCGTGGCCATCTCTTTTCCGGGTGCAAAAAAGAAAAAAAAAATGTTTTTTAGGATAATATTTTTATTTTTAAATGTTAAATCACAACTTATTAATAAAAAATTAAAAATTAAGATTAAAAAAAAA
The DNA here is from genome assembly GCA_006937295.1 of Carpinus fangiana. Lineage (NCBI taxonomy): Eukaryota > Viridiplantae > Streptophyta > Magnoliopsida > Fagales > Betulaceae > Carpinus > Carpinus fangiana. The sequence continues at coordinate 26,385,038 of CM017322.1, forward strand.
AAAAAACCTAAGCAAATAGGAAGAGATCAATTTAATCAAGACGAATAATGTTAGAAAGAGTACTCATTGTGTTCTCCCAAATGCGATTTGACTTTAAAAATTACCATTTAATTTGACATAGTTATTATTAAATTTTGATATATTAGTGATTTTGAAAGCTAAGTTACATTTAGAAGACACAAGAAGGGCTTTAGTCCTCCCTCTAACATTCTGCCGAGACATCCTACAAGACGTTCTCTTATTGGAAAAGAAATACAATTCATACTAATTAATTAAGACTCGAAGGCTAATCAAATACAACTCTCACTCATAGACCCTAGAGAATATCATGTTCTCTTACTATTACATATTCCTAGCTAGCTTGTATACTAGAATAGAAGGAACATGTTAAATACCATATTTTTATCTTTTTTGTTATCTACTAAAATTAATGTGATTTTTAAAATTACCATTGAATTAAAATCTAATAATAATATGTCTCAAATTCAATATTGATTTTAAAAGCCGTATCAACTTAATTTGAGAATATCATTTTTTATTAAGTGGTGGCCGAACCTAGGTTTTCTCTCTCTATGAGAAAACTTAGAGAGAAAAAACATGTCCCTACTCCCTTCCCTTCCCCCTACTCCCCTCTTCTTTCCTCCGGCCCCTCCCCTTCTTCTTCTTCTTCTTCTTCAATTTATTTTTTTTGGTTTTTCCAACTAGTTCAATTGCTCCGGTCATCCTTTTGTTTATGATCCGCTGCCTCCATCCGCCCTCCACCATGTTGCGCCACTCTTCGCCTTCCTTTGAATCAATTGGGCTTTAGATCTAGTTTTTTAAATCTAGATCTAGTCTTCTGAATTGGTTTCACTTAGCCATGAGTCGGCCCACTATACTCCCCGGCTCCTCAACTGCCCATCAATGCAAATGATTCAATCTCGTCTATCATACGCCGGCTAATGTGTTTTGCCTCCCTCCCCCCAACTATTATAGTTGTTTGTCGATTTTTTTTATTATGTTTTTGTTGTTTTTTTTAATAAAAATTTGACTCCTCCTTAGATCTACTTTCATGAGTGATCTTTGGGGAAATGTTTTTATCATGGGTCGAGGAGAACTAGTTTTGGTGTGACGGTTTTACTCCCACGGCTGAGAAAATAAAAGTTGAGAATATTGGCTATCTATGTATTAGATTGAGTTTGCCTAGAGTAGATCTATTGTATAACTGTAAGTTTATACATGGGTTAGCAAATGTTGAAGTTATAGAAATGACTTAATTATAAGATTTTTATATTTGTTTCTATGACGTTGTAAACTCATAGCTTTGGTTATGATTTATCAGAGCTTTATGTTGTTGATATTTTTTCAATAAATGAATATGAAAAATTACCATAAAAAAAAAACACTTAATTTGAGAATAAAATGAAGATAAAAAAAAAAAAAAAAAAAGAGAGATAATATGTAGCAATACTCAACTAAAACACTAGTACTAGAAACTATATTTTTATTTCACGAACTATCTTACAGGTGAGTTTCAACCAATTATTAAATTAATTTTAATAAAAAATATATATATTATAGTATCCGTACATAATTTATGGAACAATACAAGGGTCATGGCCCATGGGGATAGTTGAAATAATAAAGGCCAAGATTTTAAGGACGGACAAAAATAAAAGCAGGGCACAAAGGTGTTCCTACGAGGGGGCGTCAACGTGGAGAATGAAGCCCAGTCACAAGGCTCTCGACGGTAGAGAAGCCACGACTGTCAGCTTGATTGGTAGCTTTCGTGGCCGAATCTTCCACCACACATCTATCGCGTCGTAGCCCCACACCGACGTGGCCACGACCACCTCTAGATCTTTCTCTCTATAAATATGTATAACTTTTTAGCTTTTGTTTGCTTATAGAAAATCTACATATATCTATATATATATATATATATATATATATATGCGTCATATATATAAATAGCAAGTCAACCGGCTGATCACTCGATTGGCCTGTGCTTAGCAAAATGGGAAGGGCTCCATGCTGTGAGAAAGTGGGGTTGAAGAAGGGGAGGTGGACTGAAGAGGAGGATAAGATCTTGAGCAAGTATATTCAGGCTAACGGGGAAGGCTCATGGAGGTCATTGCCAAAGAATGCAGGTAAAAAAACAATATTGCAAGTTTCATTAATATATGTTAATTCAAATGAGTTCATTACTTAATAAATATTTATACAAAATAATAATGGGGATTCATTTTTATCATGTTTCTTTTCTTTTTCCTGATATTTTGAAGGGTTGCTGAGGTGTGGGAAGAGTTGCAGGCTGAGATGGATTAACTACTTGAGAGCTGACGTGAGGAGAGGAAACATTTCTGCTGAAGAGGACGAAATTATCGTGAAGTTGCATGCTTCATTGGGAAATAGGTTGGTGCATGATCCACCGTCAAATCATCATCAATATAAAATCAAGAAACTCCTTTTCTTTCCTCTTCAGTTTTCACAGCCAAATAATCAACAAAAAAACAAAAACAAAAACAAATATCTCTCTCTCTCTCCTTATAAAGACTTTTCAGCCTAGTTATAAATAAATGGGTTACTTTTTAATTACGAAGTTCATGTTTTATCTGTCATCTTCTTTCTTTCTTTCAGCTGCTTTCCCTTTATTTGCTGTGTTTTTTCTTCCGTAATGTCTATGTCAACACTTAATTGCACGTACGTAGGGAAGGGAAAGAATATTGCAACTTGATCTAGTAAGAGATAAGGATAAAATTGAAAGTTTAATATAAGTTAAAAAAAGAAAAGAAAAAGTATTTATTATTATCTTCAAGTTTTATGTTTTTTGACGATGAGATCGAACACTATTACAAGACAGAAAAACTACCTTAATTCCTTTGTTCAACAATTTGACAGAAATAGGATGAAGGTTATTTTTTCATTTACTAATATTAATATTATTAAATGCAGGTGGTCTGTAATAGCTAGTAAATTGCCTGGAAGAACAGACAACGAAATAAAGAATTACTGGAACTCTCACTTAAGCAGAAAGATTCACACTTTCAGTACTAGGCCTTCCGGTGAAACCCTACCGACGACGATGGACTTTGCTAAGGCGGATATTCCTCTGAAGAGAAGAGGCGGCAGAACCAGTCGAAGGGCGATGAAGAAGAACAAGAAGAACTTCCAAAAATATGTCGTCGGGAATATTCCAACAATTCCATCAACGAAATTAGCTAAAGATATCGACGGGATGATGATCACCCCATTGCAGCCCCCCACACCAGCCATAGATCACGAAAGCATGGTTTTGGATCCATTCACGCGTACGAATGATAAAGAGATCATAGAAAGCGAACAACATCTTTGTTCAAATATTCCAACAATTCCAGCAATGAAATTAGCTAAAGATGTCGACGGGATGATGATGATCACCCCATTGCAGCCCCCCACACCAGCCATAGATCACGAAAGCATGGTTTTGGATGCATACACGCGTACGAATGATAAAAAGATCATAGAAAGCCAACAACATCTTTGTTCAAGTATTGAGGCAGGAAAATGTGAAGAGCAAATGCTTTGCCCTAGTGGTCAGAAAGAGACTGAAACTGCAGGACCACTCGACAATAAGGAAGGCATTGATGGTGGGTTGTTGTGTTTTGATGACATTGTGGACAACATTGGTTTGCTGGAATACGGGGTTTTGACTTTAAATGAAGGGAGAGAAAGTAGTAATGATGTCGTCATGGGTTTTAGTGAGGATAGAGACAGCAGTGGGGGGTTTATGTGCACAAAAAATGTTCCTGCAGCAAGTGAGGACATGATGATGATGAGTACTGCAAATCTCAGTTCCAATATTGGAGATGGTGGGGAATGGTGTTGCTCTTCAAAAGCTAATTCTGGGGTTGATGATTGGGGATGGGAGCAGGGTGTTCTTCAAGGGAATGAGAAATATAATTGGGATCATGAAACCGAGGAAAGGTTATCCTTGTTGTGGGAGAGTGATAATTTGGAAGGGGACAATATTGATTATAAATTAGGAGAGATAGATTTTAACAAACAAGATGCTATCTTGGCTTGGCTCATGTCCTGAATCATTTATATATATATGTTTTTTTTTCTATCTTTCGGTTGTAAATGTTTGCAGGTGAGAGAGTTGAGACATCCTTTCTGCTTTCTTTAATTGTGTTAATTAATTAATTAATGTGAAATTTCATTATTGCTAGCTAGAGCACAATTCGATGCTCAACTACTTCTATCAATTTTGTTCTATCTCAGAATATAGCTGTAAATTAATTAATGAACCAACAACGTATGGGTCATGCATGTGCCTGCATTTAGAAAATCATGCGATTTCTGATGATCGAGGTTAATTGGATATGTACGTGTTCTTTTATAATCCATATAATTCACTACAAGAAAATCGGACATTAGCAATGACAAAAAGTTGTTGATGATGACCAAAATGTTGTTGCTAATATGTTAGTATCTGCGATATATGTTTTAAGTAGCATATTTAAAACATGTGTTACCGTTGTTGTTACTCATATTTTAACGTATTTTTAAATAGTAAACTAGTGACGACCTCATATCAGCAACGAGGAAGGCCGTCCCTGATACGCATATCATATTATATTATATTTTTTTAATAGCGTATCAGCGACAACAGTTTGAGTTATTGTCATCACGAATGTGACTTTCGTAATTTGTTTTTTTAAGGAAAAAAATAGACAGTATAACTTTTATGACGTTTTGGGTTGTCGCTGATAAGTTGGCCGCTAATGATCAAATTTCATGAAGTGATATATCATATATGTCCAGCAAACTTTTAATGCACCAACTAAATCTTATATACGTAACTCAAGAATAGAGTGGATCATACTTTTAGAAAAAGAAAAGGAAAAATTACAGTTTACCCCCAAAGTTGACAGCCTTTTTTTAATTCGAACACCAAATTTCAATTTTCGCAATCCACCCCCCCTAAAGTGCCAAATTTTTTTAATTTGACCAACTATATCCCAAACTTCCCATTTTGTCCTTAATTTTTTTATTTTTTAAAAAAAAATTTGGGGTGGCTATAACCACCCCTTTGGCCATCTGATCATTTTTGCACCCTCAAATTTAAAAAGTAAAAAATATGGGCAATATAGAAATTTTGGGATAATATTGGTCGAATTGAAAAAAATGGAACTTTGTGTGGGTGGATTGCGAAAATTGAAAATTTAGGGTTCGAATTGAAAAATGATGTCAACTTTGGGGGGTAAACTGTAATTTTTCCAAAAGAAAAATACTTAAAGAGTAGTTCATGCAAATGTGGTTATTTTATTTTATGTTAAAAATTATTATGTATAAAATTTAAAATTTAGTATTAAACCCTTCTTCATTATAAGATGATGATGATGATTTATAATATTCTTGATATGACCTTTTAAAAGTCTTAGGAAAGTTAATATGCATATCATTTGTAATGAACACAATTTAAATTTTATTTAAAATTTTCCATTTTTTTTTTAATTTTAAATCTATCTATATTTTACTCATTTTAGATAATTATTAATTTAAATTAGTTAATAAAATTTTTAATCACATGTTAATACTGATTCTCACATTTAGCGACAACATGTTTAGATTAGTTAATAAAATTTTTAATCACATGTTAATATTGATTCTCACATTTAGCGACAACATGTCATCGTTGTTGAATGTGATTTAGCAACAACATGTGTTATCGTGTTGTTGTTAATTGATCGTAAGGTTAGTTACCTTTTTAGTACATAAGTTTTCACGTTTTTATTTTTTGTCACCTAGGTTTTAATTCGTATTATAAATAGTATGTGACTTATGGATAAATACAAGTTTAGTATCTCTATCACTATTCTGTCAACCAAACTAATAAACTACAATGGGGGTAGTTCGACCACCCTATGACCTTTGGGGGTGGTTTTGACCACCTCCTTTTTAGTCATTGGGGGTGGCCAAAACCCCCATACGGGACGTAGGGGTAGCCAAAACCACCCTCATGGTAGTCCGTTAGTTTGGTTAAAAGGATAGTGACAAAGGTACTTGTTGATGCACAGTTTTCCGATTGGTGACGTGGCACGCTTGTTGGATCCCTGGTTCAAGTACTTCAGGTACAAATTCACCTACACAATGAAGAAGACAATAGGATTGAAGAGACCGGGGGTGAGCCGGTGAGGCCACTCCGATGCCTAAGTCAGTAGTTTTCTGAGAGTAATGAGAAAACGGCAAAAGCGTAGAGAGTGCTAAAGTTGCCTTACCAGAATGTGGAGAGGTGACTTGTATTATATAGGCATGGAGTGATAGTCCCGTAACCAATGACTGACTCTTCCCTGATTTTCTGCGAGGCAGTTTGTTATCAGGTATTTGAGTAGTTATCCGTATCACGATCTGATGAGATCAAGATAGGATTTGGTTGTTATGGCATTTTTAAATTTCGAATTCTCGCAGATAGTGTATCTGATTCCGTGATTCCAGGTGCTTGGCATTTGAATTAAATGGATAAGATCGGGTCTTATGAATTCAATTTCCTGATCCCTAACTTTCAGGGCTTCGGAGGCCTCGGGCTCGAAAGCATTGAAGGCTTCAGATGATCGAGGCCTGAGACGTTCTCGGATGATCGAGGCCTGAGGCATTCTCAGATGCTCGAGGCTCGAGACGCTTTCAAGTTCTCAAGGCCTAAGGCGTTCTTGGGCTCTGGAGGCCTGAGACGCTCTTGGGCTCTGATGACGTGGGCTTCTATTGGGCCCATAAAACCGTTGGGCCAGTTCTGTAGAGTTGATTCATGATCCAACAGTTACCCCCCAATTTCCTTGTCTGGAGGACTATGGGAATTCAAGTGTTTCAGAAGAATGGATCGACTCTCAAGGCATTTTCTGATCTTGCTATTTTGACGGTTCTCGAGTCATAATAGAATTCGAGGCATAGTCGAGAGAACTAATCTTGATTGGGTAGAGGCAAGAAACAGTTGAGTTTCAAAGTATTTTCAGGGAATTTTTTTTTTTTTTTTTTTTTTTTGAAAATTCCCGCCAAAAATAGTTCGAGGAGGCGCTGAGCATTTAATGCAGCGATTCAGTTCTCGAGGAGGTGCCGCGTGTCGATCTAGGAGTGGTTGTCTGAGCGGCTATCAGTTGTCAGTCATTAAAACTGAATCGCCGTCGAGGATTCGAAGCGTTTTTTCAGGGATTCGAGGTATGTCTCTTCGCTGCCTCCTCTTAAACTGCGTTGACGTCTCATCTTCTCTGCTTTATCTATAAATTCTCTACTCTTAAATTTTCATCGTTTATTTTCTTTTCCTGCAAGCTTCTGCGTTTCTTCTGAGTCCTTTGTTCTTACTCTCCTTTGTCTTCTTCTTTCTTCGCAAACTCTTCTTAACAAAATGCCAAGAGGCGGTGAGGACTCTGACGGACTTGGTGACTCCCACCCTGCCACATGGGAAGGCAGACTATCAAGGGCCGACGAACGTCAGATTCGAAGGGAGTGCTTCATCCCACCGTATATCTCACTGCGGTTTGATGACAAGAATGACGGAGCCGTCGTTCGTACAAACTGCCATGAGGTCTGTGTGTACGAGGCGATGTTTTGAGCAGGCTTTCGCCTCCCCTTTCTTCCCATGGTTCGAGAGCTGCTCAACTACCTAGACTTGGCTCCCCACCAGCTTGCTCCAAACGCGTGGAGGTATCTTTTTGGCTGCATGGTGTTGTGGCCCCTCGCATTGGGTAAGAAACGCCAGCTAACAGTGAGGGAGTTTCTATTCTTACACCGTGTCCACAAAAACCCAGGGGGCGGAGTCTACAACATTCAGACCCGGAAGGGTAAACTGATAATTCTGGAGACCAAGTACTCCAGCAATCGAGGATGGAAGAACAAGTATTTCTTCACCTCGGGGCAGTGGGAGTTTGCCCCTACAGAGAAGGCTACCTGACGCAGCGTAAGGAAAAGAGATACAAAATCAGGGTGGAACACACGAGACGTAGAGTAGAACAACAGGGAACTGGAACAAGAACTGCTTGAGCAATCAAAAATAACACACACACACGTGAGTTTCAGCAAGAATGGTCACCCTTAGGGGTGAGAAGTCGCATCTCAAGAAGTAGGCTGTTTCTTATTCCCAAAAGTAAAGTTCTCACGTTACAAGGAGATACTTAAATAAGCGCATGCAAACCCTAACCCTAATTGCGCATAAATGGGCTTGGGCCCGTTATTCAAAACATAAAAATAATAAAACCCAAACATAACATAAAACACCCACAAATAAAGGGGTTATTATAATTGGCGCCGTCAATTTCCCCCCACCGGAAAAGAACTCGACTCCGACGAGTTGCGGGCAATATAAGCATCATAAAGGTCAAGATGAAGACGCTGAACTTCTTCAGTCTGCAACCAACAACAATCCAATGGCGGTCGATTCTTCCAACGAACCAAAAACTTCTGGTAACCTCCCCGCCGCGTTGACACAATCTGATCATCAAGAATATCTTCTATTTCATCTCGAGGCTTCACAAACTTGGGCACACTTAGCATCGGGTCAGGTATAGTATTATCTTCATAATGGCCCGTATACAAAGTAAGGTCTTCAACATTAAAAATAGGGCTGATGTGGAGAGTTGGGGGTAACTCTACGTGATATGCATTCGGGCCCAATCTGCTAAGGATTTTACAAGGACCAACAGACCGATGGTGTAGCTTATGAACAGTCCCGCGAGGAAAACGCTCTGGACGGATCCGCACCATGACGAGGTCACCAACCTGAAACTCGACATGTCGTCGATGGGGATCCACAGCTGCTTTATATGAATTAGCACTAAGTGTCAGCTTACGTCGAACTTCATTATGGAGCTGCTGGATGTGTTGAGAGAAATCTTCAGCTGCTTCACTATGGCGGGTAGGAATTGGAAGTGCAGCGAGATCAACTGGAACTCAAGGCTTAGCTCCTGTTACTACCTCAAAAGGAGAGAGACCCGTACTCCGGTTAACAGAGCTGTTGTAAGCAAATTCTGCCTGGGGAAGAAGAAGATCCCAAGAGGTTTGATGGTCAGTTACCAAACAACGCATGAGGTTGCCCAAACTCCGATTAACAGCTTCGGTCTGGCCATCAGTTTGAGGATGAAAGGCGCTGGAAAATTTCAATTTCGTTCCCATCTTCGCCCACAAGGTCTTCCAAAAATAACTCACGAACTTGACATCTCGGTCGGAGACTATTGTTTTTGGCAACCCATGAAGACGAACCACTTCTGCAAAGAAAAGAGAAGCAACTTTGGACGCATCATATGTCTTGGCACAAGGAATGAAATGAGCCATCTTTGAAAAACGATCTACCACCACAAAGATTGAATCATGTCCACGAAGAGTCCGCGGAAGTCCAAGAATGAAATCCATGCTAATATCACTCCATGGTTGTTCGGCTATGGGGAGTGGGCTGTACAACCCCGCGTTTGTCCGAGTGCCCTTAGACAATTGACAGGTGCGACAACGCTTGATAACAGTGAAAACATCCCTCTTAAGATGGGGCCAATAGAAACGATCTTCCACAAGAGCGATCGTTTTATCACGTCCAAAATGCCCTGCTAACCCTCCAGCATGGAGTTCACGAATTACAAATTCGCGTATGGAAGTATGTGGAAGGCAGAGACGTGAGCCCTTGAAGAGGTAACCCTCCAGTAGAGAATAGATGCCATCAGACTGATTAGGAGATCCCAATAGCACTTTGTAGCGCTCCCCAAAATCTGGGTCAGCATTGTAAGCCCCCTTCATTTCATCAAAACAAGTAATATCTGTTGACAATTGGGAGAGGAGGAAAGATTTGCGGCTAAGGGCATCAGCCACTGCATTCTCTACCCCGGCCTTATGCTTCAACACGAAAGTAAATTCTTGGAGATAGTTCACCCAACGGGCATGCCGTGCATTCAACTTTTTCTGGGCATTCAAGTGTCGTAAAGAATCATGATCTGTGAAAAGGAGGAATTCACGATGGATTAAGTAATGGCGCCAATGCTTGACAGTCTGCACTAAGGCGTAGAGTTCCAAATCGTATGCAGAGTACCGCTTACGGGCTTCATTCAACTTCTCACTAAAATAAGCAATTGGGTGCCCTCCTTGGCTCAAAACACCCCCGACACCCGAATGGGACGCATCACATGACACTTCAAAAGGTGCTTCAAAATTCGGTAGTCGTAATACAGGTGCCTTTGTGAGCAATTTCTTAATAGTGAAAAATGCTTGTTGGGCGGCAGTAGTCCATATGAACGAACCCTTCTTGGTGCATTCGGTAATAGGGGCCATCACAGAACTGAACCCACGGACAAACCGTCTGTAAAATGAGGCGAGCCCATGGAAGCTACGGACTTCATGAACATTTTTGGGAGTGGGCCATTCAGTCACGGCACGAACCTTTTCCGGGTCAGCAGATATGCCCCGGTATGAGACAATGAATCCCAAAAAATTCACGCAGTCCTGCGCAAAGGCACATTTTTTTTGGTTAATAAAAAAACTTTCAAAACGGAGTGTCTGTAATACATGTCGGACATGGTTAGCATGATCGGCGAGACTTCGACTGAAGATAAGAATGTCATCAAAGTAGACGACGACAAATTTATCAATGAATGGTTTGAGAACTTGATTCATCACCCGCATAAAAGTGCTTGGGGCGTTGGTAAGCCCGAATGGCATAACTAGCCACTCAAAAAGCCCATCTCGTGTTTTAAAGGCAGTCTTCCACTCATCGCCCAGACGGATACGTATTTGATGGTACCCGCTACGAAGATCAATCTTTGAGAAGATAGTGGCTCCATGTAAGACGTCTAACATATCATCCAACCGAGGAATAGGGAACCGGTATTTCACCGTAATTTTATTGATCGCCCGGCTATCCACGCACATACGCCAACTCCCATCCTTCTTTGGTGTTAATAATGCCGGTACTGCACAGGGGCTCATGCTTTCTCGTATAAATCCATGATCAAGCAATTCCTGGACTTGGCGTTGGAGTTCTTTATGCTCGGTGGGACTCATTCTGTAAGAAGGCAAATTTGGCAATGATGCCCCAGGGAAAAGATCAATCGCATGCTGTAAAGTTCTCATTGGGGGGAGGGAATGAGGTAACTCGGTGGGCATGAGGTCCTGGAATTCCTGTAAAATACCCTGGATTTCCGTTGGTAAGTGTGGTTGCGCTAGATTGGTCACGCCGGGTCGCACTACCAAAGCTAGAAATAGGCCCTTCTCCTTGCAAGCTGCAGTGAACTTTCGCAGGGTCAAGACTCGTCGTTCAGCTACGTGGAGTCCTCCGTTAGGAGATTCGAACTCTTGGATCTTCATGGGCTTAAGCACCAACCGCTTGCCACCAAACGTAAATGCGTATGTGTTGCGGTGCCCATCATACTGCACTTTACGATCAAATAACCATGGCCTCCCTAAAAGAACATGGCACGCTCTCATAGGGATTATGTCACACCACACGGCATCGTTATAGGACTTTCCTAGTGAAAAATTCACCAAGCAGCGTTGCTTTACTGGAATTGTGGTATCATCCACCCAGCTTACTTTATACGGTTTGGGATGTTTTTCTGTAGGTAGCTTCAACTTTTGGACTGCTTCAACAGATATGACGTTCATACCGCTCCCATTGTCTATAATCATATTTAAGGCCTTACCGCAGTGCTCCACCCGAGTATGGAAGATGTTGGTCCGCAACCACTCATCTCCTTCAACTTCTTCCATCTTATGGCCAGTGAGTATCCGCCTTATGACACATAAGGGTCTGTCTGAGGGTTCAAGAACTTCTTCGGGGTCTTCGTCACCTTCTTCTCGGTGGTCATCTTTGTGTTGTTCTCCATCGTCAGTGGGGCGCTCTTCGCAGCACAAGGTCTGCCTTTGGTCTCGACTAGGACACATAAAGGCATAGTGACCACGCCCCCCCACATGAATAGCACTCCCCTCCACCTTTTTCTCCTCTTGCTTCATTCATTATTCACCCTCGACCCTCTCCCTTGTTTATTGGTGCCCTATCAGCCATTACAGGGCCCTTTTGAAAGGTACGTTCTCCGGCAGGTGTTCCCTTAGAAGCACTAGCGTAGGTATTCTTCGACGATCCTCCAATCCATCCAGGTGATGCACGCCTTCCTCCAGTCCATCGGGTCTGCTGCTCTAGTTTCATGGCCAATTGATAGGCTTCATCAACGCTAGTCAATCTGGTGGTGATCAATTCTCTACTGATGTCATCCCTAAGACCAGATTTATAACGAGTTAGGGACTGTCGTTCTGTCTCGATGAGGCGACTGCGGACGGTTAGCTCATGGAATCGATAGGTATAATCGTCTATGGACATCGAGCCTTGCTTACGTGCCAATAGTTCAGCAAATACCGAATCCTCATAGTCCATCGGTAGAAATTTCTCCTGCATCTTCAGCTTCATCTCCTCCCAATCATTGATAGGGGGTAATCGCAAACGATGGTGATACTCTTCCACACGATCCCACCATATGCGGGCCTGCCCCTTAAGCTTCATCTTCACTAACCGTACTTTGCGATCTGGTGATAAACTATACCAATCGAAGTAGTCTTCCAAGGACGTAAGCCAGTCTTGGAAAGCATGGGGGTCCAATTTTCCGTGGAAATCAGCCACGTCTACTCGAACGCGTTTGGTGATATCATCGTGCCGATAGCCATGGACAGGTAGGTGTTCTCTATATGGCGATGGTTCCCGTCGGGGACGTGGATGATAGTCCCACACATGCGTGCCAGGATTATGCCTAGCAGTAAAGTGAGGAATGGGGTGCAGGAGTTGTTCATCTTTCTTCTGGGGAGATTCTGAATCCTCAGCTGACTTTCTGCCCTCATCAACTTCCTTTTCACTCTTCTCACGATCGCCTAAACCTTCAGTTTGAGGGAACAAGTGCTCCCACATAAACTCCACACGTTTGGACATGGCGTTGAACTTGTCCACCAAGTCAAACAGGGCGTCATCACGTTGTTGTTGGGAGTAACGCGTTTCACCATACGTTTTGCCGCTTCTGGTCTGCATCTAGTTACGGAAGGATACTTAGGCTCTGATACCAATTTGACGCAGCGTAAGGAAAAGAGATACAAAATCAGGGTGGAACACACGAGACGTAGAGTAGAACAACAGGGAACTGGAACAAGAACTGCTTGAGCAATCAAAAATAACACACACACACGTGAGTTTCAGCAAGAATGGTCACCCTTAGGGGTGAGAAGTCGCATCTCAAGAAGTAGGCTGTTTCTTATTCCCAAAAGTAAAGTTCTCACGTTACAAGGAGATACTTAAATAAGCGCATGCAAACCCTAACCCTAATTGCGCATAAATGGGCTTGGGCCCGTTATTCAAAACATAAAAATAATAAAACCCAAACATAACATAAAACACCCACAAATAAAGGGGTTATTATAATTGGCGCCGTCACTACCGACATCAGAGTTCCTCGAGACGTGAACGTACTTTCCGAGAAGGGTTCTCAAGAACCTCGCCTGACGCCAAATGAAGTGGCTCGGGTTAACGAAGTCCTTCAGTGGACTCGAAAACACGTGTCCTGTTTAAACTACGTCGTGCTTGGAACGGTCCCGAGGCTTATGGAAATGGTCTACGCGCCCGCTGGACACGTGGTGGTGGCGCTGAGAGAGGAGTACCTGCGTGGTCCTGCTAACCGGAGCACTCCTGCGGTGAATACCCGGAGCTCTACTCCGCGAAAAGACCCAGCCCAAAAGGCCAAGAAGGGCAAAAGTAAACGGGTCGACAAGGGCAAGGGCCTATTGATCGAGCCCGAGAGGCCCAAAAAAGTCGTCCACCCCATCCAAACTGGGGGGCGATTCCAGATTCGGGAGCCAAGGCCTCCCACTCCACCAACCCTACCAATCGCACCTCCATTCAGGAAGAACCTGGTGGTGGAGAAGTGGAAGGTTAGGGACCCTCCTAAGGTGGCCAGAGCCTTAAGGCTGGCTAATGAGGACGAATCAGAGGGGGAGGAGCCTGTCGAGGTAATCCAGCGGCCAACTCCTGTTGCCGAGGTCCCTGCCGAGGAGTCGGACATTGAGGTGATCGAGGCACCCCTCATCAGGAAGAGGAAGCTGGTAGTAGGGGTTGAATCAGCAGCCCCAATGGTTGAGCATGCAGCTCCTGTGGCCGAGACTGCCGTTCCAACCGCCCAGACGAAGAATGTGGTGGGCTTTTTAGCAGCTCGAAGGAGTCGAGTGCCTCCTCCTTCTGTGCCTCGAGTAGAAGAGGTAGCTGCGTTCTTGGCCAATGAGCCTGTCCTCGTCGTCCCAGTGAACATAGTGGGACAGATTGAGGAGCATTTACCAGCACCGGAGGGGCCAATCCCTTCCGGACTGAATCAACCCCTGGGCTCGAATATCCAGCATATCCTGGAGGACATATATGCAGAATCTGATGACTCCGTTGGGATAGCGGATGATAACATGGGGCCTTCTCAGGTGGTCACCTTAAGGACCCCCCATGAGCCCTTGTCTCCAATCCCTGAGCAAGGGGCTTCTTCTCGAGCTCCGACTCCAAAAAGGCCAAGGTGCCCGAGTCTCGACGAGGCAAAGGAGGCCTCTGCTCTGAAGAGGCCTTGAGCTTCAGGTGCGACTGAGGCTTCTGAGTCCTCCGAGAGCACGGCCGAGGTCCAGCCGGAAGGGGCCAACTGGACGTTTAGAGGGAAGCTGGCCAGGATGGGAGGAGACTTGAAGGGAAATTCCTTCAAGGCCGTGGTGGACATGGTTGACCACGAGAAGCTCCAACTGAAGGGGCGTGACGTCTCAGCTCGAGGCATGGCAGAGGAGATGCTGACCATGCAATTCTTGGTAAGTACTTCATCACATGGTACTTTATTTATGTCGCTTGTTTAGGTCTAACACCGTGTTTATTACTCGTAGGCCTTCCTCAGGTCGACCATCCTATACTGCTACTTCAGGAAGGTCTCGGCTAATGACTGCGGAGCAGAGGACCTGAGGAAGAAGCTGGCAGAGGCTGAAGAGGAGAACGCCAAGCTTAAGGCGGTGGCTGCCAAGCACGAAGATGACCTTCGAGTTCTCGGGGAGCACTCAAAGGTAATGGAGTGCGAGGCTTCCGAGGCCTCCATGGCCAGGGATCAGGCCAAAGTCGAGCTTGCCACCATGTCCGAGGAGTTTGAGGGCATGAGAGTTAGGCATTCGGCTCTCCAAGAAAGCCATGCCGCCCTGCAGGCTGAGCATGCAGAGCTCCAGGAGGACCACTCCATTCTCAAAGAGGAGTTGGGGCAGCTCGAGGAGAAGCATGCCGAGACTCTCGAACAGCTGCAGGAGAGTCGTTCCTTAGTCGAAAGGGTCACGGAGGGCAGGCTCGTCGCCGAAGAGAGGTACAAACACTTCTCTGACAAGCACAAGAAGCTGAGGCTCGGGCTGAAGAAGGCTCAAGCGAAGGCGGCCGACTATCTACATCAGCTGTCCTTCACCTCAAGGATTAGGGATGCCGCCTGGGTTGACGGAATCTATCTAGGATTCGAGACGTTCAGGACTTGGTGGAGGGACCCAGCTCAGAGAGTGGATCTCAACTCTGTAAATATTGAGAACATTCCCTGCACCACCGAGGCCATGCTTCGTCTAGTCTCCCTGGGAAGAGAAGAGATGCCCGACGCTGCTGGCATAGCTGAATTCGACTATCAACCGCCAGCCCCTGGGCTCGAGGCTGCTCAGGAGGGGGATGAAGCTAGGGAGGCATCTGAGAATGCCGAGGCTTCTTCTGCCGAACAAGACCTCCTTGTCGCTCCCCAGGGGATCTGTAGATAGTGTGTATACATAATTTCTTTGTAAAGTCCCACGATTTGCTTCCTCTTGTACAGACATTCATTAATAAAGTGTGAATGAATACCTTTCTTCTAAATGATGCATCTTAACTTCGAGGGTGCCTCGGGGGCTCTGTGTGTTTGACGAGACCTCGAGGCGTCCAATGCTTGGAAATTATTTTAAGTGTTGGGTCTCGATTCCAAATAGAGTTATGTCCGAGAACGTGGTCTCGGATACTCGATAAGGTCTCGAGACGTCGAACATTTTGGAAAATATTTCAGGTGTTGGGTCTCGATTCCAAATAGAGTTATGTCCAAGAACGTGGTCTCGGATACTCGATAAGGTCTCGAGACGTTGACATTTTGGAAAATATTTCAAGTGTTGGGTCTCGATTCCAAATAGAGTTATGTCCGAGAACGTGGTCTCGGATACTCGACAGGGTCTCGAGACTTCGAACACTTTGGAAAATATTTCAAGTGTTGGGTCTCGATTCCATTTAGAGTTATGTCCGAGAACGTGGTCTCGGATACTCGATAAGGTCTCGAGACGTTGAACATTTTGGAAAATATTTCAAGTGTTGGGTCTCGATTCCATTTAGAGTTATGTCCGAGAATGTGGTCTCGGATACTCAATAAGGTCTCGAGACGTCGAACATTTTGGAAAATATTTCAAGTGTTGGGTCTCGATTCCATTTAGAGTTATGTCCGAGAACGTGGTCTCGGATACTCGATAAGGTCTCGAGACGTCGAACACTTTGGAAAATATTTCAAGTGTTGGGTCTCGATTCCATTTAGAGTTATGTCTGAGAACGTGGTCTCGGATACTCAATAAGGTCTCGAGACGTCGAACATTTTGGAAAATATTTCAAGTGTTGGGTCTCGATTCCATTTAGAGTTATGTCCGAGAACGTGGTCTCGGATACTCGATAAGGTCTCAAGACGTCGAACATTTTGGAAAATATTTCAAGTGTTGGGTCTCAATTTCAAATAGAGTTATGTCCGAGAACGTGGTCTCGGATACTCGACAGGGTCTTGAGACTTCGAACACTTTGGAAAATGTTTCAAGTGTTGGGTCTCGATTCCATTTAGAGTTATCCGAGAACGTGGTCTCGGATACTCGACAGGGTCTCGAGACTTCGAACACTTTGTAAATCTCGAACTGATTTGTCCGAGCATTTAAGATTAGTTTCATCCATTTATGAAGACAAACTCCGAGAGTTCTCTTATTGAAAATAAATCATACTTGAAATGACAAAGTAATGATTAGTCAAAAAGAAAATACATCTTAAGAAAAATATCTTTTTAGATGTTCCGCGTTCCAAGGCCTCGGAATGACTTTTCCTGCCAGATCTTTCAGGTAGTATGCTCCCGGCCTCTGGCAGTCGATCACCTTTTAGGGGCCTCCCAGTTTGGAGCTAGCTTTCCCTCGGATGAGTCTCTGGTGGCGAGGGTAACCTTGCGTAAAACCAGATCTCCAATCTTGAAGTTCCGAGGCTTCACCTTCCTGTTAAAATACCTTGTCGTCCTTTCCTGGTAAGCTGACATAGTGATTTGAGCGTGATCCCGCTTCTCCTGCAGCAAATCCAAATGAAGTTTGAGTCCTTCATCGTTAGTCTCTGCCTTGTATAATTCCACTCTGAAGCTTCTCGACCCTAGCTCTGCCGGAATGATTGCTTCAGTTCCGAATGCTAGAGCATAAGGGGTTTCTTCTGTAGGGGTCTTTCTTGTAGTTCGATAAGCCCATAGGACTTCCGGGAGGTCGTTTGCCCAATCTCCTTTCCTGCTATCCAACTTTTTTTTCAAAAGTTTGAAAATAGTTTTATTGGTAGCCTCTACTTGCCCGTTTGCTTGAGGATGCCCCGGGGACGAGAAGTAATTTCTTATGTGAAGTTCGGCACACCACTTTCGGAATGGTTCGCAGTCGAACTATTTTCCGTTGTCAGTGACAAATGCATGAGGCACACCGTAGCGGCAAACTACATTCTTCCATAGAAATCGTTCGATGCTTTTGGCTGTTATGTTTACTAGGGGCTCGACTTCTGTCCATTTAGTGAAATAGTCCACTGCTACTACTGCAAATCGAACACCCCCCTTTCCTCGGAGTAACAGTCCCACTATATCGACCCCCCATTGTGAGAAGGGCCAAGGAGAAGAAATTGAACACAATTCTTCCGGGGGCTGCTTGGTGACGTTCGTAAATCTTTGGCACTTGTCACAATTTCGGACAATTTTTGTTGAGTTTTTGCTCATGTTAGGCCAATAGAATCCCGCTCTTAAGGCCTTGTGTGCTAGCACTCGTGCTCCTGAATGATTTCCGCATATTCCTTCATGAATTTCTCGGAGGATATAGTGTCCTTCCTCTGGAGAAACACATTTTAGGAGAGGCAGTGTGAACCCTCTCTTGTAGAGCGTACCGTTAACCATCGTGAACCTTCCAGCCCTCATCCTCAACTGCATGGCCGTCTTCTTCTCGGATGGTAGACTTCCTTTCTGTAAGTAGTCAATAATCGGCTTCCTCCAGTCCGAGGCATCCTCGATTGATGTTACAACCGAGGCCTCGTCGGATATCGAGGATTGCCTTAGGCTTTTGATGTTTTTGGCGTTTTCCTCAGCTTCAATGTATTCTGCAGAGGCCATGCGGGCCAAGCGATCTGCCTTCTCGTTATCCGTGCGGGGGATCTTGGTGATGCAAACTTTTGGAAAGAAACTTGCATGCCTTGTACCTTCGCCAGATACTTCTTCATCTTTTCCCCCTTCGCTTCAAATTCTCCTCGGATATGGCCCACAATGACTTGAGAGTCACTCCGCACTTCCACGGATTCAGCTCCGAGTTCGAGGGCCAGTCGAGGCCTGCTATGACAGCTTCATATTCGGCTTCATTGTTGGTGGTTCTGAACTCCAATCTCAAGGATCCATTCAATTCTTCCCCCTCCGGAGTGATGAGCACTATCCCGGCTCCTCCATTCTTCTTTGTCGACGAATCGTCTACATAGATGATCCACTTTCTTTTCATCTCCGAGTCTTCTACTTCCGGCAGGTTCGTAAATTCAGCCAGAAAATCAGCGAGGGCCTGACCTTTGATCGCATTCCTCGGGACGAATTCGAGGTCAAATTGTCCCAATTCAATAGCCCAATTTGCCAGTCTTCCTGATAGATCCAGCTTTTGCATTACCTTTCTAAGCGGGTATTCCGTTAGGACTCGGATGGTGTGAGATTGAAAGTATGGCCGGAGCTTCCTCGAGGCCACAATGAGAGCGAATGCTAGCTTCTCGATTTGAGGGTATCTCTCCTCCGCGCCGTGTAGCGCCTTGCTTACAAAATATACAGGTTTCTGTACCCCTTCATCTTCTCTGATCAGGGCTGCATTGATTGCTGTGGGAGAGACAGCCAAGTATAGGTATAATACCTCACCTGGGATCGTCCGACTCAGCAGAGGAGAGCTCGTCAGGTATTTTTTTAACTGAGAAAAAGCTTACTCGCATTCACTAGACCACTCAAAGGTCTTCCTTAAGATCTTGAAGAAAGGAAGGCATTTGTCAGTGGATCGAGAAATAAACCGGTTCAGGGCCGTTAGCCTTCCAGTCAACTGTTGAAGTTGTTTCGTAGTTTTAGGGGACTGCATCTCTAGTATGGCGTGAATTTTCTCGGGATTGGCCTCGATTCCTCTGCTCGAGACCATGTAGCCTAAGAACTTCCCGGAGGATACCCCAAATGCACACTTGGCAGGATTCAACTTCATTATGTACGCCTTCAGTGTTTTGAACGCTTCTTGGAGGTCGTGGATGTGGCTAACCGACTTCATGCTTTTCACCAGCATGTCGTCCACGTATACCTCCATGTTCCTTCCAATTTGAGCTTGGAACATCTTGTTCACAAGCCGCTGGTACGTGGCGCCTGCGTTCTTCAAACTGAAAGGTATGACCTTATAACAGTAAAGGCCTCGATCAGTGATGAACGCAGTCTTTTCCCGATCTTCTGGGTGCATGAGGATCTGATTGTAACCAGAAAAGGCGTCCATAAACTGAGTAGTTCGTACCCTGAGGTAGAGTCAACCAGCGCGTCGATGCGTGGGATAGGGAAGCTGTCTTTGGGACAGTCTTTGTTAAGGTCGGTGAAGTCTACGCACATCCTCCATTTTTCGTTGGATTTTTTCACCAGGACTACATTGGCCAACCAATCGGGATAATAGACCTCTTGGATGAACTGTGCCTTTAGGAGCTTCTCTACTTCCATGGCTATGGCCTCGACCCTTTCGGGTGCGAATTTTCTTCTCTTCTGCTTTACTGGCTTCATGTCAGGGTCCACATTTAACACATGGACTATCTCCTCGGGACTAATTCCTGGCATGTCTTCATGCGACCAAGCGAATACCTCCAAATTTCTTTGGAGGAAATCCACGAGGCCTTCTCGAGCTTCTTGGGAAAGACACGTTCCTAGCTGTAGGACTCTTCCTTCTCCTACTGATACCTCCTCGAGCGGCTCCGCTGGTTCTCCCTTCGCTTCGGACACCGAGGCCACAGTGAGCGTGGTTGGGCTCGAGACCTTCTTCATGGAAGTGTTGTAACACTTCCGTGTTGCGAGTTGATCGCCCCGTACTACCCCAACCCCTTCCTCTGTTGGGAACTTCATCATAAGGTGGTAAGTTGAGGTAGCAGCTTTCAACTTATTTAATGCTGGTCGACCCATGATTGCATTGTAGGCGGAGGGTGGTCGATCACCAAAAAATCCACAATCACTGTGGACAGTCTCGGTGCTGTTCCTGCTGTTACCGGTAAGGGAATGATCCCTATTGGGTATACTACCTCCCCGCCAAATCCAACTAGCAGAGACCCGAATGGTTTGATCCTGTCACGATCAATTCCCATCTGTTGGAAAGCTGGCCAATACAGAATATCAGCAGAGCTCCCGTTATCGACCAGAATTCGTTGGATTCCATGGTTGGCAATCGTCAAGGTCACCACTAAAGCGTCATCATGGGGCATTACAACCCCGCGAGCATCCTCCTCTGAAAAAGATAACACCACTGAATCTGTTTTGGCTGTCTTCGTTGGTCGGTGTAGGGAAAATACCTCGCCATGCATACTTCTCACGTACGCCTTCCTAGCTGAGTTAGACTCCCCACCACCGGCAATTCCGCTCGAGATGGTATGGATCTCTCGGACTACTTCCTGATTTTGGAGGGGCCTCTGCTCCTCTTCTCGATTATACCGGTCCTCTCTCGGATTCTGGTCTTGTCGCTTCTGTCCAGCATGTCCGAGGCCTTCTCGATTACCCTCTACTGGCTGGCGTCCTTGTTGATTCGCTTCTCGAACCCGTTCCTGCGTAAGGAATCTGACCAGCTTCCCGTTTCGCACAAAGGTCTCGATTTCCCGTCGAAGAGAAATGCAATCTTCTGTCGAATGCCCATGATCATCATGGTATTCACAAAATTTATTTGGATTTCTTCTGAATGGTTCTGCTCTCATCTTCGGTGGCCACCTGAATGCTGGATCCCCTTTATGGCCATGAAAACTTCAGTGAAGCTGGCGTTTAAGGGGGTGAAGGTTTCTGGTTGGAACTTTGGGCGCTCTGTCTTCCGAGGCTCGCTTTTTACGAAAAGAGGTCCCGGCTTCTTTTCCCCCTTCCGGGAATTCTTTTCTTCCTTCGGCTTGGGTGCCGCTGAAGGCTTTTTGCCTTCCTGCTTGGACTGCTCTTCCAGTGTCTGAACTTTAAGGAGAGTTCCAACCAATTCTTCCTGATAGATGAACTCCTCGGTCAACTTCATGAACTGGGGAAGAGTAACCTTCTGGGTATTCTTTCTCCTAATTTCCGCCATCAACGGCCCTTCGGCTCTTACCCCCTGCATCAAGGCGTTGAGCATTGTCTTATCGTCTGGGCTATCCACTTCGAGCTTCTCTTTGTTAAAACGAAGCATGAAGTCCTTCAGGGATTCCTCCCGTCCCTGGTGCAGAGTCAACAAGCAAGTGACGCTCTTTTTCCTCTTCCGTGTTGCCAAAAACTGTGTCAGGAACAAGCGTCCTAGTTCCTTGAAGGTGCCCACCGACTTTGAGGGGAGTTCAGTGAACCAATCTTTCGTCACTCCTTTCAGAGTTAGGGGGAAAGCTCTGCATGCTATCTCGTCGGGAGTGCCATGCAAGATGAGGTGTTCTCGGAATGCTTCCAAGTGAGCCTGCGGATCTTCGCTTCCGTCATACTTCTCTATCCGAGGCATTTTGAATATGTCGGGCATAGGATACGTTTTGACCCGTTCCGTGAATGGGAGGCTCTCATCCTTTAGCATATCCCATGCCGTGAGATGCGGATCCTCCCCATCAATTAGGCGGAGAATTCGAGCATACTTGTCTTCCAAATCCTTCATCTTTGTCTCGTGGAGGCTTTGCCGAGTCTCGTCATGGTGAGATTTGTCATGGTGTCGTTTTGATCGATGAGACTTCTCTCCATCGCGCCTATCTCGACGAGATCCTTCGTCATGAGACTTCTCGCGCCGAGATCTTTCTCGGCGTGATCCACCATTCTCGGTTTCCACCCGCCGAGACTTGTCGCGGTGTTCCTCGTCTTGGATCGTTCGACGATCCCCTTGAACCGTGCTCCCGTTATCCTCATGGTGAGGGTTAACAGGCCGCTTCTCCATGCGAATTCTATCCCGCCTTTCCTTCTCACGACGTTCCTCACGCTCCCTTTCCTTCTGGCTGCTTCGTGCCTCAGCCAATGTGAGCCGAGTGTTGAGCTCCTCGTTCTGCTTCCTAAGAACTTCGATTGATTCCGCCATGTTCCTCAAAAATTCTGCCAATTCTGGACTATTGGATGCCCTAGGAGCGCTAGGGGGCGGCTGCAACGGACGAGGCTGCGACTGGTGTGAAGAGCGTGTATTCACCATGTCGGATTTTGTATGAATGAGAAGTGATTGAAGAATCTACGTTCCCACAAACGGCGCTAAACTGTTGATGCACAGTTTTTCGATTGGTGACGTGGCACGCTTGTTGGATCCCTGGTTCAAGTACTTCAGGTACGAATTCACCTGCACAATGAAGAAGACAATAGGATC
This sequence comes from Carpinus fangiana, assembly GCA_006937295.1. NCBI lineage: Eukaryota > Viridiplantae > Streptophyta > Magnoliopsida > Fagales > Betulaceae > Carpinus > Carpinus fangiana. Next base: position 26,407,838 of record CM017322.1, read on the forward strand.
GAAGAGACCGGGGGTGAGCCGGCGGGGCCACTCCGATGCCTAAGTCAGTAGTTTTCTGAGAGTAATGAGAAAACGGCAAAAGCGTAGAGAGTGCTAGAGTTGCCTTACCAGAATGTGGGGAGGTGACTTGCATTATATAGGCATGGAGTGATAGTCCCATAACTAATGACTGACTCTTCCCTGATTTTCTGCGAGACAGTTTGTTATCAGGGATTTGAGTAGTTATCCGTATCATGATCTGATGAGATCAAGATAGGATTTGGTTGTTATGGCATTTTTAAATTTCGAATTCTCGCAGATAGTGTATCTGATTCCATGATTCCAGGTGCTTGGCATTTGAATTAAATGGATAAGATCAGGTGTTATGAATTCAATTTCCTGATCCCTAACTTTCAGGGCTTCGGAGGCCTCGGGCTCGAAAGCATTGAAGGCTTCAGATGATCGAGGCTTGAGACGTTCTCGAATGATCGAGGCTTGAGGCATTCTCTGATGCTCGAGGCTCGAGACGCTCTTAGGTTCTCAAGGCCTGAGGCGTTCTTGGGCTCTGGAGGCCTGAGACGCTCTTGGGCTCTGATGACGTGGGCTTCTATTAGGCCCATAAAATCGTTGGGCCGGTTCTGTAGAGTTGATTCATGATCCAACAGTACTAAATTAATATTTATGCATAAGTTATATACCTCTTGATACGAATTAAAGGCTAGGTAGAAAAAAAATATAATAATAATAAAAACATGAAAACCTATATACTAAAAAGCTTTATAATACTAAATGAATATGTCAGTTGATTGCACATCGAGCTTAGGATCAATAATGCTTGCAAAAAATAGTTAGTGGACTCAAATTTCTAGGTGACTTGTTGGTGGTCTAGCAAGGGATCGTCTAGATGTCTAAGTCAGTGAAGGACGATAAGCAAAACAAAAAAAAAAATAAAAATGTAAGGGTCCGTTTGGTTCACGGAATACACTCCTGGAATGGAATAGCTATTCCTATAAAATTATTATTCTTTTGTTTGGTAAAGATCTATTCCTAGGAATGGGAATCACTAATCCCTTACACACAGGATTAGTCATTCCTCTAAAAAATGAGAGGAATAGCTATTCCTGAGGGTAATGACAAGATTTTTTTTTTTTAAAAAAAATATATTTTATTTTTTTTTTTCTCTCAAACTAAAAAAAAAAAAAAAGTCTTAAAACAGATGGGTGGCTGACCACCCCAATGGGTGGCCGGCCACCCACAGAAGGCCTTGGGGTGGCC
>CM017322.1:26411863-26685991 GCA_006937295.1 Carpinus fangiana
TTTTTTTTTTTTTTTTGGGCCTTTTGGGGTGGCCGGACCACCCCCATGGGCCTGGGGGTGGCCTTTGCCAGAAGGGGGTGGCTCCAGCCACCCCGATTTCCCCTTCTTTTTTTCTTTTTCTTTTTTTTTTAAATTTTCCTTTTTTCAAAAAAAAAAAAAAACTAAAACCCTAAAATTTGCAAAACTACGCTGTTTTGGGCAAAACGGCGTCGTTTTGGATGAGCCCAAAACAACGTAGTTTTGGAGTGAAGGTTATAATGGGCATATATATACCCATTATACCATTAGAGGGTCCTAAGCGAGAGAAAATAGAAGATTGGGAGGGGTAAGTGAGTTTTTTCGTATCGGGGGGGGGGGATAAGTGTAAATCGGTGGAAGATGGGGGGGGGTTTCTGAAGTTTTCCCTATAAATTATTACCAATTTTATCACACGGTAAATTATCAAATTTCAATTCGATCGCCATAGATATAAATACTAAAATCCAAGAAAGTATAAAATAAATCAACACAAATTTTTTGGTAATGAACTAAACAAATTTTGAAGAACTTTTTAAAAGTAAAACTACTTTAGAGCTAGCTAACTCTAAAGGCATCCACTATAAGTAATGATATATGGAGGACTAGAGTCCTCCCAAATATGATATGACGTTTAAAATCACAATTGAATTTAAGATGATTATTATTAAATTTCGATTTATTGGTAATTTTAAAAATCATTCTAGTTCTCCTTATATCATTCCTTATCCATTATACAAGACTTATAAAACATTTGTAACTCTGAAAATCCAATATTGCAACCGTGGTAAATGACACGTTCACCTCCTACCACAGCATCTCCATAATCTCTAGCCTTCTTCTATAGAAATCACATTTACAAATAAACATTGTCTACTGCAACCCATAACTCTGATGACTATAAGTTTTCTATGATTTGAATGGCAAGGATAAAACAAAGGAAAGTTTTGAATCTACTTAGGCTCAAGAACAATGGTAAACTTCTCAAAAAACAATGAAACAATGTCTCTCTAAGTGTGTGAAAGTTGTGTTACGTGGGGCTTATATATATAGAACGGGAGAAAACGTAACTTTTTAGGCTAAGTTGACAACTTAAAGCAATTTGCCGTGACCTCATTCGAACCAAAATTAGGGTTCTGCAATTTATGCGTGCAGGGATTGAATGAGCTTTGAATGACACTTTGATCGAAGCTCTCTATGGCTTTCTCATTCGAACGCCTTTCAATCGTGATTACGGACGATGCTCTCAAAAAGTATTTTAATCCACCATTCGATCTGAACTACAATCAAGACATTCTCTAAAGCTCGGCGCACGTTCTCGTTTGAACTAAATTGATTTTGATTGAATGAGATCTTCAATCTTTGTACCATATCATTTTTAGACTTGTATTAATATGCCGTTTTGGCCTTATGACATCAAAGTTGAAAAATTTTCCATGAAATAAAAAAGTTTTAGCCCTTTGAATAAGCATTTCAAACTCCACAAAAAGTATGTTTTCTTCTAATGTACAAGAGAACTCATTCTATCAAGACGTCGTATTACAACATTCAATAAAAGTTCGACACAACAACTTTGAGCACAAAATATAATACATACGAGATTACCGAATCAACCAACCCATTCTTTGTCATCGACAAAATGAGTGTTGCTCTTCTTCTTCTTCAGAAACCATCGGCTCTGACTAAGGGCTCCTTTGTTTCGTCGCCCATTTCGATCCTGACATCTACTTTATTCTCTATCTGACTCGCGTCTTTGTTTTTTCGTCCACTTCAATCCTAAAGTGGGTGTTACGTTTTTTTAATATATATATTTTTTTAGTTCTGGGAATTTTATTTTATTTTTTAATATTGTTCATTTGTTTGAATGAAAATTGAGAGAGAGAAGCAATTTGTTTGAAGTTCATAGCAAATACAAAATGTTACTGCGATATGAATTATGATGAAGTTTGTTCTGGGTATTTGTTGAAGTTTGTTTATGAACAAGCAGATACAAAGTATTGAAGTTTGGTCTCCGTCATGATGTGCTTTTGGGCTTGGGCTTCAGTATATTTGAGCATTGGCAACTTTCTTTTGATTTTTCTTAAGTTTAGGACATAAAATTACTTTTTGTTTCTTTATAAAAATATATTTTATAATAATTTGTTTTATATTTTCTTATATTATTAAAATATTATTTCTTCATAAAATATAAGTTCCTTACTTATTCTCACTTCTTTTACAAAATTTTAACACAATCCTCGATTATAAACAAAAAGATAAAAGATAAGAAAAGAAAGATAAATGTTTATATTAAAATAATATATAAATAACCACTTTTGGTTCCCCTATAGATTAGAAAATACTGTAATAATCCTTAAAAATTGGTTAAATATAAAAAAATATAATATGAATAGATTTTTGTGATTTTTTTTTAAAATTTTTCATAAATATAAAGTAAAAAATAACGTATAGGGCATATGTTGCCGACATATGTTGCCAGTAAAGTAAGATTGGAAGGAAGACGAGGTTTCAGACAATCAGTATTGAAAAGAAAAAACTGTACACCCTTGTAACACCCTTTTCCCCATTTCAATTAGACCAAAAAAAAAATGTACGTTCGCATACGATGACGATGAAGCCGAGACTCCGAGCTTGTCTCTCTGCACTGTTCACTGGTAAATCCTAACCCTAACTCTCCCTCTCATTTTACACCATTTTCGCCTCTTTCCCGAATAATAATCGAACTTGTTAGATTCTGAAAAGTTGCTCTACTCGCAGGTGAACACGGCGTCGTTTCCCGCTCCGTGAAGCCAAGGTAATCGGAGCTCTGTTCCACGAGTTTGTTTGTTTGTTTGTTTTTTAGTTTAGTTTTTTTTGTTTGTTTGTTTGTTTTTTTTTTTTTTTTCTTCTCTATTAGTGCTTTAGTTTGTGAATGTGTAAGTTTGTGTGCGTAAATGATGCTGGTTGAGCAAAATATCAAAAGGGTTTAGGGTTTTAGTTTTGTGATGCACTTGTGAATGTGGACATATCCATAACACTTTTTAAAACTAAGAACAAAAAAAAAATTAAAATAAATTTTTTTTAAAAAAAAAAACTCACCAAATACACATTAACCGAAAGAGCCCAGGATTTTTTAGCTTGTTCATTTGGTCTGGTGATTGCTGAATGTGCACTGGGCATTAGATTATGTTGAAAGTTTTCATTTTCGGGAAGCAGTTGGATGGGTTTTAGCAAACTTTTATTTTATTTTCTTAATATTTTGATTGAGTTGTTGCAGAGTTGGTAGACAAATACAAAGGAAGCTGAAAATTTATGGGTTTCGCCCTATGCCCCTAATTTATCCAAATTAATTATTAAGGTGCTTGTATTTCAGGCCATGATAGCTGATGATTCTAATTTTTACCAAAATCTCAATATATTATATTGATATCACTTGTAAATTGTTGGAACCCTTACAAAAAAATTGATGGAAGAAAGTGAAGTTATAGGATGCATGCATTTTGGGTACAATTGTTTTACCAATGGAGTATGATAGTTAGAGCTTTAATGCTTATTGTTCTATTGATTTCTACTCTGCATAGTCTTGGTGCACCTTATCAGTTAGATTGTTGTACTAAAGTCGGCCATGGAAGAGTTTTAGTTTTGATAACCACCAAAAGCTTCAATGCTTCTCTGATCACAGTTGTCCAATTGTAACGCCATCTGTTAACCTGGTTGTTCAAGTTGTGGAACACATACATTATATTCATTAAATTTATTTACCCCTTTTAAGTTATTCAAAAATAAACTGCTGCACACCTTTGAATTATTATTATTAAAATTAAAGTGTTCTGAATCCCCCCATGTTAAGAGTGCTAAATCCGAATTCCACTGCACTTTGTAGATATAAGTCCTTTGGATGTTTCTGGTTAAAACACCAGAACAAATAACATTTCTTTGTGGATATTGATTTAATGCTAAGATAAATAACTTTAGGAAATGATAAATCTGTATTAGGGCTGCATCTTACCTAAGGATACTGGCCAATTCCCAATCAGAAGGCATTCATAGCCTGAGGCGATCCCTCCATAGTTCCTCTGAGGAAGATGATGACTTCTCTGAATCAGCTGTACCAGTAGCACAAGGTGTAGGTACACATCTGAAATTGAAGACAGCAAAGCCAGACCCTTTTAGGGTATGCATATAGTGTACTGTTGGGATTCTGTGTGGCTATGTATTCACTTTTTCTATATTAATAGTTCGCTATAGTTGAATCTTCATAAATACTCATTAAAAAATGTAAATTGAGCTCTGACCAAACCTTGAATCTCAATTTTAAGCAGAAAGATGAACCTAGAAGAAGATCTTCATCTCGCATGTCTTTGCCTGCAGAAGGTCGGCCCAGGTCGAAGGGCATCTCGTCAAAACTGGTTAAGTCTTCACCAACTCCTACTCTCAAGCCAGACAACCAAGTCAATATTTCTAGTACTCCTACCAATATAAATTTTTTTAACTTCAAAAGTTCAAGCTCTATTTCTGTTGAGAATGTACCTTCCACAATCAAACTTTCCCTGTTGAAAAGTGAACTTTCAGTTTTTGGGGAGATCTCCATGGCTTCCATGACAAGTAAACCAAATGAATTTGATTGCTGCTATGTCCAATTTGAGGTACATATTTTGGTTGTTTAGTTTTTTGTTCATCCATCCCTCCCCCTTCCCTAACCCATTTTTGCATGTGGTTGTCTAATAAGTACATAATTTGCATGCTTCAAGAGTGTAGAGTCTCGCAAGAAAGCACTTGCTGTTGGTGGAATTAGACTGAGCAGCTTCATCCTACCAATTCGTCCTCTGCGTGTCAAGGAAACTGTTACCATTAGGATTAGCAACATCAGCTCAGAGACTGCTGATTCAACAATACATTCTATGTGCATGTCATTTGGTCTTTTGGAGGGGTTTGTAAGGACAAAGGAGGGATTGGTGGATGCCTTGTTTAGTGTGGAGGACAACAAAAACGCACAAAGCATACTTACAAAGTAAGAAATACTACCCATTATATACCTTTCCTTATGTCTTGTTTGTATTTCAAAACTACTTGATGTTCTGGACATGCTATTAGATGAAGCAATGCCAGATTTCTTTTCGTCAGTGTTAGCCTGTTAGGTAAGAATACATGAATTCTATAATCTTTCTCCTCAGTTGAGTATGCCTTTGGTTGTCAGATTGAACCATACGAGCATGGATGACTGCAAATGGACAGCCTGTTTGCATTCTAGAGATTCTGCCTCTGAAGTGATGACCAACAAAGATTATACTCCGTGCAATTTGGGGTTACAGATCGTCAGTCATTTGGATGACATGGAAGCACAAATGTCCATGAAGAAGGTATATGCAGAAGATTTAAAGATTCTGCATCATTCCTTAATGCACCTCGAAGCTCACCCTGAGAGAAGGGAGAGAAGTTCCCAATATTGATGGAGTTATGTATATCACTATTAGGTACTTTCTGCTCTACAAAAGCCTTCATGAGAACTCAGAAGATTATTATGAAGAGTTAAATACTAATTTTGGCTATCAAAATCTTTGGTTTCTGATTTTGAAAGTATTTTAGGGAGATCTGTCAAAATAAATATATATATATGTCTAGGGGAATATTTATAAGCTATTCTAGGGTACACCCTAATGCATGTTATAGTACGGTGCGAAGCACCAGACACGCGCGTGGCGTGGGTTGTAGGGCACTAGTGGTGCACTTGGCACTTAGCATCGGAGCTTGGAGTGATCTGATCATGACCATTCATTTTTTGGACAATCAAGATCATTCGATTTAGTAGTTTGATTTAGACATATGATGCTTTTTAAGTAGATCTAGTGGTTGGATCTGCTAGACTATTCCGGAGAAGATTACTCCACAACTAGACCCACGGGCCTGTGACTCGCCACCCAACTTGAATAAGCTCAAAATATGGTGTATGATATTTTTGTGGAATTATTTTGTGTTTGCTTAGATGTCAGCTTATGAGTGGGTGCTGTAAAAGTGGTGTTTTGCAAACATGACCTGATTCAAGGTTCTCTTTAACAAAAACTAGCCAGTTACTCAATTTAAAAATAGTCATAAATTTTTTCCAAATTTTTCAACCCACTCTAATAAATGCCGGAGTGTCCTTCTAACGTGTAGGAGAGACAAGTGTTTTCTTTAACATTGTTAATAGTAATTTATTACCTTTCTATTGACATAGAAATTCAAACATTAATTTTTTAGGAACTCAAACATGTTAGATGACACTTATTATTTATTAGAGTGAGTTGAATAAAATTTCATCCAAGCTCGTTTGGATGAAATTTGTGTCTTTGAAAAATTAAAACTTGTTTGCTAGAGTGAGTCATTGATCTTTTTTACTAAACCCGGTTATAACACCATATAAGTCTAGAATCTTGGGTCTTACTATCTTATATAAGACTTGTAATTATTAATTATGGGAAAAAACTGGACATAATCTTTTTTTTAAGGGAAAATCATTACAGTCTCATTAAAGAAGGATCACGAACATAAATGCTCTTACATCATAGAACAAAAAGGTTTGATAAATCATAGCCGAAACTACAAGTCATAGATTCTTACATAAAAATTAAAATTTAAAACCTATCTATGACAACAATATCCGCTAATCTATGACTAATTTTCAGTTGTAACACCAGATCTGTTCTAGATAAATTAAACTCAATGCATAAATAGCTCATCTTTCTCGGCCCATCTCTCATAATAATAAAAAAATAAAAAAGACAAAGATATATATATATAACATTTGCTTAGAAATATATCTATATATATATATATATATATATATAACATTTCTCTTGTTCCAAAAGTTAAGCCAAGTCAAGTTTTGTTTTCCATTTCAAAAAAAAAAAAAAAAAAGTCAAGTTTTGTTTACGACCCTACCGAATTCCTCCGGCGCAAGCTCCGCCCTCTCACAGCTCGACACGTCACCCACAACACGTCGCCACTATGATAACCAATGGGACTGTGACACGTTACTCAAGCAAAACACAGAAAAATCTAAATAAACTACAAATAAAAGTTTCATTTCCAAACTTGACATTGGTACAGAGCAAAGAGAAAAACAGAGCGAAAAAACAGAGAGAGAGAGATGGAAAAGCTTCTTCAGATCTGGGTGGCCTTTGGAACCTTGGCCTTGTTAGCCGTGTCGGCCTTTGCAGAAGACGTCGTTGTGCTGACCGAAGCGAACTTCGAGAAAGAGGTCGGTCAGGACCGAGGATCTCTTGTCGAATTCTACGCTCCATGGTACCCGCTTGATTCTATCTTGTTAATCATTTGTTTCAGCTCTTGATTTAACTTGTACTGTGATGCGTGGATCGGTGCTTTTATTGTTATGTAAGATCTGTTTAGGCTCAGTGGCTTTTATTCAATCCGATGCGTTTGATTTCTGTGATTCTTTTCTGCTTTTTTAAGGATGTTGTTACTGGGTGCTTAAGAATAAGATTGGGATTAAATCTTATTTATTTATTAGAGTTTCGTCCGATTATGTATGTAGTGAAGGTGTTTGGATGAAAAATTGTATTGCATTGTAGTAAATTCCGAGGTGGGTCAAAAATAAATTACGAAATTGCAAAAGAGAAGCTTTTAAAGATTACTAATTAGGTTTTGTGTTTAAGTTTGTGTCTTTTAAGTCATTTCAAACTGTGTAATAAAGAAAGGAACTTTTCGAATATTCTTTATTTTTCCTTTTTTCTTTTTTTCGTTTTAGATTTTCTGAAAGGTTCTAAGGAGGATTGAAAAGATATGCGATTTTTTGGTTTTGAACTCAATTCATTGTTGAGTCTTTTTTTAGTATGAATATCGAGGAGAAAAAAGAGTTGAGATTATGTTTGGATGGTAATTGATAAAATTAAATAAAAATTATAAAAATATATATAATTAAAAAAAATTATTTTTTTAAAAAGTTATGGGCAGTTTTGAATAGGGGTGGCCGGTCCACCACCGAGGGATGGATCAGCCACCCCTAGGTGTCTAAAGGTGGCTAAGTCACCACTGGGGGTGGATTTGCCACCCTCGAAACTAATTGGCCACCCCCAACAACGATTTTGGGGTTGCTCGGCCACCCAAAAACTACTTGGGGGTGGTTGAGCCACCCCAAGGGCTACTTGGGGGTGGTCGATCTACCCCTAATGAGTAGATCAACCACCACCGAAGCTAATGGGGGTGGCTCGGCCACCCCTAGCAACTACTTGGAGATGTTTTGCCACCCCCAAATTAGACGAGAGTGGGGGTGGCCATTAGCTTCGGCCCTTGGGGGTGGGGTGGATCGGTCACTCTCAAATTCTTAGGAGTGGTCCGGCCACCACTCAGGGTGTTCCGGCCACCCTATATATATATATATCTTAAATCTTTATTTATAATTTTTATTAATTGGGTTTAAAATTTTTTAGTTAAGTTGAAAATTTTTTAGTTGAGTTTAAAAAATTGCCAAACATGAATTCAGAAAAAAATAAAATAAAATTTGAGTTTGAGTTGAAAATCTTGCTTCCCAAACAAGGCTTTGTATCTCAGTGTTTGTTCTGTTCTGATAGTGGGTTTGTGGGAAACTCTGGTTTCCCACAGAGAGTTTCCCAGCAAGTAAAACTTACATTGATATTTCGTTTGTGTGACAGGTGTGGGCACTGTAAAAAGCTTGCTCCAGAGTATGAGAAGCTCGGCACAAGTTTCAGAAAGGCCAAGTCGATCTTGATTGGAAAGGTAAGCTCTTTACAATTGTTTGCATTTGTTTATTTAGAAACTTGTTAGTGTAGTTACACTGCTTATTTATGATTTAATTTTTCGTATTTTTATTAGTGATATTCATCTGATGACATCTTTTTATGCCCATGGTGAACAATTAGATGTTATTTTGTAGTGATGAAGTTTCTTCAAACTGATTTATGCGATGCTATTGACTTGAGTGTTGAATTCTTCATGACATATGATTTGATACTGTGGAGTAGGTGGACTGCGATGACCAGAAGAGCTTGTGCAGCAAATACGATGTTTCTGGATATCCTACCATTAAATGGTTTCCGAAAGGATCGTTGGAACCTAAAAAGTGAGGATAATTCAACTATTCAACACATATTTGTGAAAAGTTTTCGTCAATGTTCCCTCTCATACTTAATGTGCTACTCTTCGTGAATATTAATTGTATGAGATATATGTATATAGGTATGAAGGACCACGTAATGCAGAAGCCCTTACTGAGTTTGTGAATACTGAAGGAGGTAGTATACCTTTCCTTTAAAATTACCTTGTGCCAACGTGTGAACCAAATTGATTTTCATCTGGTTGGATTTTAGGGTTAAGACATAAATAAATTACAATTTGTCATTTTTTTGAAGAAAACTAATTGTTTTATTTATTTAGTCATTCATTTATATTTTGTGAGTGCACCTTCGGGGGTTATCTTTTCAGTTTTCACTCTGATGGCTTCGTTGTATGAAGCCCACTGAATGCATTTTAGTCCCAACTTTTATGACATTAATGTGCGATGTGCACCTCACTTTTGGTAATCCTTAGAGGATGTATGTGTCTGTGGCTCTACCTTTGTGTCCTTAAATGAGTTCTAAGGGACTCAGGAAAAACGCTAGTTACATTTGCCCTATTACATCTAAAATGATTAATCAATTTAGAGCTTCCTTAGAATCACTTGTAAAGCCCAATTTTACCTAGTAAGTAAGCAATGCATGTCTTTCTACAAATTATTCACTTTATGTGGGCTACTCATCTTCCTAATATGAGACCGAGGTATTACAATTAAACTAGCATCTTATAAAATTGGTTACCACATATGATTTTGTAGTATTGTTATCTTCCCTGTTGCATCTTGAAGAATGTGTCACCAGAGTGTTGCTACACACGATTATGTGATTTATTATTTTCCTCGTTGCATTTTTAGGAACTTGTATGCCCCAGAATTACTTATTTTCTTTTCTCTTGTGTGTGTATATACTGGCATAACCACAGGGTTTTCTAATGAGGTCAATTGTTTGCAGGGACTAATGTGAAGATAGCAACAGTTCCATCCAATGTAGTGGTGCTCACAGCTGATAATTTTAATGAGGTTGTATTGGATGAAACCAAAGATGTTTTGGTTGAGTTCTATGCCCCATGGTAAGCATGCCTATTCTTCTCTCTTTTTAATATCAACATCTTTTAAGAGACTGTTGGTCTTTCTTCCTTCATGGGTAGTGAATTTCGTTATTAATTAATTAATTTATTCTATATTACTGGTTTGTATCTAATGGATTTCGGTTGTCAGGTGTGGTCACTGCAAGAGCCTTGCTCCTGTATGTCTTAACTCTTTTGTTTGGTTATAGTTATTAGAGCCTTTTTAACTTCTGCATTTGTAATGATCTGGGATTTTTCCTTCGTTGCCTCAGACCTATGAAAAGGTAGCTACAGCATTTAAATCTGATGAAGATGTAGTGATTGCTAATCTAGATGCTGACAAATACAAGGATCTAGCAGAAAAGTAAGTGCAAACTCAATTTATAAGCTTATTTGTCTGCTGAAGATGGATTTCTCACCATACCTTTAAGAACCAATTTCTAAATGGTCAGTGCTTTGTTTGAAGGTATTCTGTAAGTGGGTTCCCTACATTGAAATTCTTTCCAAAGACCAACAAAGCCGGTGACGAATATGAGGGTGGCAGAGATTTAGATGACTTTGTGGCTTTCATCAATGAAAAGTGTGGGACCAGTCGTGATGGAAAAGGACAGCTTACTTCAAATGTTAGTTATGAAGATTAAAACTGATGGTGATCACAATTTTATCACTGTTTACTTTAAATGTTCTATGGTTTTGACAGGCTGGTATAGTTGCGAGTTTGGATGCCTTAGTGAAGGAGTTTCTAGCTGCTACTAACGAAGAGAAGAAGGCCGTCTTTGCTCGGATAGAAGAGGAAGTTGAGAAGCTCACAGGTTTCAGTGCCAGGTACTCCATGTGTGGCTGTCTGCTTTCTATATTCAACTATTTTAAGTTTGAACTTTATAATGCCTCTGTAAAGTCAGCATTGTTGATTGCTATCCTTTTTTAAGGTATTGCTTGAAAGGATCATATGTTTGCATTTCTCCGCCAAATATTTCTTTCTATTTCTTTGAGATAAAGCTCCTAACCTAGATAACTATTATGAACCCCTTTCAGGTATGGAAAGATTTACTTGAAAGCTGCCAAAAATTATTTGGAGAAAGGTTCTGATTATGCTAAGAACGAAAGGGAGAGACTCCAGCGCATTCTTGACAAGGTAAGATATACGCCTCATTCTCCACGTTAAATCACGCATTGGAATAGGATCTACAAGTAAATTTTGGATAGCTTGAAATGGCCATTTATTGGAATTGGTGTTTGACATCAAACATATCTTTGGTACTAATTTTTCTTATGATATATCTTCAAGCAAAAAAGATCTATAAAATTGAGTCGATTGTACACTGGAGCTTGAGAGTTTCAGTATTACAGATTTTATATATATATATATATATATATATATATATGTAAACGGTGACAAAAAATGATATATACATTTTAAGGTTTCAAGCTGAACAAATATAAAAGATAACTTACTATAAACTACTACACAATTTTATGGCTTTGTGCCCCAAGAATCATAACTTGTTGTTTTTACCCTTCAACAGCATGTTCAAGATGCTAAAATTGAGCTCAGTGATTGATATTGCTTTTTCTTGTTTGATGCAGTCAATCAGCCCAGCCAAGGCAGATGAATTCACCCTGAAGAAAAATATTCTATCTGCGTTTGCTTGATCTCCAGTAGCCTAGTCTTGCACTCATCTTGCACTGGGGATGGGGTTTATTGAATGGTTTTTCCTGCCACCATCCCCATCGAATTTTACTTGAATGCATTTGAGCATCGTAACGGTTATAATTTTAGGCTTTGATGGTAATCGAGCACGCTAGCTGTAGCAAAGAACTGTTTTGAGTTCCAATTTACCTAACTGCAGTGATTGCATTCCTCTAGTGTTGTAGTTTATAATTATGATAAACTTAATTTTAAGTTGAAGCATAGGTAATTTTTTTTTTTTTTTTTTTACACCCGTACAAGAGGGGGAAGGAGATTCAAACTAGTGACCTCTGTTTTATTAAGCGTGATTCTAACCGATTGAGTTACCTTTTAGGAACTTGAAGCATAGGTTCTACCAACTAATATTTACAAATAATATCTATATATGAGAAAATACATTTTTACCTCTCTAAACTATCTATTCATTTGCACTTTTAACCCAAATATTTAAGAAATAACACTTCCTCCCCTCCCTCCCCCCCTTAAACTTTCAAATTGTTGTAATTTGACCATTTTGAAATTTTTTTTTTTTTTTTTAAATTTTTTGTCAAAATGCCTTCATCCCAAGTTAAAAAAAGAAAAGAAAAATTAATTTTTTAAAAAAATATTAAAAATTAAGAGATTGCCAATCACCTCATTTGGGCCTGATGGTGGCTTTGGCTACCTCAGGCTAACTATTTCTTAATTTTATTTTTTATTTTTATTTTTTTAAAAAAAAAAATTGTAAGGGTATTTTAGGAAAAAGTCATTTTTTAAACATTATATTTAAAAGTGCAGATATGTAGATAGTAAATGATTTAAGTGTATGTTTTCCATTTATATATTACTTGTTAGGCTTCCAAATCACCCCTAAAAAGAAAAATAGAAAAAAATATCGAAAGGCTCTACTCACAGGAGTGTAAAGCTAGACTATCATTAATTTTGCTGCCCGAATCGTAGATGTGATAGAATTTTGGGTTCTTCTGTTGAAGTGGGCAGCTGTCTCAAAAGTTGTTTGGGCATGTAAGATTTATGGCAACTTTCTCGAATTAATAGTAATTTGGATACAAAATTATCGCAAATTTCTATATATAAGCAATAATGTTGCCTTAGTTTAGATTTAATGGGATGCCAAGGTTATTTTGGAGCAATCACATGTTTTTTATAGAACTTTTTGATATGTCCACACAAGGGTAGGGAGAGAAGGGATTCGAACTAGTGACCTCCACTTCATAAGGCGTGGTTCACAGCCGATTGAGCTACCTCTTGTTCTTTATAGAACTTAAATGCAAGTCAAATTAAACTTTTAGAAAGCGATGATAAGAAAGGTTTTAAATTATTGATGGAAATAATTATGTTTTTTTTTTTTTACATATCCGCATAAAAGAGGGATTCGAACTAATGACTTCCACTTCATTAGGCGTGATCCTAGCCAATTGAGCTACTTCTTGGGGACAAATAATTATGTTTTTTCTTAATAAAGAAGCAATAGCTTTGAAGGGAAAATAAATGACAAGGAAAAATAAGATGATTTTTAAAATTACAATTTGATCAAAATTTAATAGCGATTAATCATAAATTCAATTATGATTTTAAAAGTCACGTCATTCTTAGAGAAACACACAATAGTAACTGGTAGTATTACTCGCCCGCCGGAGATAATCCTAGTTCTCTTTATTTCCTCGAGTTTATGCACTACGAGCCAAGTGGAAGCCAAATAAGAAAAAAACGATAACCATTAAAACACTAGACAAATGTAATCACTATTTTGCAACATCACAGCCACATCATAAGCTATGCTCAAGTTGCGGCCAAAAATCAGGAGAAGGATTGAATCAGGGGCAATTAATTACGTCCCAAGTGAACAGGCTCTTCTATTTTTTTTGTAATGAAACTGCTAGAAACAGGATTAAGTAAGCCATGGCCTTTCCACTGCAATAAATGATGGGGACTTCACAATTTCCCAGGTGAGAAGAACCAAGCAAGACCTGTTGGGGCATGCACTGATGAGATTAGATCTCGTCTTCCTAATGCATTCCTGAAGAATCTAATTCCGTGAATCATCAACTTTTACATTCACATCCAAGGCTCTGCAAGATGTCTCTCGATTGAAATCGGCCACTGGCATACCCATTGAAGAACACTCCTCAATGTGATACTCTCTCTCATCATCTAAAGACTTCATATTCATATCTGAGCATTGTCGCTCTTCAGCTTCTATATTAGGTACAGGATCTTGCCCTGAACCAAATGCCAGTTCATAGGATGATGGCCAAGGAGGCTGTGTTCTCATCACAGACCGCAAGAGAGCAGCCCTCCTCAAGTCAGCTGAGTGGCATATATCACTAGGTGATGATGGGAACCGGCCCTCGGAATCTGAGCCTCGTTGCCGTGTTTGTGAGCAAGTGACAGAAGCAGCAGCACATCCATGTGAAGGGTACGAACTAGTGGAAGGTGCAGAAGTGAACCCACTGTGTGGTCTTTGATACCTATATGGAGAGACAGGACTGGTGGGCACACTGTCAGGTTGGGAGGAGCAAGCGTTTATTGGGGTCTCACAAAATCGAGTGTCATCGGTGTCTTCTGACATTGGTGAATACTGCAAGGGCATTTCATCCCTGGAAATACAAAGAAAAGGAAACTCAATGAAATTGAGTACAATTATTTAGTTATGCTAAAGATAGCATTTTTCCAAGGCAAGTTATATATACATTGGAAAACAAAGAGGAATGATGCAGTAAGCTGATGCTTGCAGTAAGAGGGAACATGAGGAACCATTTCATGGCTCATATTAAAAAATTTAGATAACGTGGAAAACATATTCACATTCACATATATACAATTAGATGCTCCGAAACTTAATTTGGACCATGAAAGGGATCCGCTCCATTTCAAGTGAAATTGAGAAGATACTATTCCCAGTCGGAGATGGTGATGAATGACTCTGCAAGCAAAGGGAACACCAAAATCACAGACAAACAGCTATGTGATCTGCTATCATATCTGTACTGAATGAGTTCACTCATTTCACAGTGATTTCAACCCAATTCCACTTACCAATTAGTTTCCATTTAAAGCCTACAGTGCCAAAACAATTTGGTTATCTAAATATATGGGAAATATCAACTATTAAGTACTTAAAACAAGAAGATTTCTCCACTTTCAAACATTAAGATTCAAACAAAAGCTCTACCCTAGTTCCACCCCACCCCTTTACCACCAAAGCCAAGACTAGCGGCTGAAGCAACTACTTGAAAGTTATTCAGAATGAAGGAATAGTGCATTTTTGTTTCAGCTAATGCAATGTTTCATTCCTCGAAAACATGAAAAAGTTGTGTGTAAGACAGTTAACCGAAAGACTGTTGACAAAGTTACCTGGGATAAAACATGCTTTCGGACCTGGCCGGAGATTCCATTAAATTCTCAGGGAGTGGGTCTCCAACCGTCAAACCATTCAAACTGGACGCCATTATCTGCTCGGAAAAAAAAAACACAAATTTTGAAGAAATGAAGGACTCAACGTGCAAATTTCCAACGATTCAGATATAAAAGAAAGCTAAATCTTGCACTAATTCTCACCCAGAAAAACCAAATAACATATAATGAGGAATCCATAAGATGCACTCAAACAAACTCCATAAAGTATAAATCTTGCGTAATCAAATTTTTCCCAAGAACCCCAAAACAGATTAGTATTTAAAAATAATTAATTAATTAATTAAAAAAAATGAAGAAAATCCATAAAGAATTCGAACCACATTGTTTGTTAAAACAGTAACCCATTACTTGAAAACAAAAAATTCGCAAAATCCCGAGAAAGCCCCATTATTTTCGAAATGAACAGAAAGCTAATAAATTAAATGTTAAAAACAAACACTGCACAATAAGAATATATAAATTCATAAAAGAAAACAAATATTAAAGAAGACAAAGCGAACCTCGCTGAGGTAGCGTTTGTGAGAGTGGAGGTTGTCGACGTAAACCTCATCTTCGGGATCTCTAGCTCGCTTTCCACAAGGTGATGATGTTGATGATGACGATGTCCCTGAGTTCAATTCTGAGCCCGTTACTGATTGCTTCAATTCCATTTTTATAAATTCGAACAAATAATAAATGGATTAAAAAAAGAAATATAATCTGGTAGTCCAGAATTGAAATTCAGAAGAAGATAGGGAAAGTGAAACAGAGCACGGCCTGAAAAATAAAACGGGGGGAAATGTTATCATATGTCGCTGGTGTATAGTAAGGGGCATGGACTTGCTGCAGCAGAAGACCACGTAATAGCTGAGGGTGTTTTTGATATTTTGGAAACAAAATAGGAAAAGCTTTTACTCATTTTTTGTTTTTTGAAATAAAAATAAATAAGAAATTAAAAAATTAAGTTACATTTTTTTTTTTTTTTTGTAAATATATATATATTAGAAAACCTAATGAAACCTTTATTAACTGGTGAATTAGGAACAGCCTAATGCAGAGATAAAGTAGACATTGAATTATAGTAGATTTCTATTTAATAGAGATTAGATTTTATTTAAGATTAGTTTAAATTAGTTTGGTTATCAATATTTTAAAATTAGACTTATCGTATTAGAGTCATTGTTAGTATTAGAGTTTAGTTATCATTCTTGTTTCCTAGTTAAATTGTTATTCTCTTTAAACTATGATCAAACAATAAAGCGGTAATTAAAAAATTAATTTCAAACCTTGTATTTAAAAAATAATTTTAGATTTCCTTGAAATTTGAAAACTCTAGGTTCCCTCAGAACCAGAGTGGAACCAGAATTTCTGGTGTGGGGGGACATTTTTTTTTTTTTGATAAATTAGGTACATTGACTTATATAAATACAAACGCACATAAATAAATATAATTTATCCATATGTGTGTAAGTGTGTTTGTACTTGTTTATATAAAATAAAAACATAAAATTTTTAGATTTAATCTCATAGCATCACAAACACACAATTATATAAACAATTAGCAGAATAAACTAAACACGATCGATAGAGTTACAAAAAAATGATATCAAAAATAAATATTGTAAATTCAAATGACCGTAGAATAATCACTCAAAAAATAAATATTTTCATCGTATTCCATACTTTTGCACCAAGAAAATACAAATAAATGCTGGGAAAAATGAAATGTGGGGAAGATGGCTAAAAGCAAAAGAATATAAACGGAATAACGTATAATATTTTAATTTTTGGGAATGAATATATCATTTTTAGGGGGATAAATTCATAAAAAATATATTTTTTATAAAGAATTATAAAAAAATTGGGAGGACATTTATCCCGTGTTTGCAAATTCATTCGCATAACATATAAGTCTTCTACAATCCTCGTTGATTTAGAATTATGAAATGGTTTTTAATGATATTATATAAACAAACCACATAAATTATTGCATAGTACATAATTAACTTCTTGGCTTTTTGTCAAAAACGTTATCGGAGTAGTGACGAGACGTTGATATGCCCATTCATCACACGCTCGATTTGATTGAATTTGACCTGATTTAAACACTATATGTAAATCTCGAGTTAGAAAGCATTTCCACTTTAAGGGTTTGTTTGAGTTTATTTTGAGTGGTTTAAAAATGTGTTTAATATTTTAAAAAAATTATTTAAAAGAAAAAAAATACATGTTTGATAAAAAATAAAAAATTAAAAGCACTTTTAAGGGTTCAAAATGACTAAAAATTATAAAATCATATTTTTGGCAGAAATTTAAAAATGAAACTTTTGTCAAAAAAATGTTTTCAAACTTAAAACTCTATTTTTTAAATACAATCGTAAATATGCTCTTAGTAGCCGTAAATGTCTTACGATTTTAAGTTGTTTATACTAGTTTAGTATAATTTTAATTATAGATATATAAGTTTTTAGATATTCTCTTTTTGTAAGTCAGTTTTTTAAGACTGAACCTTATATTAGGTATAAAAACAACCATCACGTTAAACATGAAATCGAATAAGTTAGTGATTTTGTAGCCGAGTTATGAAATGAGTGACCTAGGGAGGGTTGCTAGTAGAACGCGAAGTTGCTTAGTTGGGAAGTCATCTTCAAAGCATTTTCCTAGAAAGTGTTTCAATTTTCCCATGCTAAAAAAACACCCACCCTCCTTTCAACGTCATTATAATTCTCCTTTCCATATGTGATGCATTGACGTGGTGCATGTGCATGTATCCACACAAGTAAGTTGAAATAGAAATAGATAGAACAATCTATGGTCGTGGCTCAATGGCTTCAAAATTTGTTTGAATTCATTACGTATATTTTAAGGCATGAGTTCGAATTTCGTAATGAAAATTTTTATTTTTACTAGCGTAAATCACATTAGTTTTTATTGATACCTTAATGTAATTAATTTAGACTATAATTAAGTTAGATTTGAAGGAGGGTTTGGAGTTTTCATTGTCTTGATCTCTTGTATGTAATTCCCAATAAATAGATATTACTATAGTCACAGTTAATAATCCAAAATCCTAGTAATTAGGATCGATACTTATCTCCAAATTTAATATCTCTACTTAATCGAAATGATTTAGACCTAACGAAACAAGAAAAGTTAGTCTCTTAAAATTATTTCACATGACTCTCCTAATCTAACGTCTGTATCCCAAATTGAACCCTACCAAGATTATAACAATTCACCACGCTTTCATACCGACACTTGCGACAGCTCTCACTCCAAAATTTAGTATCCCTTTCGACTTTTTGTGGCGGCTCCACTCCAACACAAGTGAACCCGCTCAAATACCAAGATCACCCCTTTCCACAGATCGAAGTAAACCCCACTCATGATTCGAACACGCATGGTGAAACCGACTGCACCTATTGTGATATCAATGTTGGGTGCCGATTGGTCCTAATATGATGTAGCATACACACGTAGTTCGTGCAGAGGAAAGCACCAAAAAGGTCAAACAAATAAGTAATAAAAAAGTGGGTCAGATCTACAGCAAATAGGACACAAAGTCCCCCCACCCCCCCATGTGGGTCTACTCAGGTCCCAAAGAAAATACAGGCCCCTAACATCTCACCTAACAATAACATCCCATGTGGGGATCAAGCCATTTTCATGCAACAACACAACTGTGGGGGCTTCCAGGGGATATTATTATCCATCCCCCATCTGTGTGCAATATGGATCACATATAATTACATATCAGTATATCACAATCTCAGCTTACACACCCAAATGGCTACAATTACATTCACAAACTATAATAATCAAAAAAATACAACTCTTATGGGACCATTGATTACCGACTTGCTTGGCCAATTTGGTTCGCATCATGGCTTCGCTTAATTTTTTATTCATGTATTATGACGTGACATAAAGATGAAAATAGTTTTTAGTGTGTGCGCCAAATTTCAGCAACAATTCAGTAATCCCACTCTGACCCAAGTGAAGAAAAAATAAGACAACAATCATTGTCCATAGAACTCAAAAATCATGTTTTAAGTAATTTATTTTTGAACTTTGGATTGAAAATTATGCAAAGCAAGTGTAGGCTTCTTGGACATGGAGTAAACAAAAGGGTAAGCTTCAAACTTAGGAGCTTTTACATACTGATACACACTGAATATATTCATAGGCCAACAGAGTTTGGGCACTGACACTGTACATAAGCTTCGTGTGATATTCCTTAAATAAAAATTACATATATAAATATATATATATATTTATGGTACAAATTAATTAAGGACCTGTGTGTCCTTGGTCTACGTGGAAGACACTGGGTTCAAAGCCCTAGTGAGGCCATTAAGCGCACCGTATCCTTTGGAACTGAACCCCAGGCATCCAAGCAGGCCTTGCTTGTAGGGCAAGTAGGTCCTCTTCTTCAGCTCCTCCGCCTGCGCTCTATTCGCCGTGTAATGCAACTCGTGCGGTGACCGAGCAGGCGCCCTCCGCTTCCCTGCCGCCACCCCATTGGTCGGTCTTCCAGCAGCTGGCTTTTGCTTCTCCTTCTCCTTCTCCTTCTCCTTCTCCTTCTGCTTTTGCTTTTGCTTTTGCTTTTGCCTCTCCGGCTTTTCCTTTGACGAAATGTAAGACCACAACTTTTCCTTCCCGTTTCCTCTCCCTTCGCTCTTGCTTCTGTACAAGAGGTCCTTCAAGAATACCCACTTCTTCGAGTTCCGCCCCGCGGAGGATGACCTCGACGAAGAAGCGGAGCAAGACGGTGTCGTTTCGGTGGTCGTTTCGCTTTGCTTATCTTCCTTGTCGACGTGTTTAGCCTTGTCGTTATCTTCTTCATGGTGAAGCCACTGAAACTCTGCGTTTCGAAGTGGTGATAAAGATCTCGCTTTTCGGTGCAGAGATCGACTGCGCAGATTGAGATCTCTGCCTCTGTGCAATGAATCCGAGCGCGCGTTCTTCGCAGTTTCTTCCTCTTCGTGTTCTTCGTCATCGTCGAGATCCAGGAGTGGGGACAAGATCTGGGGCCTCTGCAAGTGGGAGGACAGCTTCATGGGTCTGATCTGACCGTTGAGGAACAGCTCGTCGGCCGAGCTCATTGATCCGACGGTTACGGAGCCGTTGGGAGAGCACCGGGCTGAGAACTCGAACTCATCGAACGACGAAGTGTCGACGGACTGGGGCGAGGGGGGACACGTAGCGGACGGAGCGGAGGATAACACAAAGTGCATGGGGCTGGCAGGTGCACTAAAGAAGTATCCGCCGCTACTGGTGGGGCTCCGGCCCGGACTCGATGGGGCACTGACGTAAGGGGTGGAGCATGTTGAGTCGTCGAAGTCGTCGCAGAAACGGTGCGTTTCGGAGGCGTCGATGGGCTCGCCATCGTTGAAGGAGTGGTCTGGCTCTGATCCTCCGTTGCTGGTACGGCTTTGAAGCAGAACCATTATGAGAGAGAGAGAGAGAGAGAGAGAGAGAGAGAGGCTTTGAGACCCTGACTAGCTTCTTCGACAGGCAATAATTATGCAGAGAGAGAGAGAGAGAGAGATCTCTGAGCGAGAAGGGTGTGCATATGACGAAGCCCAGGCGGTAATGCTCTGTTTGGCAAAAGCTTTCAATATAACGTCAGTGGGTTTGTCTTGTTTTGGAGTGTCTTCATTGCCAAATTACTAATGCGTCCAAGGTGAATATTTCGGATTAGCTGATGATGCCCTTTTGCATCATTCGAGGAAAGTTATGGGGCAGATTGACCAAACTGACCTTTTCAGCACTTCGTCTTTCTGAAAAATAATAATAATTAATATGAGGATGAATGTCTACTAATTTACTAAATTGAAAAAATATATATATCCAACTAAATTTGGATGAAAATTAACTGCGGCCCATACATCAGTTTTATAAAATGTTCATATATGTTCCAGTAATGAAGATGATTTTCTGAATCTATTGAAAAAAAAAACAAAAGGAAAAATTTATATTGGTGGCAACAACAACTATAAAAGGATTTGGCTCAGGAGAAATACAAAATTAAAAAAAAAAAAAAAAAAAAAAAAAAAAAAAAAAAAGAAGAAGAAGAAGAAAGAAGAAGAAGAGAGGAAAAAGATGGGTGTAAAAGTCATTGTCAAAGAGTATGGAGAAAATGTGTTGACATCCTTCGTATAGCACAAAGTTTGGAGTAATTAATTTAATTGTAGTTGAAGTGTGGCTTGCATGGACGGGTATAGAATTTTGTCGAAACCTGAGGCTTCAACGTATTATGATTGAAGGAAATGGATGCTTTTCGAAGAGAAGGGAGTTATTGAAGTAAGTATAGATAATTGATAAATAATGCAAAAACTATGATGAATGGTTTTCAGTCATGTTACGTAAAAACGTAGGCTAACAAAGCAATTCAATGCTTAGCGAATGTGGCAACCAATCAATCATTCTCTTTGAGAATAATTTCAATACGGTGCAAAAAGGTGAGGTTTTTTGCCCATTTATCACAAGCTAACACCTCACATAAAGTAAAAAAAATGTACAAAAAAAAAAATACTTCTAACAGCAAAAGAAAGAAAAGAGGATGAAAGGAAAGAGGAGAACGTGGGTCTGCGAGAGACCCACGATGCAGAGCCAAGAACCTCACGGTGCAGACCCATGGCCGGCCTTGATCTGGCCGGCCACCGAGACCCATGGCTAGGTCTCGCCGGCAGTGGGTTTTGTTTTTTTTTTTTTTTTTTTTTTTTTTTGGTTTTTAGGATGATAAAAGCCTAAAAAGGGTTAACATTCCCCTTTGGATTTTAGTTTTGAGACATTAAAAACGAGTTTTATGACATTAGAATCGATTTTTGAGGCATTAGAAACAATTTTTTAGGCTGGCCGGATTTTTTTTTTTTTTTTGGGTTCGCTAGAGAGACAAAAATGTGGCCACTGGGGGTGGCCGAATCTCTCTCCCCTTGGCCGTTGGGGTGGATCGTGGCCACCCCTAGTGGCCGGATCTATCTATCTTCTTTTTTTTTTTTGTTTGGTTCGCTGGTTTGTCGGAGAGACAAATAGGGCCAGTACTGAGGGTGGCCGGATCTCTCCCCCTGGCTGTTGGGGTGGATCGCAGCTACCCCGAGTGGCCGGATCTATCTTTCTTTTTTTTCTTTTTTTTTTTTCGTTCGCCGGAAATGTCGCCGAAGGTGGGCGGTGGGTGGCGGCGCTGTTCGCCGGAGGTAGGCGATGGGTCATCTATTTGGTTGCTTGATTAGTTGATTGGGTGTTTTGATTTTATTTTAAATTTGTGCATTTTTCTTAAAATGATGAGGTGTCAACTTATGAGTGGTGGGCAAAAAACCCCACCTTTATGCCATGATTGTATGGCAGCTGCTCTCCTATAGCAAATGTGTATGGAGGAATATCATGTAGTTCTTATTTGAGAGCCCCTTAGGTTCAGACCATCTGCAAAATGTGTCTTTTGCAGCCTCCAATCTCATCTTGACATATCACCAATTGCAAAAAATTAAAGTGAGACAAAAACAACAAATAAGCCCACTGAAAAAGACCAAAACGCCCCTGCCCCTACCAACCCACGGAGTCTGGAGAGACCCATGCCGTGGGTCTCGCCGGACCCACGTCGGGGTCTGGAGAGACCCACGCGTGGGTCTAGCCGGACCCAGGCATGGGCGGTGGAAGGAGAAGCCATGGGGTCGAGAGCGTCAAGGCGGCGCCTCCAATCAATGTAGAGACAATCTCGACCAATGTCGTCGAGGCCCACTGGAAGGACACGATATCTCCGACATCGAGCTTCTTCTCCGGCATCAATCAGATGGTCAATTTTGACTTGGAGATGTCGATTTCAACAACATTTAGTGATGGAAAATGGCTTCAGGTGAAAAGATCAATTGATGTTTATTGCAAGGCGATTGAGTTTTCCCCGCCGCCCAATCCCCTCGCCGGACCTAGCACCACATTCGGCCGAGTAACCACTTGACCCACTGGAAAATTAACAAAACCCAGCCTAAAAAACCAATTTCTAATGTCACAAAAATCGTTTCTAATGCCACAAAAATTGTTTTTAGATTCAAATCTAAAACCTAGAAGGAAAATGTTAACCCTAGAGGATTTTATCATTCTAACGCCGAAAAAAATGACTCCAACGCCAGAGAAGATGAATCCATGGCCAGACACGTGGGTCTAACCATGACCCGCCCAGTGACCCGCCACCCAGCTTGAATAAGCTCAAAATAGGGTGTGTGTGAGTGTATGATATTTTTGTGAAATTATTTTATATTTACTTAGGTGTTAGCTTATGAGTGGGTGCTGTAAAAGTGGTATTTTGCAGACATGACGTGATTCAAGGTTTTCTCTTCTTATATATAGTCATTTAAAAACAAGTTGTACTTCCTTGATTATTAATGAAAGAATGTTGAACTTCTCTTTTTTTAAAAAAAAATGTAAGGTTTTATACCAACACTTCGCATAATAATGCGGAGTATTGCTTAATATAACCAGATATTACAGATAATTAAAACTTCAAAATTAAGTAACTCTCTAGAGATATGGAATAATCCTATGGTGCTTAAAAAAAAATAATGTTATTGAAGTATTTTCTTAGGTTGCTATTTTCAATTTAGTAACATTCTTTTGGATTAAAAAAAAAAAAACCTATAAGAAACAAATATAAATATTCCGTATAAATTGAGTTGAAAAAATTTATTTCAAATTAATTTATTAAATTGTCATTCTTTCAAAATTCATGTGATTTTTATATTTATTTTAATAATACATATAATTTTCACATACTTTAAAAACGTATGTTAGTTTAATAGATTGAAAGAAAGTTAGGGCAAAAAAACTGTCTAATAAATATATAATGTTATACTTTTAGAACATTATATACATTATATATATATATGATAGGCGAAACATATTTGAAAAGTGTTTTAAAATTGTGACATGTAACGTGAATTTATTTTTTTAAAGGCTAAACTAGTTTCAACCGGTTATTGTGTTTTAAGTGAAAAACGTAGGGCTTTGTATTTTTTAAACTGTGCTTGTAGTATCTCACTAGGACTCTTACACTGACTTAATCTCTCTATATATATATAACTCAGCCAAAGTTGATTTTCTCTGCTCTCCACTGTCTCTTTATCTCTCTCTTTCTTGCTTTCAGGTTAGTTTTTTTATTTTTTATTTTTGTTTTCTTTTTTTATGGCTATTACATTCAGATTAATTCTTTGTAAGTTTTGTATTAATTATTTGTGTTTTTGTACAAGCCACATTAAGAAGTGATCCTGAAGCAGTTGGAGTAGGTGATTTCTTAATTTTTGTTTTTTTGTGTTTTTGCACAAGCCACATATGAACCGGTTTGATACAAATGAGGTCCTTATATTTTTATATTTTTGAGTAATTCTAAAAAATAAAATAGGGAGTAGAGATTTCTCAGAAACAA
This sequence comes from Carpinus fangiana, assembly GCA_006937295.1. NCBI lineage: Eukaryota > Viridiplantae > Streptophyta > Magnoliopsida > Fagales > Betulaceae > Carpinus > Carpinus fangiana. The sequence continues at coordinate 26,436,496 of CM017322.1, forward strand.
TGAGTTTCTGAATACAAGTGGGTGGATCAGGGAACCATACCGCGTCCTTGCTCTGTTTGGCTGCTAATCCTGCTCATCAGAGTTCACCGCCTCCACTATTGATTTCGCATCTGCCACGAATTTTATCCAGTCATACCCCAACTCATGACAAATTTGAATCGCTTCCATAGCGGCCAAGTCTTCGGTGTCAATAGGTTCCGAACCCACCACCCCCCCCGCTTGTATGNCCACATATGAACCGTTTGATACAAATGAGGTCCTTATATTTTTATATTTTTGAGTAATTTTAAAAGTCTCTTTTGTGTCATTTTTGTATTTTATTATGAGTGATTTTGTTTTTTTGACCGTATTGATGAAAATCTAGGGTGATTTTGAGAGAAATGTGGTATCTTTATTAAAATAAAATAGGGAGTAGAGATTTCTCAGAAACAATGAGTTTCTGAATACAAGTGGGTGGATCAGGGAACCATACCGCGTCCTTGCTCTGTTTGGCTGCTAATCCTGCTCATCAGAGTTCACCGCCTCCACTATTGATTTCGCATCTGCCACGAATTTTATCCAGTCATACCCCAACTCATGACAAATTTGAATCGCTTCCATAGCGGCCAAGTCTTCGGTGTCAATAGGTTCCGAACCCACCACCCCCCCCGCTTGTATGAACACTTTGCCGCGATTAGCTCCCCTTCATGGTTCCGTACGATCACCCCCAAACCCCAGCTTCCACTTTTGCGATCAATCGTGGCGTCCCAATTTGCCATGATCCAGCCAATGGGAGGAGTTGTCCACTGGTTCTATCGACATATTGCTCGTGTTGTGGGTTCCACTGCACGGGCCGCTTTGTATTCTAGTCGAGCTGACTGCGTGTGATGGATAACCTCTGCCGGATGCAAGAATCTGCCTCCATACACCACTTCATTACGCCTTAACCAAAGCCTCCCTGCTATAACCACAAGCTGAAGAAATTCCTCACTGTCACAACACTTTTATCATATTTTCAACTTCGGTGATTGCTTTACCTATTTCTGATATAATTTGCAATATACGTGGAGGTATTTTCAGTCTTCTTTACTTTTTATTTAGTTTCTTTACTCTTTTTTTAAGCATTAATTTCTTAATATTGTGGGTATGAAAGTCTTGAAAACAAATTTAATTGATTGAGATGTTCAGAAATTTTTTTAAATGCATTTTTTTTGTTTTTTGTTCTTTTCGTATGGGTATGTTTTGAAAGTGATTTTTCTATGTTTGAAAGTAAAAAAAGTAAAATCTTATTTGACTCTGTGTAGAAAAGGAACATAAACTGAGGTTAGATGATTTATTTGCCTACATTAAATATATTATAGAAATGCAATTTTTTAACCTATAAATGATAATACTTTTGAATTTTATAATTAAACTATAATGAAAAATTTCACCCATTATGGGCTAGTAAAATTAATTTAAGAATTTATGGTTATTATTATTATTATCTCTGGAATTGAAATCATGAAAATCACATATTATGGAATAAAAACTAAAAGAGTCCTTTACAAAAGTACCCTTAAATTAAATGTTCTAAATGTCTTTTGGCAAGTCACCTTCAACACAAAACTCTAGTGCTGGTTCTCCTCATTTTCACCCCTTTCCAAAGCCGCCTCTCTCTCTCTCTCTCTTTCTCCGTTCTTTCATCTTCAACCAAAAACTACATCGGCGCACCACCATCGGAGCCGCCGACTTCCGGCAAACCCTTGCCAACACACCAAGAGAGATATATATAGAGAACGAGATAGAGTGAAGAGAGATATATACAGAAAACGATACAGAGTGAAGGAGCCTCGTCACACGTAGTCAATCCGGTGGTGGCGGTTGTGCGATAGGGAGCGGTGCGTAGAAGAGAAGCTTTGGCGGTTTTTTTTTTTTTGTAAACGCTTTGGCGGTTTCAATCGCTTGCAGATCACAGTCACAAGTGGTATTTCTGCTATTTCGATTTTTTGCGAGGGTCGGGATAGGAAGAGAGCAATAGAAAAACTCAAGGCCAATTGGGTAATTTGACATGCTAACCTTTCTTTCTTCGTGGCAGGTCTCTGCAAGTGACATCAGGCACGTGCCTGGCCTCGAGTACTTCCCACGCCACATGCTCGCCTAGATTCGGGTCGGTTTGGGTCAAATCCATTTTCTCTGAAAGCCTATCATTTCTCTTTCACAATGATCGTTACCTTCGGAGCAAACACAGAGCTGTCCCGCTGCTTTGCGCGCTCAATCAGAGGGTCCGATCAAAAACCCGGTCCAATCCAACGGTTTTCCCATAGGTTTCAGCCGCTATCGGTGGCTGCCGACAAACTAGGAGCGGCAAGAAGTAGTACGAGGAATAGTTGCCGCCTGTTTTCGGTACCGAAGAGCAATTCCGGTGAGAGTCTAACATACAAGGATGCCGGTGTGGACATTGACGCTGGCTCTGAACTCGTTCACAGAATTGCGAAAATGGCACCAGGGATCGGCGGTTTCGGAGGACTTTTCCCACTCGGTATAATTATTATTATTATTTTTTTTTTCCACTCTGGCTGTAAATTTTTTTTGTTACCCTTTTTTAAGAGCTGTAAATTTTGGAATGTGTGTGTCAGTGTGTGTCTGTTTTTACTGTGGCTGTAAATTCTGCTAACCAAGTTCTAACGGGCAGGTGATTCGTACCTTGTTGCCGGTACGGATGGCGTGGGAACTAAGCTTAAGCTAGCATTTGAAACTGGGATCCACGAAACTATTGGGATTGATCTGGTAAAATTTGATACATAAATGTTGTTAAATAGTTTTTCTGTTCATAATTAGCTCTTTAATGGGATTTGACCTAACCTAGGTTGCAATGAGCGTCAATGACATTGTTACTTCGGGGGCAAAACCATTGTTTTTTCTCGACTACTTTGCTACTAGCCGCCTTGATGTTGATCTTGCTGAAAAGGTACAATAAATTGACTGGTTGGTAGGGCATTATGATAGTATGTGTACGTCAAGCTCAAGCTGATTTGATCTTTCTTTCCTTCTATTTTAGGTTATAAAAGGCATTGTTGATGGTTGTCGACAATCTGATTGTGCTCTTTTAGGAGGCGAGGTGCTTGATTTTCTTTCCTCTTTTTGAATTTCCTTACATTTTATTTACTGGGTGTTCTTCATTTGATATATTGTGTAGTGATTTAATTGCTCTGAAGGGTTAAGGGAATGTTAAATGCTATTGATTTTAACCTTTTGTTAATGTTCTACCAGCTATGCATTGGGAGAGCATGCATTTAATTAGTGTTTGTTTGGTTTGAGCAATTTAAAACGTGCGGTTTGAAAAAATAGTGGTTTCAAAACTAGTTAATAAAAACATTAGTTTTAACAATACAGTTAAGCGTTTGGTGAAATCAGGGTTCAGCTTTTAAAAATGCATCTTCTTGCTTGTTTCACTTTTTTAAACCGCAGTTTTTCTTAAACGCATTTTCAAAAGGTACAATTTCCGCGATCAAACAGAATCAGAGGCAGACCTTGGTAGTAGCTTGGCCCCCACAAGTTTTAGAAATGCTCTTATAATTCATATTTTTTATAAGCTGAACTCCCCCGCGCACCCCCCCGTGCGCCCGTTCAAAATTTCTGGTTCCTCCCCTGTGTCAGGAATTACAAGTCATGTTTAAGGGGTTGAGATAGTCCTGAGAGATGGTTTTGCTTGGCATTGATTTTGTAAGAGAACAAACAGCTGACAATATGTTAACTTGTTCCGCCTACAATAAAAAGGATGTTGCATTGACACAAATGCGATGTGGTTTGTTGATTGCGAAATCATATATTTAAAGGACTTACTGAATTGAACTTGCCATCCTTTTGGATGGAGAATAAATCTACTTCATGCTTGATTTTTAGTGAGTTATCAAAAAACCATTTAAAACCAATATGGTCTCTTTCATTTCCCCTCCTGTCTAGTTGTAACTATTGTAGTAAATATGTATTTTTAGATTCTACTGTTGTTTAATTTGTAGTAGATACTTTTCAGACTGCGGAGATGCCAGATTTTTATGCTGACGGCGAGTATGATCTCAGTGGTTTTGCGGTTGGCATTGTAAAACAAGATTCAGTGATTAACGGGAAAGACATTGTGGCTGGAGATGTCCTTATTGGCCTGCCATCCAACGGTGTTCATTCTAATGGTTTCTCTTTAGTAAGAAGGTTAGTGTTACTTTCAAGAAGTCTTTGCTCTTACTGTGATAATAGTGATCAAAAGGCTTCAACAAATGTGAAAATGGACGGAGCTATGATCAATATCAAAATCCTTGCTGATATGTACTGTTATATCTTGATAGGGTTCTTGCTAGAAGTGGCCTTTCTTTGAAGGACAAGCTTCCTGGTGAAGATGTTACATTAGGTGAAGCCTTGATGGCCCCAACTGTGATCTATGTTAAGCAGGTTACTTATCACCCTCCATTTCTCATTATAATGCTGAATGTTTTCTTGTTCATTACACTTACAAACTTTTCTTTCTCCATTCCTTTGAAATCAGGTGCTTGAGTTAATTAGCAAGGGTGGGATAAAGGGGATTGCCCACATCACAGGTGGTGGTTTCACTGACAACATACCTCGCGTGTTTCCAAAAGGCCTTGGAGCTGTCATCCATTGGAACTCGTGGGAGGTTCCAACTTTGTTCAAGTGGATTCAAGGGGTAAAAAAAAAAACTGCTTTTTTATTTTTTATTTTTGTCACTATGGAAATGTAGAGACAAAGACAAAGTGATTTTTTAGCAGAGTGCTTTTGTTGAATTTATTATATGATATAAATTTTTTTATTTGCTGGTTGCTTCAACTATATATGTTCCTTGAAAAGAAGAATTGAATTTCCTCATTTATGCTTTTCTGATTAGGCGGGAAAGATAGAAGACGCTGAGTTGAGAAGGACCTTTAACATGGGCATTGGGATGGTTCTGGTTGTGAGCCAGGAGTCATCTTATAGAATACTCGAGGGCGGAGGTAGTGATTATAAAGCATACTGCATTGGCGAGGTCATAAGTGGTGAAGGAGTGACCTATCAGTGAATTATGTATCATGCATTCCATATGCTCTCTTTTGTATCAATTTGATGAGATAAATTATACGTTGAGTGAGTTTGGGGTAGATATCCACAGCAATTCGGATAACAAATGTATAAGAGCTCTTATGGAACTTACCTACCCAAGCAAGTTTCAGGTAGCCTGTTCGAGTTCTATAAAAACTTTTTCATATTTGCTTAAGCAACAAATTGCTGAAGATCTGGATGGGAGAGTTAGCCGCTTATATTTTTGTTGAAATTATGAATATGAGGGAATTTTTTCTCATTAAATCGGTTTTTATAGGACAATGTATCTTTGATGTATCGACAATCATGCTGATTTTAGTTGAAAGCCTAAGTCCTATTAAAATTGTTGCACCAAAAGAACACTAATTCTATTAGCAGCCAAAGTTGTTGCAATAGTAGCAAGAAAGCGTTACAATTTGAAATTGAAAGAGATACAGCGTTAAGAATTGGTTATTTCATGTTCTCTTCTGATGATTGCCACTCTTATTGGATCCCAATTCAATCCCTCTTCTCATGTGATTCAAGCCAAAATTTGCTATATTCATCTTCATGTTTTGAGTAGCTTCAACTCTCCCTCTATTACTGGCTGCCGCAGTGAAGGGACTTATTACCATCCCACCAACTTTTTGCCTTTCATTCTCCAAACCCATTATTTCCCACTCAAATTCTGCAGAAAGTGTTCTTTCCATTCTACTGTCATCAACCCCTCGACCGTCAATTCTGTCATGTCTCCCATAATCATCTTCTTGTGAGTTCTTCCAACTTCTCTCATTAGCAAATGACCACCTTTTATCTTGTCTCCTTTCATTTAGTGGCGGAGAACTTGCCAAATGCTCTGCATTGAGCTTCCTCCTCATTTCATAAGCAGAGCTTCTATCTTGCTGTTTCTTACAAGCTGCTGGTTCTCTAAATCTTTTTCCATTACATAGTGCCTCCTCCAATTTCGTCCTTTACAGATCCTCTAAGCGATTTTTGCACCAAAATTTTTGCTGCCAATTGTCCAAGCCACACGGATTGTAACATGTGCTGGACTCCTCAGGCAATCTGGGGATGACATTCTTATGTCGGTATCTGAGGTTGATAAATTACCACAAGAATCTGGCTCTGGGGAGCCAAGGGAACCCATGGAACTTCGCACTGCTTCTTTGCACTGGCTCTGGCATTTGGGGCAGGTATGTTTTCTTTGCTCTGCTTCTCATTCTGCGCTGTGATTTTTTGTCAGAAATTGCGTATGTATTAAACTGATTATACAAATCCAAGCCGGCAATAGAGAATCAAATCAGATTTTAGTTATTAATTTTAATAATAGAAACATCTCTGAAAAGTGTTTTCAAGTTGTGATATGTGACATGAACCCATTTTTTCTAAAGGCTAAACCAGTTTTTTAATACACAATTTTAAAAACTGAACCAGTTAAAAATTCAACTGGTTCTTGTGTTTTAAGTGAAAAACGTAGGGCTTTGTATTTTTGAAACTGTGTGTTTAATATCTTACTGGGACACTCTCACACCGACTTAGTCTCTCTCTATATATAACTCAGCCAAATTGGGTTTTCTCCACTCTCCACTGTCTCTTTATCTTTGTCTCTCTTTCTTGCTTTCATTTTTTTTTTTTTTTTTTGTATTTCCTTGTTTTCATGGTTATTAAGTTCAAATTAATTCTTTGTAAGTTTTGTATTAATTATTTGTGTTTTCGGACAAGCCACATTAAGAAATGATCCTTAAGCAGTTGGAGTGGGTCATTTCTTAATTCTGTGTTTTTGCATAAGCCACATATGAACCGTTTTAATTCAAATGAGGTCCTTATATTTTCACTAAAAACAAATGAGTGATTTTTGACCGTGTTGATGAAAATCTAGGGTGATTTTGACTGTTTTACCTTATTGCTTTGCCTATTTTTGATATAATTTGCAATACACGTGGAGATATTTTTAGTCTTCTTTACTTTTTTTTAGTTTCTTTACTTTTTTTTAAGCATTAATTAATTTCCTAATATTGTGAGTATGAAAATCTTGAAAACAAATTTAATTGATTGAGATGTTTAGAAATTTTTTCAAGGAAAATGTTAGGGGTTCTTCCAATAGTGTTCTCTTGGTATTCTCCTAGACTTACGTAAAACATTATTTAAGAAAAAATAAAATTATAGTGGCATCGACTACTGGTTTTTTTAAGTATTAGCATCAAATTTGAAGCATTAGCACCAAAATTGAGGCATTAGCACTAAATTTAGGATGATCAAATCCATTTTGGGTGATACCATCCCTAAAAGGTTAACTTTCCACCCTTAAGTTTTAGTTTTGAATAAAAAAACAAGTTTTAAAGCATTAGAACCTAAATATTAACTTATAAAAATTTATCTGTTGGCAAAAAAATGGAACTATAATTTTATTTTTTCTTAAATTATATTTTACGTAAAACTGAGAGAATGTCAGGAGAAAACTACAGAGAGAACCCATAGCAAACCCCTTTTTTTAAATGCACTTTTTTTTTTTTCGTTTCCGTATGGGTATGTTTTGAAAGTGATTTTTTTACTTTTGAAAAAAAAAAAAAAAAAAAAAAACTTATTTGACTCTGTGTACAAAAGGAACATAAACTGAGGTTAGATGATTTATTTGCCTATATTAAATATATTATAGAAATGCATTTTTGAACCTATAAATTGATAATACTTTTAAGGAGAAATTACACTTTATCCCCTGAACTATCCACTCATTTGTACTCTTATCTCCAAAGTTTCAAATATGACACTTAACCTCCAAACTTTCAAATGATTGCAATTCGACCATTTTGACCTTTTTTTTTTTTTTTCAAAATGCCCTCATCACATATTTTATTTAAAAAAATCCAAAAAAACAAAAAAGAAGAAATATGCTAGCGTGGCCGAACCACCCCAGGCCACCCCAGCATATTTCTTCTTCTTGGTTTTTTGTTTTTGGATTTTTTATAAATAAAATATGTGATAAAGGCATTTTGGAAAAAAGGTCAAAATGGTCGAATAACAATAATTTGAAAGTTTGTTGGGGGGGTTTAAGTGTCGTATTTGAAACTTTGGAGGTGAAAGTACAAATGGATGGATAGTTTAGGGAAGTAAAGTGTAATTTCTCCTACTTTTAAATTTTATAATTAAACTATAATGAAAAATTTCACCCATTTATGGGCTAGTAAAATTAATTTAAGAATTTTTCTTTTAAAAAAATTTAAGAATATATGGTTATTATTATTATTATTATCTCTAGAATTGAAATCATTCAATGAACATCACATATTTATGGAATAAAAACTAAAAGAGTCCTTTACAAAAGTACCCTTAAATTAAATGTTCTAAATTTATGATGGATGGCACAAATGTCTTTTGGCAAGTCACCTACAACACAAAACTCTAGTGCTGATTCTCCTCCTTTTCATCCCTTTCCAAAGCCGCATCTCTTTCATCTTCAACCATAAACCACATCACCGCACTGTTGAAATGTTTTCAAAACAAATAAATAAATATATATAAATATTATTTTGTGTCTTGGAAAATATTTTAAATAGAAGATTTTAAAGAGTATTGAAAGTGGTTGGATTTACCAGACTATTTAAGATTGAAATTTTCAATTAAGATTGAGATCTTAAATTAAGATTGAGATCGTTAAATAATTAACGATTGATATTTAATCTCACTTAAGATTGAGATTGTTAAATAATTAACGATTGAGGTTAAATAATTAGGATAATTATTTAATCTAATGGTCAGATTTAATCCAGCGGTTTACAGCAATTTAATAGCAGTTTAATTTCAAAATTCAAAACAGTAGTTTTATTTTTTGAAATTTAAAACAGCAGTTGATTTTTGAAATTCGAAATCCTGCAGATAATTCAATTCTCTTTAATACCCTTATCTGAATTTTTTATTTTAAGATTTATTTTTTCTTTTTGTCGTTTTTTGGAATAGTGAATCTGAGAGTATTTTCGGGTATTAACTTCGTTAGTGAGATTTGTTCAAAACTTGGCAGATCCATTGACTAAAGGATTTGCAAGGGATTTGGTGTGGAAAACATCAAAGGGGATGAAATTAAAGCCATTAGATCACCAATAGTGGAAACTCAACTCAACACTAAAAATTTCAAGATCTTGAGTTCAATGAGCTAATAAGATTACAAGGCTGAATGTTTTCTTGTTCACTACACTTACAAACTTTTGTTTCTCTATTCCTTTGAAATCAGGTGCTTGAGTTAATCAGCAAGGGTGGTTTCACTGACAACATACCTCGTGTGTTTCCAAAAGGCCTTGGAGCTGTCATCCATTGGAACTCTTAGGAGGTTCCAACTTTGTTCAAGTGGATTCAAGAGGTAAAAAAAAAAATTGCTATTTTATTTTATTATTATTTTTTGTCATTATGGAAATGTAGAGATAAAGACGAAGTGATTTTTTAGCAGAATGCTTCTATTGAATTTATTATACGATATAATTTTTTTTATTTGTTGATTGCTTCAACCATATATGTTCCTTGAAAAGAAGAATTGAATTTCCTCATTTATGCTTTTCTGATTAGGTGGGAAAGATAGAAGACACTGAGATGAGAAGGACCTTTAACATGGGCATTGGGATGGTTTTGGTTGTGAGCCAGTATTCATCTTATAGAATACTCGAGGGCGGAGGTGGTGATTATAAAGCATACTGCATTGGCGAGGTCATAAGTGGTGAAGGAGTGACATATCAATGAATTGTGTATCATGCATTCAATATGCTCTCTTTTGTATCAATTTGATGAGATAAATTATACGTTGAGTGAGTTTGGGATAGATATCCACATCAATTTTGTTTAGCAATCCGAATAACAAATGTGTAAGAGCTCTTATGGAACCTACCTACCCAAGCAAGTTTCGGGTAGCCTGTCCGGGTTCTATAAAAACTTTTTCATATTTGCGTAGGCAACAAATTGCTAAAGATCTGGATGGTAGAGTTTGCAGCTTATATTTTTGTTGAAATTATGAATATGAGGGAATTTTTTCTCATTAAATCGGTTTTTATAGGACAATGTATCTTTGATGTACCAACAATCATGCTGATTTTAGTTGAAAGCCTAAGTGCTATCAAAATTATTGCACCAAAAGAACACTAATTCTATTAGCAACCAAAGTCGTCGAAATAGTAGCAAGAAAGCGTTACAATTTAAAATTGAAAGAGATACATCGTTAAGAATTGGTTATTTCATGTTCTCTTCCGATGATTGCCACTCTTGTTGGATCCCAATTCAATCCCTCTTCTCTTGTTATAGTAGAGGTTGGGTGTTATGCACAAGCATGTGTGGGGTATGTCCAGTTACTCAAATAGTTTAACTACCATGTTATTCTGATTAGCTTTGACATACTGTCACTAAGTGAAGGTTCAAGTCCTCAAGACACGATCATTTATGCATGAGTTCTCCTATTCTAATTGATTTGTTTTGATTTTGAAAATGGTGGGGGATTGTTGAAATGTTTTCAAAATAAATATATATATATATATTATTTTGTGTCTTGGGGAATATTTTAAATGGAAGGTTTTAAAGAGCATTGAAAGTGGTTGGATCTACTAGACTGTTTAAGATTGAGATCTTAACTTAAGATTGAGATCGTTAAATAATTAACGATTAAGATTAAATAATTAGGATAATTATTTAATCTAACGGTCAGATTTAATCTAGCAGTTTACAGCAATATAGCAGTTCCAACTTTGTTCAAGTGGATTCAAGAGGTAAAAAGAATTGCTTTTTTTTTTTTTTTTTTTTTTTTTTCTTATTTTTTGCCACTATGGAAATGTATAGACAAAGATGAAGTGTTTTTTTAGCAAAGTGCTTCTGTTGCATTTATTATATGATATAAATTTTTTTATTTGCTGGTTGCAACTATATATCACTACAAAAAACCAAAATTTTACTAACGGACAATTACTAATTTGTTAAGACCATTAACACGTTAGTAATTGTTCCTAACGTGCAATTTCTAATGTTTTTCACACGTTAATAATGTATCCGTTAGAACTGGGAATTTACTAACGTGTCAAACTATCACATGTTACCATTTACTAACGTTTTACTATTCACACGTTAGCAAATTTTACAAACGTGTCAAAGAGCCCCGTTAGCAATTGCAAAATTTAAAAAATAAAAATTAAAAAAAAAGTTTACTAACGTGTGGCAAAATTACCACGTTACCCTTGGGGTAACGTGGCACATTTACCACGTTACCCTTTGGGTGACATGGGAGAAAATGCCACTTACAAAAAATAAAAAATTACAAAAAATTTATTTTAGCTTTAGTAACGTGTCAATTTTTGACACGTTACCATTTTAGTAATGTGTCAAAAATTGACACGTTAGTAAAATTAAAATAATAATTAAAAAAAAACCAAAAATTCATTTATTGGCCGTAAATCTATATCAAATCAATAATAATAATTTAATTATAATGGAGCGCACATCTTCAAATTGAAGCCTTATTGGCTTCCAAATGAAGCAGTTCTTTTCTAGCCATTAACAAAAGATAATGCTTTCTTACAACTGTAAGAGGCATGCTATCAAAAGACATTCAATATAATTTTGCAGAACTAACCAGCATGCATTTGCCCTAGTTATGTCACAGAGATTCACAACCACAATAAAGAAAAAAAGAATATACAAGCAAAAAGTGAGAGCCACAGAAGATATAGAAGCAACTCAATATAAACAAAGTCAATGTCATCAAAGTCACACAATTATGATACCATTTACTAAACATATCCAGATAATAGACTGGATCTGAAATTTAATTATTTAACTACAACAGGGTTTGAATACTTTCTGGACTAAGGATAAGCCTAAAATATTAATTGAACTTTAAGTAATACTAGGGTTAAAATACAAATAAAGAATCCCCAACACCAGTCATATATTTAGAATCCTAACAAAATCAAGATCTTATCATAAAAGACTATTTTTAAGATAAGCATATAGCACAACAATTTCATAATGAAGTTTTTAGACTAATTAGTTAGTGGCCATAGTCAATAATTGGCATGTATGTATCTGCCAAGACTTAAAGATATTAAGTAGGATCGCTCTTTCACGCATCAGACATATTACATATTAAATCACACGTTCAACATTCATCACCATAAGGATACAGACCAGTCCACCTTCAAACAGAGATACATAGTTATATTGAACATACTACTTGAAACATGCACCAGAACAATTTTTGTAGGGTCTTCCATTATAATGACGTTTGAGGTTCCACAATCACTTGATAAAGATCCCAAAGGCTGACAATAAAAGAAAACCTCGTGGTTACCAGTAAATTCATATATCTATGTATGGAAAGCATATCAAAATAATTATAAGTTTGGCATCTAACACAAAGAGGTTGTAACTGCACCATAACTAATCTGCAATGTTGATACTCTTTTCAACCCAAAAAGCTTAAGATGGAAGGTGGACAGGCCCAGTTAGTAAATGAACTTGTATAAAGGTATAACCTCACCAGTATGGTACCTTCTCTAGCACTCTATCCCACGTGGTAATCCAACAGATATGGAAACATAGATGCAAATGAGACAAGCACATGGGCACCAGTAACAAACAAACTGGGATCTAATTTTGTTCTAGAGCATCTAACCCTAGAATTTAAGCTAACAGGAGGAGAGATCCAACTAGTACATGAACAAGCATTAAGGTCCACGAGTACCCATTATGAGACCTTCTCTATCAAATACCTTCTTCTAGGCTCAAATAACATAAACTTAATCGAGATTTTAACTCTCAAGTGTAAATAAAGAGATGTGATTCACCAAAAGTTTAGAATAGGTGTTTGAGCAAGAACCATAGGATGCAAATAATGTAACCAATTAATGAATTCATTAAAGCATTTATTTCAGAAAACTGGTGGGTGAACCAGGTACAGAATATATGTCACATTCAACTTCTACAAAAAACGAGTTAGAAAAAAGTCTTTTAAGTGTTGTTGTAAATATCATTCAAACTTGTACTTTAAGGAATGTTCAATAAATCGAATTGAACTGTTTTCACGTATAGAAAAGGAAAAAGAGGTGTTCAAGTATAATGCATATCCTAAGTATTTCCCGAAGAATCACATGCATCCATTCATACATACATAGAAACACAAAAAATTGAATATCAACGGATTCAATCTAATAAATTCTACACGATGCATAATAAAATGCCAAGTAGATTGTTTAGCCTAAGTATTTCCTGAAGATATCACTTGAATAATTACATACAAACACAAAAAAAGTTAAAAAAACGTTTAATTGAATACCATAAATTCAACATGATACATTATGGCTCAAGAGGAGCCTTCTCCCAGAGTTGGCATGAATCTCCATACATTATAACAGTCAACATACACAACTAGAAGCAGCCTATGTTATTCTACCATCACTATAGAACACACATAATGCACCCAGCAAAAACTAATTATTGAAGCATCCAAAGACACCCAAATCCACCACAAACATCTTTAGCAAAAATATGACTACAACTGCCTAGCAATATGTTCTTTCGGCCATTTAATGAATCCTAACCTTGTAGGAGATAAAGAGCCAACTTCATGGATCACTACATTTAATGAATAGTGAAAACAAAAGAAATTCACATAAACTCATTCACATGCCCAATTAGCCAGTAAAACATCTTCGAAAATAAAGGAAAGAAAAATGTAGATCTAACTAACCAATCTTAGCTTACATTGACCACCTTAACTCAGATGGCAAATCACCCAACTAAGCTCACAGCTTCCTTAAGAGATCAATTTTACAAGACATTCTCCATTATCAATATAAATTCCAAAACACACCTAATCGAAACACTAGCAATCAAGTCAACTGAAGCACCATAAATACAATATTTTTAAAGATTGTCCATTTCTCTCAGGCCAAAATCACAATCTCTATCCAAAGCTCCTAATCAGACAAGTTTTTATCGGGCAAGGTAAGCTAATTCTAGAAAAAAGTTCTTTTTCCCAAACTTTCTTGGCAACCAAACGGGAAATACAATTAGTGATTAAAACACTAAGGAAAAAGGTTGCAGAAACCCTAATTAATCCAGCTATGAAAATTTCATCTATTTAGCATGGTTACCATAATGAGAATTTCATCTATTTAGCATAAGGAAAAGGAATGGAAAAAAAAAAAAAAACCCAAATTTCGTTTCAAACTCCACCAGAAACCCAAAAGTAAAAAATACAAGCAAATCATCAAACACATCAACTACACAAATAAATATGTTAAACAACCACAAATCCAAAATCCCAATGGAGGAAACAATAGCCAAACAGAAAGTCCAAAATCAAAAATATTCTACCAAATGGAATCAAAATAAAAAATGAAAATAAATGAGGAAAAAAAAAAACTTACTTCTTTTGGTGGCCAGACTCGTCGGTGGTGGTGCCTTGGGTTGTTGGTAGGAAGCAGGAGTGTGTTGAAGAGAGGAGAGGGACGGAGGACCACCGATCTCTCACCTCACGGTCGCATCTAGTAGTAGGCAAATTAACCGGTTATCGATTAACCGACCGATTACCGATATTAACCGAACCGATATAACTGTAACCGATAGTTATCGGTCAGTAATCGGTCGGTCAAGATCGGTTAACCAATATGACCGATAAATATTTTTAATTTTTTTATAATTTTATACTTTTTACTTTTTTGATTTTGATTTTATAATATAAAAAAGATGTAGTAAATCAATATAAAAACAGATTCAATAAGTTATTTTAGCCATATATATATTTAGGCCCTCAAAAGGGCCAAAACAACTAATTTTTAATAAGTTATTTTGGGCTTTAGCCCAGCAAAAAGTATTTGACCTCTCAAAACAACTAATTTTTGGCCCAATTAGCAACCAGTAAAAAGCTCAATAAAAAGTTAACAAAAACCTTTAACTGGCTGGTTTAACCGATTACCGATATAACCGATTAACCGATAGTTTATCGGTCGGTAATCGGTAACCTTATTAACCGGACCGATATGGCCGATACCCAGCCCTAGTCGCATCGGTTGCGAAACCTGTGTTTAGAAGAAAAAAAAAATGAGAAAGAAAATAAACGATTCGAATCATAAACGAAAAGAGGGAGGGGGACGAGCTCGTCTGCGGTGCTTCTAGTTGCTGTGGGTGGCCAATCGGCGGAGACGAGGGATTTGGGATTTTTTTGGTTTCTGGTGAGAGAGAGTGAGCGAGGAAGGGAGAGGAGAGTGGGGGAAGAGACAGAGAGATGAGAAGGGGGGAAGCGGGGATATTTTTTGGTTTTATTTTCTCCCGCTTGAAGACCAATTAAATTCATTTGGAAAAATTTCCATTTCCTAATGTGGCATTAATGGCACATTAGGAAATTCCTAACGTGCCATTAATGCCACGTTACAAATATGAATTTAATTTTTTAATCAAAATTTAATTTCTTTTCATTTTTTAAAAAAATTTCCTATTATTGATATTCTATTAATAAGATAATATGGTTTAATTTCTTCAACCTTATTTTTGGTAATTATCCTTACAAATTTGGTAAAATTTTGTTTTTAAAATTTTATTTTATTTTAAAATATATTAATATATAAATAATACTATATAGATAACCTTAAATTATAAGTTACCATAACTATATATTAATGTAGTTAATTACTATATGTAGTTAATGAAGTTATTATATTATTTTAATATTTTCATTCAATTACTATATATATATATGTATGTATATATATATAGTTGCTATATTAATATTAATATATATAGTAATTATCATATATTACTAGTCATATATAACCCTATATTATAAATTCAAAATATATTAATAACCCTCATTACTATATATATATAAATAACCCTAATTATATTATTTTTATATTTTATTCCCCAACCAATGCATTTTAATTTGTTTTTTAATATTTCCTAACGTGTCATTAATAACACGTTAGTATTTCCTAACGTGTCATTAATCACACGTTAGGAATAGGAATTTTAGTTTTTTTTACCTTTTTAAAAATTTCCCATTCGTAATTTTTTTTTTATTTATTTAAAAATATATTAATATATAAATAATACTATATATATAACCATAATTACTATATATATATAACCTTAGATTATAAGTTACCATAACTATATATTAATGTAGTTAATTACTATATATGTAGTTAACTACAGATATAGTAATTGAATGACAATATTGAAATAAGATAATTAGGGTTATCTATCTATATATATATATATATATATATAGTAATTAGGGTTATATATATAGTATTATTTTTCTTTTCTTTTAATATATTTTTAATTTATAGTCTAGTGATTATATATATCTAGTTTTATTTTTAATTTTTTAAAAAAAAACCCATTAGTGACGTGTGAATATACACATGTTACCAAATGGTAACGTGGTATATTTCTGCCACGTTACCATTTGGTAACGTGTGAAATTTCACACGTTACCTTATGAAAAATGATTTAATAATAATAATTGTTATAATAATAATAATAATAATAATAATAATAATAGTAATAATAATATATGATTAATAATATATAGTTATTATAATTAGATAATTACTATATATATTAATATTAATATAGTAACTATATATATACATATATATATAGTAATTGAATGAAAATATTGAAATAAGATAATTAGGGTTATCTATATATATATATATATAGTAATTAGGGTTATTAGTATATTTTGAATTTATAATATAGGGTTATATATAGTAATTAACTACATTAATACATAGTTATGGTAACTTATCATCTAGGGTTATATATATGGTATTATTTATATATTAATATATTTTTAATTTATAATCTAAGGATAACATATATCTAGTTTTATTTTTAATTTGTTGTTGTTTTTTGGAATAGTGAATCTGAGGGTATTTTCGGGTATTAACTTCGTTTTGGCAAGTCACCTTCAACACAAAACCTTAGTGCTGATTCTCCTCCTTTTCACCCATTTCCAATGCTGCCTTTCTCTCTTTCTCTCTCTGTTCTTTCATCTTCAACCAAAAACCACATCACCGCACCACCATCGGAGCTGCCGACTTCCGGCAACCCCTTGCCCACACATCAAGAGAGAGATATATATAGAGGACAAGATTGAGTGAAGAGAGATATATACAGAGAACGAGATAGAGTGAAGGAGCCTCGTCACACGTAGTCAATCCGGTGGTGGCAGTTGTGCGATAGGGAGTAGTGCGCAGAAGAGAAGCTTTTGTGGTTTCAATCGCTTGTAGATCACAGTTAAGAAGTGGTACTTGCACTATTTTGATTTTCTGCGAGGGTCGGGATAGGCAGAGAGCAATAGAAAAACTCAAGGCCAATTGGGTAATTTGACATGCTAACCTTCTTTCTTCATGGCAGGTCTCTGCACGTAACATCAGGCACGTGCCTAGCCTCGAGTACTTCCCATGCCACATGCTCGCATAGATTCAGATCGGTTTGGGTCAAATCCATTTCCTCTGAAACCCTATCATTTCTCTTTCACAATGACCATTACCTTCGGAGCAAACACAGAGCTGTCCCACTGCCTTGCACACACAATTGGAGGGTTCGATCAGAAGCCTGGTCCAATCCAACGATTTTCCCATAGGTTTCAGCTGCTATTGGTGGCTGCCAAAAAACTAGGAGCAGTAAGAAGTAGTATGAGGAATAGTCGCCGCCTGTTTTCGATGCCGAAGAACAATTCTATGGGTTCCCTTGTTGTGAGAGATACTTATAGGATTAAAGTATCTTGGAGAGGTTTGAGTTGTTAGAGTCTTGTATAGAGTTTAACTATTCATTTATCGTGCAAATACTTAGGTATTTGCAAGTGGGTCAAGTTAAGAGAACCCAAGTGAATCAAGGTAAGTATTTTACTTACTAGGCAAAGTTTTGCTATTTTATAGTTGATAATGTTTTATGATACTTTATCGCTTTAATGATATTTCATGATTTAAGTTTTATAATGTTTATTTGATTTAATGAAATTTCATGGTTTAAGTTTTATGATGCTTTGTTGAGTTAATGGTGTTTTATAAGATATTTTGACGAAGGGCTTTTATGAGCACTTATGAGTTTACAAGATAGTATGATGATTATGTTATGAGTATGATTTTGTGATATGAGTATTTATGAGATAAGTAATTATAAACATGAGCATGAGCATTGAAATGGAAACGGTGATACAACTCCGGTAGTGATGAGATATCCTGATGCAGCCTAAAGTGTAACGGAAGCAAAGAAACAATACAAGAAGAATGATAAATAGATCTTGGATCTTGAGTCTATCAAGAATCTAAGAACTCTTCTCTAATAAACAGAGACTATCTGTGAATCAAAGGGAAATATAAAAGAAATCTCAACTGTGAGAAGTCTTATTAAGCAAACTCTAAAATCAAATAATCAAGAAGTAAGTTCTTTGGAGGCTATAAACATGTATATATAGCCCCAAGACTAAAGAAGTGCAGAATAAAGACTCTTAAACCCTAATACAACTCAATTAAATAAACTAAGGCGGTTTACTAATTAAAAACGCGGAAAATTAACATAACAACCCGTGTGCGATCGATCGTACGGACGAGTGTGATCGTTCGCAGATGGGGTGATCGATCAGGGCGCACGAACGCTGCCATCGGTCGCTTACTCAGTAGAGTTGGGCCTTTGGAGGCGAGTTCTGCGAACGATCGCAGGTCATGTTGCGATCGTTCGCTTACTCAGTAGAGTTAGGCCTTTAGAGGTGAGTTTTGCGATCGATCGCAGGTTATGCTGCGATCGTTCGCAGATCCAGAGTACTCTGCTGCAGCTCTGGTTTGGGAGCTTGTCGTCATCCTCCGGGGTGGTTCCACTTCTACATCTCTTCCCTTCTTCCTCATGTATTCCCAAGCATCTCGGTTTGCATCATCCTCCCCAGGTTGGAGAGAATTCGCCCTCGAATTCGCATCCTCTTCTGAAGAATCATCAAGGAACGATACAAGATGTTTGATGTTAAACATATCTGCAGTTTTGATATGGCTGGGCAACTTCAGCTGATATGCGTTGGCGTTGATCTTCTTCACAATCTCAACAGGGCCGATCTTGCGTGCCGCCAGCTTGTTGTACTCATCGATGGGAAAACGGTCTTTAGTTAGGATTGCCCACACAAAGTCACCTTCAAATTCCAATGGGCGTCGTTTCTTATCCGCCGTTGCTTTATACTTTGCTGTCGATTCCTGGAGGTTCTTGATTGTTAACTTATGGCTCTCCTTGATGTGTGCAATGAGATCCTCCGCTTTAGTATTTGTCCTCTTCAAATCAAGGAGAGGTGCTAAGTCCAATGGTGTGCGCGGGTTACCACCATAGATGATAGTGAATGGACTAAAACCTGTGCTTTGATTAACCGACCGATTGTAGGCGAACTCCGCTTGGTATAGTTGTAGGTCCCATGACTTAAGGTTCTCTCCCACCAAACTCCGCAGTATTGCCCCCAAGGATCGATTGACCACTTCTGTTTGGTCGTCTGTCTGAGGATGATATGCACTACTAAAATCCAGCTTAGTGTGCGATAATTGCCACAAGCACCGCCAAAAGTGGCTAAGAAATCGTGTGTCGCGGTCGGAGACTATGGATAAGGGCAGGCCATGCAGCAGATAGACCTCTCGAAATACAATTGAGCCACATTCACAGCATCGGTAGTCTTCTTACACGTAATGAAATGAACCATCTTAGAAAATCAATCAACAACCACAAAGATGGAATCATTACCTTTTTTGGTCCGAGATAGGCCTAATACAAAATCCATGCTCACATTCATCCATGGACCGTCCGGGATAGGCAGGGGCATGTACAACCTTGCATTAGTTGCTCCCCCTTTTGAGACTTGGCACACTCTACAGCACCGCACAAATTTGTCCACCTCTTTTCGCAGGGTCGGCCAATAGAAATGTTCCGCCACTAAAAGGACTATTTTGTCTCTCCCCATGTGGCCTTCATTATGGCGTTCTTGGATGATTTTATGTCTCAGACTGCAATCTGGAATACATAGCTGGTGTCCTTTGAATAGGAACCCATTATACACTCCATAATCACTCCTTGTTCCCATAGCTACTTCATTCATAATTGGTCCAGAGAAAGAGTCAGTCTGCAACAATTCTTTTATAAAGTCAAAGCCAAGTACCTCATTCGTCATTTTGACCAAAAGTGTCGACTTTCGGCTGAGGGCATCGGCCACCCTGTTCAATGCTCCTGCTTTGTGCTTGATGGTGAAGGAGAATTGTTGGACATATGCAACCCACTTCGCATGACGCGACGATAATTTATCTTGACTGTTGAGGTGCTTCAAAGCCTCATGGTCCGAGTACAAGATAAAATCATTGTAGGCTAGGTAAGAACTCCAATGCCTCAATGATTGCACCAATGCATAAAATTCCACGTCATAGGTGCTATAGTTGAGTCTTGAACCACTCAACTTTTCGCTAAAGAATGCCACCGGTTTCCCTCCTTGACTTAACACCGCTCCAATGCCAACTTTGGATGCGTCACAATGTAACTCAAAGGGAACTTAAAAATCTGGTAGAACAAGCAATGGGACCGTTGTTAATTTAAGCTTAATTACCCCAAATGCCTCCGTTGCCGCTTCGCTCCACGAAAACTTCCCTGCTTTCATGCATTCCGTGATAGGCGCCATTATTGTGCTGAAATTATGAATGAAGCGCCTATAAAATGACACCAACCCATGAAAGCTTCTCACTTCATGTAATGTAGTGGGTATGGGCCAATCCCTCACAGTTGCGACCTTGGATTCATCTGCCGCCAATCCATCCTTAGATACCACATAACCAAGAAAAGGACCGAGTCCTTCATGAATGAGCATTTTGTGGGTGAAGCATAGAATTTCTCCCTCCGGATAACACAAAGGACCTCCCGTACATGTTAAATGTGCTTCTCTTTGTTGGGGCTGTAGATGAGGATGTCATCAAAATACACTACCACAAACTTTCCAATGAACGGTCGGAAAGCTTGGTTCATCACCCTCATGAAAGTACTAGGGGCATTGGACAGCCCGAATGGCATCACCAACCATTTATAAAGTCCCTCTTGCGTCTTAAACTCGGTCTTCCACTCATCGCCTGGTCGCACTCGAATTTGATGGTACCCACTCTGTAAGTCAAGTTTTGAGAAAATTAAGGCCCCACTCAATTGATCCAACAAGTCATCGAGTCTAGGGATAGGAAATCTGTACCTTACGGTGATCTTGTTGATGGCTCAACTATCCACGCACATCCTCCATGTGCCATCCTTCTTGGGTGTGAGCAATGCCGGTACTGCACAAGGACTCAAACTCTCCCGAATGTGCCCTTTTGATATTAAGCCTTCCACTTGTTGCCTCAATTCCTCATGTTCTTTGGGACTCATGCGGTAGTGTGGTCGGTTGGGCAAACTCGATCCCGGTACTAAGTCAATTTGATGTTGTATGTCCCGAAGAGGTGGTAGCTCATCGGGTAGCTCTTCCGGAAACACATCCCCAAATTCGTCTATCAACTTCTTAGCTTCTTCTGGTAACTCTTCCTCTTTGGAACTCTCATTGTTCAATAGTAAGTATACCACTTTTGATGATATCATCTCAGCGATAAACTCTCGTTTTGCTAACAAAGATTGAGAATGACCCGTGTCGTTGGTGGCCTTAGGACCAATTCCCACACTAGGTAAGAGCGTTATTTTTACAGCGCCAAACATGAAACTATATGTGTTCTTCCTCCCATCATGGTGTGCACTTCTATCATATTGCCACGGCCTCCCCAACAATAGGTGGCATGCATCCATGGCCACGACATCACACCACATTTTATCTTTATATCTAACCCCAATTGAAAAAGACACTAAACAGCGTTTAGAAACCAATACCTCGGTGCCTTTTTTGAGCCACTCCAAACGGTAAGGAGTAGGATGTTGCTCCATTTCTAGGGCCATCTTCTTTACTACTTCTTCCGCTACAACGTTCTCACAACTGCCTGGATCAATGACAAGGTGACATACCTTGCCTTCGATCGTACATTTTGAGTGAAAGAGATTGTGCCGCTGCTCATCACCATCTTCCACCTTTCGAGGGGTGAAACATACCCTTTTCACCATAAATAGAGGTCCACTCTCGGCCTCCCCTATGACAAATTCTTCCTCCGCCTCCTCGTTTTCATCAAATTCTGTTTCATGCTCCTCTCCATTGCCTTCTTCCTTAAAGGCGCCCCCTGAATCGACAAGAAGACCCTTGCCATATCTCTCCCCCTTGCGACAATCCGCTATCCGATGACCCAGTTCACCGCACCTGAAACACTTGAGACCGGTAGTCGTTCCGGTTCAATTAGGCTGTCCTGCAGTGGTGATCCCTTTGTTTGGGCCGTTTGATGGGGTAGATCCCCGATTTTGGAATGAACCTCCCAACCGGCTGTAGTCCCCCACTCCTCCACATCCAAACACTCCTATGGAACCCCGTGCAAACGTTTTCTCAACCAACAAAGCCCTTTGATGGGCTGACAAAATATTCACGGGATCAAAAAGATTTACCGTGTCTTGGATTTGTGTCCGTAAGCCCCCAATGTATCATGACACTAGTTGGTCATCCGACTCCGATAGATCAACTCGCACCAATAATTTGTAAAATTATTTCATATACTCATCTACAGACTTCGAACCTTGGCTCCAATTTTGCAGCCTTTGGTACATAATCCGAAGGTAATTGTGGGGCAAAAAGGCGGGTCGCATCTTCTTCATTAGTTTCTCCCAACTAGTGATCTTCAATTTGCCTTGCCGCACTCTTGTTTGCTTCTTGCTGCCACCATGCTGCAGCTCTACCCCGAAATTTGGTTGCGACCAAAGAAACTTTTCTGTCTTCAGGTACCCTCTTGAAGTCAAAAATTTCTTTAACTGCCGCTGCCCAATCCAGAAATCCTTCAGGTTGCATCCCCCCTAAAAATTCTGGAATATCCTGTTTGAACCCGCTCTCCCACCGATTAGCATGAGCTTGCGCAGGTGGTCGACGTCCCTGCGTTCGATGCTCCGCAAAAAGGTTTGCAGATTCATAACCGTAGTCGCCTTTGTCTTCCTCTTCCTTTTGTCGGGGTGGAGTTCGATGCTGACGCCTGTCGTAGAGACGCGATTCAGCCAATTGGTTAGTGAGGTCTTCGATCTGAGCCCTCATAACCGCTTGTACCTCCTCGTTGTCCCCGTTTGTCGTCCTTTGTTCTTCATGTCCTGATTCCTCGCGATCATCCTCGTCGTGCTGAGTTGGAAAACGGTTGCCCTTCCTTCTTGTGATTGGAGCCATGGAAAGAAACTTGCGCTCTGATACCAACTGATGCAGCCTGAAGCATAACGGAAGCAAAGAAACAATACAAGAAGAAGGATAAATAGATCTTGGATCTTGAGTCTATTAAGAATCTAAGAATTCTTCTCTAATAAACAGAAACTATTGTGAATCAAGGGGAAATATAAAAGAAATTTCAACTGTGAGAAGTCTTATTAAGCAAACTGTAAAATTAAATAATCAAGAAGTAAGTTCTTTGGAAGCTATAAACATGTATATATAGCCCCAAGACTAAAGAAGTGCGGAATAAAGACTCTTAAACCCTAATGCAACTTAAATAAATAAACTAAGGCGGTTTAATAATTAAAAATACAGAAAATTAACATAACAACCCGTGTGCGATCGATCGCAGGGACGAGTGCGATCGTTCGCAGATGGGGTGATCGATCAGGGCGCACGAACGCTGCCATCGGTCGCTTACTCAGTAGAGTTGGGCCTTTGGAGGCGAGTTCTGCGAACGATCGCAGGTCATGTTGCGATCGTTCACTTACTCAGTAGAGTTAGGCCTTAAAAGGCGAGTTCTGCGATCGATTGCAGGTTATGCTGCGATCGTTCGTAGATCCAGAGTACTCTGCTGTAGCTCTGGTTTGGGAGTGTGTCGTCATCCTCCGGGGTGGTTCCACTTCTACATCTCTTCCCTTCTTCCTCATGTATTCCCAAGCATCTCGGTCTGCATCATATCCTCACACTATCGTTGAAGATGGCCCGTACGTAATGGAAACGGTGATACAACTCTGGTAGTGATTGAGATGTGCTCTCACTATCGTAGAAGATGGCTTGTACTTAATGATAATGGTGTTACAACTCGGGTAGTGATTGAGAAAAGGTCACACTACTCTAGAGATGGCCCAATGCATAACGAAATGATATTATATAAGTTATATGTATGGATGATATGAAGAAGATGATGTTACATAAGCATGCATGGCATATGACTTTACAATGATGAGATTGGTTTTATGTGAGTTTTTATACTAGACGTATCCATATGCCTATGTGCAGGAGATGCAACTGCACATAACGTATATCGATATAAATGGTTGCATATGATGTTTTATGATTCTTTCAGATGATTTTTTATGCTAGACGTATCAGTGTGCATTTGAGACAGGAGATGTAACCGTGCATATGTACATCGTTATGGATGGATAATGCATGATGACTTTTAATATGTTTATTGTTAAACTATATAATTTGTATGTATGTATAAAGTTAGATGGGTTAGTATGCGTATGTTTTGAGGGTCGAAAGTCGGGCTTATATATACTCTCCCAGCTAATTTAGTATGTTTTCAGTTGATGAGAAACAAAAATTTGGGACACTTCTCCTTCACCAATTGGCAAAGGTCACGAACTGCTCGAAGGTTCCCAAGCCCCCGACAGTTCCAGCTAATCAGAATCATTGCTGCTGGCGGGGTTGCACTGCAGCCTTCGCCTTCTCATTTTCGTTCCCAGTCTCTTTCTCCGCACTACCTTCCCACTTCCCTGCCTTTTGGTATCTCTGCTCATCACTAGCTTCCTCCCCTACTTCACCTTTCCTTTTCCCAACAGGATTGGAGAGGTGCTTACTGGTTCTACTTGCTCACCACTGTTCCGAGCCACCCTCTTCCATACTTTCAAATTTTTCTGTTTGCCACCCTGAACTCATTGCTCTCCCCCCATGCCACCGTGTCTTACTTCATGGGCCAAAATAATTGTCTCCATATGATCCCCCAATGCCAGCCCACTTTCCCCATCCTTGGCCCAAGAAGAAGGCCCCTTTGTTGTTTTCCCCCCACACCTTGCCAGCTTTTCCACATTAATAGCATAATGCTCCTTTCCATTTTGATCTTCCGCATATCCCGCCCTGCCATCCTAGAGCTGCTGTGAAATATTTGCCTTTTGAAAATCTCCCCTAGCTGAATTCAAATTTGTCATTATTTCTGGCTTTCGAAAAACTGCACTTTCCTTATGAGATGGTTGATGTGGCATAGGGTTTCCCCCATGCACTGCAGTTTCCTTTCCTAGCTGTTTACCGTCGCCAGTGGTTTGAAGCCTGTCGAGATGCCCACCGGAGCCTCCCAACGACTGAGATCTTCCAACCCTAGCCGTCTCCTATTTCTTGGTCTTTTCCGCTCTCAACCACACCCCCATTGCTGCTCGTGCGTTGGAAGTAAAGGACTCGGGCAACCATTCTCCTCATGCACAATTCTGCCACAGTTGAAGCAGAAAATGGGTAGGTTTTCGTACTGAAAACTTATCCAATGGACTTTCCTAGCAATGGTCAATGCCCTTCCCCTCTCCAGAGGTTTCTGGAGGTCAATGATGACTCTTATATACAACATACTGCCCCATGCCACCCCCTCCCCTTCTGTATCCACCTCTTCCAAAACTCCCAGCGAGTTCCCAATCCTGCCACCTATCGCCTTTATCATATAGTATTATTTATATATTAATATAAATAATATATAAACATATATTTATAAATAATAATGTGCCATTACTTATATATAAACATAAATAAATATTATTTATATATTTATATATATAGTATTATTTATATATTAATATATTTTTAATTTATAATCTAGGAATTATATATATATCTTGTTTTATTTTTTATTTTTTTAAAAAATTAAAATTCATTTGCTAACGTGTTATTAAGGACACATTACCAATTGGTAACGTGTCATTAATGACACGTTAGTTATTGAATTTTTTTTTTTTAGCTGTCCATAGTCACCAGTTTGGCACGTTACCTTTTTCTTTTTTCTTTTTTTCGGAAGCTTTCCCTCTCTTTTTATCTTTCCCCCTTGTTTTTTTCTCATCCCGCGCGCAGACCCCTATTCCTCTCCCTAGCTCTCTCTTTTTTTTCTTCTCCTCCCGTCGCCGACTGTTCACCCTCTCACTCACTCTCTCCTCCTTCGCATGAGTAAACCGACTCAGCTTCCTCCAATTTTCCTTTCTCTCTCTCTGCCAATCGCCTTCGAAGCCACGATTCTCTATATTCCCATTTTCCAGTCAGAGAGAAGCTAGCAAAGGGCTAATACCTTGATCGGACGGTTGAGAATGGAAATGGATGAGAGATCTGAGGATGGGTGCACGACGCCGAAACAAAGTAACTGCTAGATCCCGGCGATGTCCGTTTGCCCGCTGCTGCTGAAGAAAAAAGCGGTAAGTAGAAGGATTCTGGTAAATGATTAATTCATTTCTTTTCCATGGTAAATGCTATACGATTTTATGTTTTCCCATGTTTATTCCCTTTGTTTGCTTCGATTTTGTGAATTTTGAGAGATTTTTTTGTTTGGGGTTTTTGGAGAAGAAGCAGGGAGGAGGGTGATCGTACCAAATTTAGGTACTCGCAATAGAACGAACCGTTAGGTCGTATAGCGTTGCGCAAGTACCGAGATCGAACCACAGAGAACGGAGTTTTTGCAATTAAAAATCAATACGACTCTTAAATTGAATATATCTTAACCTAGTCCCAAAGTGAGAAATGTTTTCAAGCATGAAACGTGCATAAATTAAATTTAGTCTAATGTAAATATATGGATAAAAATAACTAAGGTTAAAGACGAACCTCACCCAATAAAAATAGCTTAATACATTAAACACTCATTTTCCGTTTTTTTACATTTTAAACCCTTCAACACACTCTATTGTGGTTATTGACACAAGTCAAACCGAATAATGTGTTTACCGTTAAGGAGCTACAATGAGTATTGATTATGGATAAAATCATCCACTGTATCCTTGGATCACAGTGGATATTAAATCACAACCAATAACTCGTTGTGCACCCGGCTTGGAACACATCACAGGATGACTATCAATGTATCAAAAACACACAACCATTCAATTATTTGTCACAGAAATTAAATGACGAGTACGGAATTAAATGACGGAAAATAAAGCGTAAAATGTAAAAGCAAGAAATATAAACTAAGGGTGAGGCTTCATCTTCAACCTAAGTTGAAGATTTTAGCCACCCATTGAACAACAAAACAAAATTGAATTGAAATAATGCATTAAAATTAACTTGAAAATAAAAGCTTACAAATAAAAGGGGCAGAGCAAGGCAAACAGAAGCAAAATGCTCTCTAAAAATCGCCCCAAAAACTGTGTGTTCGACCAAATGGACCTAGGGTCCTATTTATAGACTAACAAATCGTACGAGTGCGTTCGAACGCATGCAGTGCGTTCGAACGTAATGCTGAGTTGTGCGTTCGATCGCACACTGTGCGTTCGACCGCAGAAAACCGTAACGGCGCAGCTTGGAAGCGATGGACTCCTAGGGCACCCGCGCGAGATGCGGGATGACGGGGACTACGTTCGACCGTGCCTCCTGCGTTCGACCGTCAGTGCGTTCGAACGCACCAAGTGCGATCGAACGCACTTGGCAGGGATCCATTTCTTCACTTAGTGTATTTTTGCTCTCTTGTGGCCAACTTTTGTTGTAAAGACCTGCACAACTCAAAACACTAAAAACACCAAAAATAATTAGAAATTAACAATACTAAGAGCCTAACGAATATAAATTAAGGGGTTTAAATAAGCACTTTTAGGCACTCATCAGAGGGGATTAAGGTCATTGACATCAGGCTATGTCTCTTGGTTGGTTACCGAGAAAGTTGTAAGGAAATGAGAAAATAAGTATTTTTTTGGAGTTTTAGAATTTATTTTTACAGTCTAGTAAAAAGAAAGTATGCTCTGTATTTAACATTTTCAAAAAATGTGAGGAAATAGTGAAGGAAATTGTGTATCATTAGATAAATGATATGCTTGTTAACAGAAAATTTTACAAGTATTTTTATTTGGTGCTCTTAGAAAAATAGCAAGCAAGGAAGAATTCATTGAAGTGAAGGACATGAAATTGAAAGGAGAAATCAT
The DNA here is from genome assembly GCA_006937295.1 of Carpinus fangiana. Classification (NCBI taxonomy): domain Eukaryota; kingdom Viridiplantae; phylum Streptophyta; class Magnoliopsida; order Fagales; family Betulaceae; genus Carpinus; species Carpinus fangiana. The sequence continues at coordinate 26,464,729 of CM017322.1, forward strand.
ATTTATAACAGTCATTGCTTGTATTCTGAACATCATTAGTATGAGATAATACAAAATCTACCTTTTTTTGAAAGGTTGCCCTATTGAATTCTCTCTTTAAGCTTCTTGCATTCTAAATGTATTATCTTTGTTACATTATACGTGTGCTCTCACAATTTGGATTGGGAGTAAAGAGTATAAAGTTGTGAATGAGTCAATTCAAACATCTCACATTGAAGATCATTCTTACGATATAAATTTGATTATGCTATAGTTAATATAGGTCATAATTTCTCATTTCATTTGGGTTGACAAGATGCATTTCCTAATTATGGTAGCATCACTTTTGGAACAAAAGTAGGCAGTGGGAAATAAATTTAGTTTGGAGGGGCATTAATTTAAATTTGAATGCAAAATCAAACACACACACATCTTTGAATCTTCACAAGCTTTAAGCCCCTCCTTAGATCTGAAAGCCTTGTTGTTTCATTTGTAATTAGCTCTGGACATAATGTTTCCTTGTAAATAGTATTTGATATATTACTTAGGCAAAAGTATTGGTTTCTGACAATCTTAAATTAATAACTTTTGGTAGCTGATTAGCAGTTGAGGCTTTGATCATTGCCTTTTTTTACTCCACCCCAAACCCTTCACGATTACCCTCGTCCCTTTACATTGTAGCTCCCCAACAACTTCCCCCTCCATTTCATTTGCATTCACATATATTAGAATTATATAAACATAACAATAATCTTGGAGTACTTTTTGAAAAAAAAAAAAAAAAGAATAATCTTGGAGTACTTATTGTCTCGTCGCAAAGTCAAAGATAATTGCTCAAGATTGGGGTAAGAACCCACCTCTTATAGTTACTATAACTGTCATTATGGTCACTGTATTAGTATAGCACCATACATGCATCCTCTTTGTGTCCTGGTAACCATACTCATTGGTTATGTTTTTCTTTCCTTTTTATTTTTCCTTTTCTAGCTCTCAACATGGTACATTGAATTAGTCCTCTTTTTGTTGATTTCTTTTTTTTATTATCAATTGTTAACAGTGAAAGTGCTGAAAAGGATCAACTTAAGGTTCTAATTCAATTGGTTTTCTGGAATTTATTCAGGCATAACTGATCTGTATATCCATGTTGTTGTTGCCTCTCCTCCCGTCGCAACTCCAACAAAGGTGCAATTTCTCCTCTCTCTCTCTCTCTCTCTCTCTCTCTCTCTCTCTCTCTCTGTGAAATCTAGGGTTAGGGTTCAGACTAGCGGTTGCGGTGGCTAAAGCGATGGCGGTCTCGACAACGAGCTTCTCCGGTGCCAAATTGGAAGCTCCGTTCCTGAAATCTTCGCCGGCGTCGTGGGCCTCTCCTTCATCTCAGCTTTCGATTCTCTATAAGCTCATTCTGGGAATAAATTTTCTCTTGGCATATTGTAATTTTGTTTGACATGCATTGCATTCTCTGTACTAGGAGGCCTCTAACTGTCTGTCCCTTTTTCCTTGCTTCTGTGTGTGCATATACTGATGTGCATGTGCTTGTTCCTATGTTTCTGCATTTGCTTTTGTACATTCAATTGCCTTTGGACTTTGCAGTCTCTCATTCAACTGGAACACAAATATTTAAGGGTTTGATTAAGGATTCATTCTTGTGCAATCTCTTGGGAATTAATGTTAGTGTCACTTTGGTGTCAAACTTCTCTTTAACAATGTAATCTCTTAATCATGNGTTCGGACTAGCGGTTGCGGTGGCTAAAGTGATGGCGGTCTCGACAACGAGCTTCTCCGGTGCCAAATTGGAGGCTCCGTTCCTGAAATCTTCGCCGGCGTCGTGGGCCTCTCCTTCATCTTAGCTTCCGATTCTCTATAAGCTCATTCTGGGAATAAATTTTCTCTTGGCATATTGTAATTTTGTTTGACATGCATTGCATTCTCTGTACTAGGAGGCCTCTAACTGTCTGTCCCTTTTTCCTTGCTTCTGTGTGTGCATATACTGATGTGCATGTGCTTGTTCCTATGTTTCTGCATTTGCTTTTGTACATTCAATTGCCTTTGGACTTTGCAGTCTCTCATTCAACTGGAACACAAATATTTAAGGGTTTGATTAAGGATTCATTCTTGTGCAATCTCTTGGGAATTAATGTTAGTGTCACTTTGGTGTCAAACTTCTCTTTAACAATGTAATCTCTTAATCATGCTTAATGTTGTTTACTTCTTTCTTATTGTAGATCGGCAATATATTTTGAGAGTTGGTGTTGGAGAAGTTTCTATACCATTCTTGCAAGGTTGGTCTTCTAATCTCTGCATGTACTTAATTGCTTAACAACCAAGTTTTGCAGTTATGATGCAATTTCTTTATTTGCAGCTCACCTAGACTCTGGATATCTTTTATGATCAAACTTTAGGGAAATAAGGAATAAAAATTAAGTATGCTTTATTTTCAGAAAAAGACATCCCATACAATTTTTATTTGTTCTGTGGGCAGGTGATGTAGATCAGGAGAACATCTTATCTTTTAGTATTTTATTTGAATTAGGTTTATTTGTTAGTCTTTTAGTTGGTTTAGTTTTCTTTCGTAGACTTCTAAACTAACTTTATGTCATTGTTATCTTAGGACTAGGAGTCTTGGGGTTATAAATAAATGATTAGAGCCCTAACCCTAAGAATGTAGTAGTTATTATTATTATTTGATTTTGTTAATAAGAATACTCAGAGTTGAGTTTCTTGGTTATTTTCCTTCAAACTTTAGATAGTATCTATTGTTTAGAGAAGATTTCTTTGATCTTGTGATAGTCTCACAATCATTGGAATATTTATCCCTTCTACTTGCTGAATTCTTGATTATACATGATCTATCCCTGCATTAGTTCGTATCAGAGCCCAGTCTCTTTCCATGGTGCCAGTCACAAGGGGAAAGGGTAACCGCTTTGCACACTTGGAGGATGTGAATGATCGCGAAGAACAAGTTAGAGAAGAACCACCGGCAACCTATCAAGCACACTCGAAGGCAAAATTTGCGAGCTTGAAGGAACAAATTGCAGCCCTCACAAAACTATTGTCCATCGGGAATGGTCTAGACAGACCTCGGCATATACCCTCATTGCATGAATCGGAGGAGGAAGACGCACGTGTGGAGGATGAAGACAGAAAACCTTTTGCGGAGCGCATAGTGCACAGGCATCAACCCCTTGTACAAGCTCAGGCCAATCGGTGGGAATCCAGATTCAAACTCAATATACCGGAATTCCAAGGTTGGTTGCAACCCAAAGAGTTCCTTGTAATAGAAAAAATCGACAAAAAAAATGTGCTTAGAGTAGTGGTGGAGATTAGGAGTCAATCGGTTGAGGAAGAGGAAGATGGATTTATTGAGGAAGATTGCTCGATAGATTGGGCCTCTCCACCAATCTATGGCACCTATCCCGATGAAGAGGTAAGTTCTATACATCAAGTTGATTTCCTTGGAGTTGATGTTATCTTGTCAAAAACTTTCAATCAAAGTTGTGATGAGATCTATGGAGCGGAAACAACTTTTCTATCAAAGAGTGAAGGGGTCTTTGTGAGTTCCTTGGGAATTCTCATGGCTTGTAAGAAAGGCGAAGCACAAGAGAAGCACGACAAGTCTACATGGCAACGTGGTGTGTGGGGCTTTCACGACAAACATCAAGGTATGTCAATGATGAAGAGCGTCACGTTTATTATGGGATGTGGCCTTGTTGTAATCTTGAGGAAGGGCGAGTGGAATGAGTTGACCGGACATCCAAAAGATCGTGGAAAGAACCGGCCGAATTCAAGGACGAATTCTCTCCAATCTGGGGAAGACGATGTAGATCAGGAGAACATCTTATCTTTTAGTATTTGATTTGAATTAGGTTTATTTGTTAGTCTTTTATTCTATCTTATCTTTAAAGTCTTTTATTTGAATTAGGTTATTTGTTAGTCTTTTAGTTGGTTTAGTTTTCTTTCGTAGACTTCTAAACTAACTTTATGTCATTGTTATCTTAGGACTAGGAGTCTTGGGGCTATAAATAAATGCTTAGAGCCCTAAGAATGTAGTAGTTATTATTATTTGATTTTGTTAATAAGAATACTCAGAGTTGAGTTTCTTGGTTATTTTCCTTCAAACTTAGATAGTATCTATTGTTTAGAGAAGATTTCTTTGATCTTGTGATAGTCTCACAATCATTGGAATATTTATCCCTTTTACTTGCTGAATTCTTGATTATACATTATCTATCCCTGCATCAGCAGGTGAACGATGTTAATGGTTTGGAAGATCCATTTGGTAACTTACGGATTGGGCAAATAGTGACTGCAAGGATTGTTGCAAAAGCTAAGCAATCGGATAAAAAAAATATACTAATGGGAATTGAAACCTAAAATGCTTACTGGTAAAAAAAGATATACTTAAATTCCCTTTTGGTGGTCTATTTTAAACCTTTTACTATCTTGGGCTGTGTTTGTTTTGGTGTAGAACTTTTATGCAAATCATTTTTTGCATTTCCCAGTGTTTAGGTTTTGGACTGCTGGTGTCAAGGGGATGTATTTGTTATGGTTTTGTGTGGTCTGTATTGATGGTAAAGTGTGGGTATGGTAAATGGTGCAGTTTTGTTGTGATTGGGTTGTATGTTTGTAGTGGTTTATGGTTTTGGGTTATTTTGGGTTTGATGGCTGGTGAAAGTTTGGTGTTTTTTAGAATTGTTTGGTCATGAGATGCAACAGTTCCAATCTCTTTCTGGTTTTTGTTTTGGGTGCAATGGTGGGTAATGATTAGCAATAGGAGCAAACATTTTCTGCATCATATTTAGGCTTTCAACCAAGTAGTAAAAAAAATGTGATTATATATGGTTTTTATGATATTTGATTTTGTATGTTGAAGTTGAATGTTTATGGTAGAAAGGTCTAATAGTTACAAAGGTCAAAGTATGGTTTTCTTATGCCCCCAGTTTCCTAAAGCTCTCTCATTTGTTGCATTGAAAGTAGTTTGATGATTGTTCTTATAGTAGATGTGGTGGTTAGGGTGATATGCATCTGAACAAGTATCACTTTAGAATATATGAGTGATTTGGAAACTAGAAGCTTTTCTTTGTGTAGCTTGAAGAAGGGTAAATTTCTATGCATGAGCTTTGCTGTCTTAGAAATGGTGATATAATACTCTGTCAACTAGCTTTAACTTATTATTACTATCTCTAGTAGGAACAAGCCGGTTTTGGGATCTACTTTCCAATCTCAATGATGAAATCAAGCAGAATTGGGCAAACTTGGCTCAAATCTTTTCATTTGCATTCATGACAATGCATGTCAATATGTTGATACCAAATCTGAAATATCTGGTCATGTAAAGCATTATTGACAATTTTTTTTTTTTTTTTTTAAATTGATTGTTTGCTACTAGGTTGAACTCTTGGACAGGTTAATTGCTTTTCCATGACAGTTTATCCCTCTACTCTTTTCTTTTATAATTTTGTGATGAAGTCTTCATATCGTTTGGTTTTATTCTTTTAGTATGATCAAGTGTTGGGGAGAGGAGCATTTAAGACTATGTATGGTTCTTAGACCTATCTTATTCAATTCTCTTCTTGATGATTTTATTAGTTAGTTTCTTAAGTTGATAGTTGTTGGCTTGGTTGTTGATATATATAGATACAAGATAGGTCATTGGAGTTAGTGGCTTATATTAACATCAGTGGAAGGTCAAGTAGACGGGTCTACTGGGCCATGGGTGTAATTAAGTTTGCGGGGGGGAACGATTAGGTTGTGGGGGTGTGGGGGCAACACCCCCGCAGTACGGTAAGGGGTGTTTTAGAGATTTCCTTAATATCTGAGCAGTGGAAAGATATGGGTCATTACTTCTATTAGTGTTTACAAATTTTGTAAAGCATTATTGACAATTTGTTTTTTAAAAAAATATTATTTTACATTTATTAACGTGTTAAGGGTGACGTGGCAAAAATTGTCATGTTACCCTAGGGGTAACATGGTAATTTTGCCATGTTACCATAAGGGCTAACGTGGCAAAAATTACCATTTTACCCCTAGGGTAACATGGCATTTTTACCACGTTACCCTAGGGGTAACGTGGTAATTTTGCCACGTTACCCTTGGGGTGACGTGGCAGTTTTAGAACGTTAGTCCCATTTATTAATGTGTGAGTAGTAATACGTTAGCAAATGGTAACATGTGAAAAATTAACACGTTAGTAAACTCCCAGTTCTAACGGACACATCTCTAACGCGTCACACACGTTAGTAATGGCACGTTACTACCCATTAGTAACGTGTCAATGGGCTTAACATGTTACTAATGGGGCATTAGGAAAAAATATAATTTTTGTAGTGGTAGTGATTTAATAGCTCTAAAGGGTAAGGGAATGTTAAATGCTATGGAGTTTAACCTTTTGTTAATGTTCAGCCAGCTATGCATTGAGAGAGCATGCATGCTTTTTAATTAGTTTCTGTTTGGTTTGAGCAATTTAAAACGTGTGGTTTGAAAAAATAGTGGTTTCGAAGCTAGTTAATAAAAACACTAGTTTTAAAAATGCAGTTAAGCATTTGGTGAAATTAGAGTTCAGCTTTTAAAAATGCATCCTCTTGCTTGTTTCACTTTTTTAAACCGCAGTTTTTCTCAAACGCATTTTCAAAAGGTACAGTTTTCGCGATCAAACAGAATCAAAAGTAGACCTTGGTAGTAGCTTGGCCCCCACAAGTTTTAGAAATGCTCTTAAAATTCATATTTTTTATAAGCTGAATTCCCCGCGCCCCCCCGGGGCCTGTTCAAAATTTATGGTTCCTCCCGTGTCAAGAATTACAAGTCATGTTTAAGGGGTTGAGATTGTCCTGAGAGATGGTTTTGCTTGGCATTTTTGTAAGAGAACAAACAATTGACAAAATGTAAACTTGTTCTGCCTACAATAAAAAGGATGTTGCATTGACACAAATGCGATGTGGTTTGTTGATTGCGAAATCATATATTTAAAGGTCTTACTGGATTGAACTTGCCATCCTTTCGGATGGAGAATAAATCTACTTTATACTTGATTTTCAGTGAGGTATCAAAAAACCATTTAAATCCAATATGGTCTCTTTCGTTTCCCCTCCCCTTTAGTTGTAACTATTGTAGTAAATATGTATTTTTAGATTCTACTATTGTTTAATTTGTAGTAGATACTTTTCAGACTGCAGAGATGCCAGATTTTTATGCTGACAACGAGTATGATCTCAGTGGTTTTGCGGTTGGCATTGTAAAACAAGATTCAGTGATTAACGGGAAAGACATTGTGGTTGGAGATGATCTTATTGGCCTACCATCCAATGGTGTTCATTCTAATGGTTTCTCTTTAGTAAGAAAGTTAGTGTTACTTTCAAGAAGTCTTTGCTCTTACTGTGATAATAGTGATCAAAATGCTTCAACAAATGTGAAAATGGACAGTATGTACTATTATATCTTGATAGGGTTCTTGCTAGAAGTGGCCTTTCTTTGAAGGACAAGCTTCCTGGTGAAGATGTTACATTAGGTGAAGCTTTGATGGCCCCAACTGTGATCTATGTTAAGCAGGTTACTTATCACCCTCCATTTCTCATTATAATGCTGAATGTTTTCTTGTTCATTACACTTACTAACTTTTCTTTCTCCATTCCTTTGAAATTAGGCGCTTGAGTTAATCAACAAGGGTGGGATAAAGGGGATTGCCCACATCACAGGTGGTGGTTTCACTAACAACATACCTCGCGTGTTTCCGAAAGGCCTTGGAGCTGTCATCCATTGGAACTCCTGAGAGGTTTAACTTTGTTCAAGTGGATTCAAGAGGTAAAAAAAAACTGCTCTTTTTTTTATTTCTTATTTTTTTGTCACTATGGAAATGTAGAGACAAAGACGAAGTGTTTTTTTAGCAGAGTGCTTCTGTTGAATTTATTATATGATATAAATTTTTTTATTTGTTGGTTGCTTCAACTATATATGTTCCTTGAAAAGAAGAATTGAATTTCCTTATTTATGCTTTTCTGATTAGGCAGGAAAGATAGAAGACGCTGAGATGAGATGGACCTTTAACATGGGCATTGGGATGGTTCTAGTTATGAGCCAGGAGTCATCTTATAGAATACTCGAGGGCGGAGGTGATGATTGTAAAGCATACTACATTGGCGAGGTCATAAGTGGTGAAGGAGTGAGCCTTCAGTGAATTGTGTATCATGCATTCCCTATGCTCTATTTTGTATCCATTTGATGGGTTAAATTATACGTTTGAGTGAGTTTGGGATAGATATCCACATCAATTTTATCTAGCAATCCGGATAACAAATGTGTAAGAGCTCTTACGGAACCTACCTACCCAAGCAAGTTTCGAGTAGTCTGTCCGAGTTCTATAAAAACTTTTTCATATTTACTTAGGCAACAAATTGCTGAAGATCTAGATGGGAGAGTTAGTAGCTTATATTTTTGCTGAAATTATGAATATGAAGGAATTTTTTTCTCATTAAATCGGTTTTTACAAACAATCATGCTAATTTTAGTTGAAAGCCTTAGTGCTATTAAAATTGTTGCACCAAAAGAACACTAATTCTATTAGCAGCCAAAGTTGTCGTAATAGTAGCAAGAAAGCGTTAAAATTTGAACTTGAAAGAGATGCATCGTTAAGAATTGGTTATTTCATGTTCTCTTCCGATGATTGCCACTCTTGTTGGATCCCAATTCAATCCCTCTTCTCCTATGATTCAAGCCACAATTTGCTATATTCATCTTCATGTTTTGACTAGCTCCAACTCTCCCTCCATTACCGGTTGCCGCAGTTAAGGGACTTATGACCATCCCACCAACTTTTTGCCTTCCATTCTCCAAACCCATTATTTCCCACTCAAATTCTGCAGAAAGTGTTCTTTCCATTCTACTGTCATCAACCCCTCGACAGTAAATTCTATCATGTCCCCTATAATCATCTTGTGAGTTCTTCCAACTTCTCTCATTAGCCAATGACCACCTTTTTTCTTGTCTCCTTTCATTTAGCAGTGGAGAACCTGCCAAATGCTCTACATGTAAGAATTCTTTATAAACTAAGGCTAATTAATAAATAAATTAGCAGGGAAATAAAGTTACCTCTGGCCATCGCTTTGCTCAAGCAGATTGAAGAACACTTCACAGCAACAAAACAAAACAAAAAATAAAAATATTGAGAGGTTTCTTCTGACCTATGCCTATCAGTGAGTGCCGTTTAATGGAATACACAAACCTTATTTATATGTAAGTCAGAGACCCTTAATTAGAGCTATTACCTTAATTATTCCTCCCATCAAAGAATAAAAATCAAATAATTAATCAATATAGCATATTTGATTCCATAAAATAAAATTAATAATGAATTCAAATATTTGTTTCCACAAGAATTAAATCAACAATTTAATTCAGAATATTTAATTTCACAGAATAAACTTTAATTGGAATAGATCACTGAACACCGTAATTATATATATTTTATAATCACAATAATATATGTGACATAAGGGACATACCTTAAATGAAATTTCTTATATTCTCCCACTTGGCCCTTATGACACATAAATTCCTTATGGTGTCCGGTTCTATGATATGTCCAGTACTTTATTTATTCCAACCATTTATGGAATCCTCCCACTCACTCAAGGTATACTACATATGAATCATGGCGGTAAAACCTTAATATAGTAAGTCGTCCCTTTCATGTATTACAATATATAATATTCCCTAAATGAGTACCATGTGGGCAATCAAACTTTATGAATGAACTTCCTATAAATCATTCAGGTCCAAACTTAGTTTTTATGCCCATGGATAAGGTAATAAACGTGCACAAAACTTTATAAAAATAACATGATGTCTATAAACTGAAGAAAGAACTAAATACAAAATGAATCAATGAGCCCCATATGCTCCACATGACTTTTAAACTGCTTTACCGGTAAACCTTTAGTCATGGGATCTGCAATCATTAGCTCAGTGTTGATATGCTCAATGAACACTTCATTCCTTTTGATGTTCTCTCTCACCTGAAGTTACTTAATATTGATATGCTTACTTCTGCTTCCACTTTTATTATTCTTAAAGAAGAAAATGGCAACACGATTATCATAGAAGATCTTGATTGGTCTCGCTATAGAATCGACAATTTTGAGACCACCAACAAAATTCCTCAACCATAATGCCTGTGTAGTGGCTTCATAGCATGCAATGAATTCTGCCTCCATTGTAGATGTAGCAACTATTGTCTACTTGCTGCTTCTCCAAGATATAGCCCCTCCAGCAATAAGAAAGATATATCCTAAAGTAGACTTCCTGCTATCTACACATCCAGCAAAATTTGAATCTGAATATCTAACCACCTCCAAATGGTCAGTGTGTCTGTATGTCAAATCGTAGTCTTTGGTTCCTTGCAAATACCGCATGACTTTCTTTGCAGCTTTCCAATGTTCCATCCCTGGGTTGCTTTGATATCGACCCAGCATTCCAACTGCCATTGCAAGGTCAGGTCTAGTACAGACCTGTGCATATAATAGGCTGCCAATTGCAGAATCATATGGGATACTTTTCATCTGCTCTTGCTCCAATGCATTATGGAGACACTGATCCTTACTGAATTTGCCCTCTTTAATGATAGGTGTTTGATCGGTGTCAAATATTGTATATTGGACCCCCCTTAACTTATGTTTGTTAGGCTCTTAGTTTTGTTAATATCTTATGTTTTATATTGTTTTAGTGTTTTAGTGTGTTGTAGGTCTTTGGTGCAAATCGTGGCTTAAAAAGGAAAAATTAAGCAAAGTTGAATCTTGGCCCATGCCAGTGCGATCAAGCACACTTGGTACGATCGAGCGCACTGCACTCGAGCGCATGCCATGTCAGCCCGTGAAGTTTGCATCGCCCTAGCCGGCCCTATTGTCCATCGCTTCAACCTTGCGCCGTGGGAATTCTGAGGCAATTACTTGCGATTGATTGCACATCTTGCGATCGAGCGCCACGCCTACGATCGAGCACACACGGCACCGCGACGTAGTACAGTTGAACTCAAACGCCTACGATTGAACGCAAATGGTACTGCGATCGAGCGCACGCACGTGGCAGACAACACATTAAAATTGTCTATAAATAGGACCTTTTGTATTTCATTTTTTTCCGTGCTTGGGAGATGGTTTGAGGCGCCCTCAATGGCCCAAAACCTCACTGTTCTTCATTGTAAACACTCATAAACATCAATTTAATTTAATGCTTTTATTTGTTTTACTTTAGTATCTTATTTCCCTCACTATGGATTTGTTTATATATGTTCATGTTTAGTTCGTATTATTCTGTCGTTTAATTTTATGTATATTCGTTTTAATACATTTTAGTGACAAAAGTGTGTTGATTGTTGCTTACAAATCGTTAAACGTCAACTTTCGTTGCAACCGGAGATACATCAGAAGATTCGTCTTTAGACCAATATCCGTTGTGACCTCTTAAAACAGTGTTTGCATTGATTAGTTCGACAAGATTTTGTAACAACAATAGGATATGCATATGTGCTTTATTGATAGACGAAAATATGAACAATGTGTTAGCGCTCAGAGTATGCCTAGTAGCATAGTCATTATTGAGTATGGACTAAGCATGATTATATGTTGATTAAATTATGGTGAGGTGGATTAGGGACCTTAGTGTTTTTATTTCTTTATTTTTAAGCATTTAATTTAGTTTTTATTTTCTGCACGCCACATGCTTGATATTGGGACTAGGTTAAGATAGGATTAGTTTAGGCATAGAATTAATTCACACAAACATGATTCTCTGTGGGTTCGACACTCGCACTTGCACAACCACTTTATTGCAAAACGATTCGTGTAATTGGCGAGTACTTATTTTTTGTATGACCAAAATTTTGGCGCCGTTTTCGGGGAATCGATGTTCTGTTTAAATTGATTTTTTATGCTTAGATTAATTTTATTTTTCTACTAGTTATTTTATTTGTGCAATTATTTTATTTGTTTCTGTGTTTTTGTATAGAAAAAAAATTAGATTAATATTTATTTAAGCATTTTCGTAATCTGTGTTAGTCCCTGGAAAATCAGCCTGTGATAGTGCGATCGAGCGCACTTGAGCCTATTCCAACCTGTTCGCGTGCCTGCGCTCGCTTAGTACGCAGTTGCGTGCGAGCACGCCTTTCTGACAGACCGCAGTGCCCCTGTGCGATCAATCGTACCTCTATTGCGATCGAACGCACGTGCATAGACTACTACATTTCTGCGTGCCTGCGATCGATCTTATTGCTATGCGCTCGAGCGCAATTCTGTTGGCTGCATCAACAGACCCGAGGCAGTGTATGTGTTCAGTTTTAATTTTAATTGTTTAGTTTTGTTTAATTATTAGTTTATTTTTATTTGTTTTATCTGCCTGTTTTTAGTTTGTTATCTACAATTGTTAATTTTTATTTATTTGTTTATTTTAATTGCATGTCTTTTGTAGTTTATTTTGTTGTTTTTAATTCTTGTGAATAATTTAATTTTAGTTTAGTTGGATTATTTTTGGTATTTTTGTTTATTTTATTTTCTGCAAGAATGGTTATTGTTTCATGTGTGATTGTTGCATACTAAATTGTTGGGTGAAGCATGAGTTTTCCGTTTATTAATTTTGATGTTTCCCCTAGTTGTAGGACGTCAAATCCTACCAATTTGTGACCATATGAACTATGTTTAGGCTGCTCTAGTCCTCACCATAATTCCGGTGATTGTCCACATTGGGGACAATTTACCAATTTTTCATATGGGCAGCTAAACACCAGTTTTTCCAACCAGGGGTTTGAATCACATTCTAACTCTTACACCCTAACCAAAATAACCATTCTGATGTCTCGTGGTATGCTCATGCCATGGGAAACTATGCTCTCCAATCCGATGAACTGCACCATCCTGAATATCCGTAGTTCAATACCCACTATTCCATGCCTTCATCGTATAATCCTCATCCTCAAGAGTCATTAGTGCAACAATTTCTAACTGCGCATATTGATGACTTAGAGGAGAGAGCGAACCAACTCATGGCAGCTAGGCGTGCCCACACCCAGCCTCCTCACACTCACGCACCTCATCAGTCATGTGAATATTGTTATCCGCCTTCTCACAGATTTGATGATTGTCCATTCTATATTCATTACGTGAGTCAAATTAACATGTCTGCACATGAGGATGCACAAAACACCACCACACTTGTTAGTGAGGAAAAAAATGTCAGCAAGCTGGAAGAGAAGGAGCAGATTGAGCCCCTGCCAATTCCAATTTTTCCAATGACAAGGAAGTGAGTACTGAAGCTCATTCTTTTGTCGCAATCCCTCTCAAGACATATCATGCACCATAAGTTTCACCTTTTCAATGTCTCGAGGAGCCATCTTATGTAGAGATTTTCAAGGTATCACGCACAGAAAGGTGCAAATATATGAATAGGCATACCAAGAAAATATTTCGAAGAAAACAAATTTGCTACATAAGATGGCGGAACATCCTTCCAGATGGATATCCAATTCTTAAGAAGAAAGGAAGGAAGGGATAGTTGGACACCCATATGAACGGGGAAGGTGCGGTATGTTTTCTTTTTTATTTTTCGCACTTTAATTTTTGTTATTTTCTTTTTGTTATTTTATTTTATTTCTAACAGCAATTAATCTTTTGATGTTTGATCTTTGAGAAAAAAATTGCTGTTAATTTTTGACAAGTGTTTTGATGTTTAAGTTCGAGGGATGCTTTGGACTTTGCACATCTCGGTTCCTCATCCCACTGTAATGAATTTCTTGCCACATTGGGGACAATGTGTCATTTAAATTTGGGGGTGTGGACAAACACTATATCGGTCTGTTTTGTTTTATTTTTGTCTGTATATATTTGTTTTTGTCTGTACATAATTTTTTTTTTCTTTTTGTTTAATGCTATGTTGTCGATTGGGCACAATTTACATCGTAACTGTGGATTGCATGTCATTGGTGTGTTTAACTTGTTTGAACATTGCATATCATTAGAAATCCCAGTTTTTGATTCATGTGTTGGATTAGAGAGACTCCACTTGTTTGATCGATATTTCACATGCACACTAACATTAGGGTCTGTGAGGTATGAAATTCGACTTTGAAGTGTGTATCTTGAGATTTTTAGGTTTGCGATGTGATGATGAAAATCTTGGCTGTTAATAATAATAAAAAAAAAATCAAAATAAGTCGAGCTTTTCATTGAGTAACCGGACCTCTTGCCTGGCCAAGCAATGAGTGTTCGCGTCAAAAGATGAGAAATTTCAGCTAAAAAATTGTATGGCTAGTTTTGGCTCCGTAGCTCTTTTGACTTGAGTAATTAAGACCTAGGGATGTCTCCACATCTAGTGCCCTAAAATCGCCTGGTTTGGGAGTCAATGGCCCAACGCTCATTACATAGGTCATTAAAAGCTTAAGGGAGTCAAGCATTGCACAACCTACACAAAAAAATTGCATCTTTCAATTCAAGCCTTGGTTGTATTTATCACATTGTTTTCCTTTGAATTTTGGGATACACATCTTTGGAGAATGATTAAAACCCCATGATCTTGTTGTTAGTTCACTTTGCACTTCAGGGAGTATGTGTTGTCTCAATTTTTCAACCTTGAGTGAAATGATGTTTGGATGCCTAGATGATATGGTTCGTATGTTTAACATGTTAAATTTGCTAATGATGTATGAACAATGTGTTTGTGTAAAGGACTTTGTCCATTAATAATATAGTGCCAATAATTATTTGTGGGTGTCACTCCTGAAAAACCCTCACGATACTTCACTTGTCCACTAGGATGCCTAGTGGTTTAAAAGGCTTGTTGCATACGCTAAATGCAATCGTTTCTCCCACGAAAGCGGATTTATGTTTCTTGTTTTTTTTTGTGTTTTCAGTTTTGTTTTGCTAAGGGACTAGCAAAATGTAAGTTTAGGCGTATTTGATCGGCGTCAAATATTGTATATTAGACCCCCCTTAACTTATGTTTGTTAGGCTCTTAGTTTTGTTAATATCTTATGTTTTGTATTGTTTTAGTGTTTTAGTGTGTTGTAGGTCCTTGGTGCAAATCGTGGCTTAAAGGGGAAAAATTAAGCAAAGTTGGAATATTAACCCCTGCCAGTGCGATCGAGCACACTGCGCTCGAGCGTAGGAAGTGCGATCGAGGGCATGCCATGTCAGCCCGTGAAGTCTGCATCGCCTTAGCCGGCCCTATCGTCCATCGCTTCAACCTTGCGCCATGGGAATTCTGAGGCAGTTACTTGCGATCGAGCGCCACGCCTACGATCGAGCACACACGGCACCGCGACACAGTGCGATCAAACTCAAACGCCTACGATCGAACGCAGATGGGCCAGCGATCAAACGCACCATTTGCGATCAAGCGCACGCACGTGGCGGACAACACATTAAAATTGTCTGTAAATAGGACCCTTTGTATTTCATTTTTCTCCACACTTGGGAGACTGTTTGAGGCGCCCTCAATGGCCCAAAACTTCATTGTTCTTCATTGTAAACACTCCTAAACGTCAATTTAATTTAATGGTTTTATTTGTTTTACTTTAGTCTCTTATTTCCCTCACCATGGATTTGTTTATATATGTTCATGTTTAGTTCGTATTATTCTATCGTTTAATTTTATGTATATTCGTTTTAATACATTTTAATGACAAAAGTGTGTTGATTGTTGCTTACAAATCGTTAAATGTCAACTTTCGTTGCAACTGGAGATACATCGAATGATTCGTCTTCGGACCAATATCCGTTGTGACCTCTTAAAACAGTGTTTGCATTGATTAGTTCGACAAGATTATGTAGCAACAATAGGATATGCATATGTGCTTTATCGATAGATAGAAATATGAACAATGTGTTAGCGCTCAGAGTATGCCTAGTAGCATAGTCGTTATTGAGTATGGATTAAGCATGATTATATGTTGATTAAATTGTGTTGAGGTGGATTAGGGACTTTAGTGTTTTTATTTCTTTATTTTGAAGCATTTATTTTAGTTTTTATTTTCTGCACGCCACATGCTTGATATTGGGACTAGGTTAAGATAGGATTAGTTTAGGCATAGAATTAATTCACACAAACACGATTCTCTGTGGGTTCGACACTCGCACTTGCCCAACCACTTTATTGCAAAACGATTCATGTAATTGGCGAGTACTTATTTTTGGTACGACCAGTGTTACAGAAGTTGAACAGTTCTTCAGTCTGAATCTCTCTAAAACCTTTTCAATGTAGGCCTTCTGAGACAATTTTAATATTCTTTTATTTCTATCTCTGTGAATCTCTATGCCAATGACATAAGAAGCTTCACCCAAAGCCTTCATTTCAAAGTTTTGAGAAAGGAACTATTTGGTTTCATGTAATAAACCTAAATCACTGCTTGCAAGCAAAATATCATCTACATATAGGACTAGGAAAATAACTTTACTCCCATTGACCTTAAGGTATATGCACTGATCAACAAAGTTCTCAATAAAACCATATGAGGTAATAACTTTGTGAAATTTGATATACAATTGACGTGAGGCTTGTTTTAGCCCATAAATGGATTTCCTGAATTTGCAAGCCTTCTGACTGTTATCATTAAATCCTTCAGGTTGTTTCATGTATACCTCTTCTTCGAGATCCCCATTTAGAAATGCTATTTTCACATCCGTTTGATGTAGCTCTAGATCAAAATGAGCTACTAATGCCATGATTATCCTAAATGAATCCTTCTTCAACACTGGAGAGAAGGTTTCATGATAATCAATCCCTTCCTTTTGAGTAAAGCCCTTGGCCACAAGTCTAGCTTTATATCGTTCAACATTACTGGAAGCATCCGTTTTGGTTTTGTAAACCCATTTGCAACCTATGGCTACAGCTCCCTTTGGTAAGTCAACGAGATCCCAGACTTGATTTTTAGCCATGGATTCTATCTCTTCCTTCATGGCATTGAACCAGAATGTGGAGTTATCTCCATTCATCTCTTATGAAAACGATTTTGGATCATTTTTAGGCCCAACATCAAAATCAGACTCTTTGAGGTATACAACATCATCACTGGGGATTGTTGGTCTGCTTATTCTAGAGGATCTCCTTAATCCTATTTCCCCCCCATTCAGAAGAGGTTGAGTAGGCTCATTCTAAACTTGTTCCTCATAAGTTGGCTGTTCTGAAATTGATTGTGGTTCAAGGCAATCATTTTGATTTTCCCTAAGCACAAGCAAGCATCCTTCATATGAAGGAGCTTCAGTCAACTCTCATGCTTCCTCTAATTCAACCAAATGAGGATGAGCACTAGGTTCAGCATCCTCTATAAATTTTGCATTTATAAACTCTACAATTCTAGGACTATGTGAAGGACAGTAAAACCTAAATCCCTTGGAGTTAACTGCATAGCCCATAAAAAAAATCTGCTGGTTGTTCTTGGGTCTAATTTCTTCAAATTTGGATTGTAAATCCTCACTTCAGCAGGACAACCCCATATGTGTAAATGATTTAAACTTGGTTTCCACCCATTCCATAACTCAAAAGGCGTCTTAGGGACAGCCTTGGATGGAACCATGTTTAAAACATACACAACAATTTTTAAGGCTTCACTCCATAAAAATAAAGGGAGATGGGAATTACTTAGCATGCTCCTAACCAAGTCCATAAGTGTATGATTCCTTCTTTCTGCTACACCATTTTGTTGTGGTGTGCCAAGCATCGTGTATTGAGCCACAATACCTTCCTCTTCAAGGAATTTAGCAAATGGACCTATCATTTGTCCATTTTCTGTGTACCTACCATAGTACTCTCTACCTCTATTAGATCTTACAATCTTGATTTTCTTTTCCTTTTGTTTCTCTACTTCTACCTTATAGGTCTTGAAAGCATTTAATGCCCCAGCCTTATCATTTAGAAGATAGAGATACATAAACCTTGTATGGTCATCAATAAAAGATATGAAATATCTTTGACCATTTAGGCAGGGAGAAGGAAAAGGTCCACAGATGTCAGTGTCTATGATCTCAAGAATCTTAGAACTCCTTTTGGCACCTTTAGTGGTCTTGGTGGTTTGCTTTCCCTTTATGCAATCCACACAAGTACCAAGGTTTGTAAAGTCAAGAGTTTTTAAAACTCCATCATTTACTAGCCTTTTGATTCTCTCTATGGAGATATGTCCGAATCTCCTGTGCCATAACAAAACGGAGATTTGATCCATAAGGCTCCTCTTTATGCCAACATCAGTATGCAATGACAAATAGTTATTTTCAAAGTTGGGATTTAGATCAATTTTGAATAAACCATCAATTTTTATTCCATCACCAATAAATTGTTCACCTTTAAAAATATTGAAAATTGAATTGATAAACCAAAATCCAAAACCAATATTATCCGATCTGGAAACAGAAAATAAATTTTTAGAAAATTATGGAATAAAAAATACATTTTCAAGATCTAAAACATATTCAGATTTCTATAGCTTTTACTTGTGGAAACAATTTATTTCCTGAATAGCCGCGTTATTCATTGCTTGCCGTTTCCTTGTTGTGAGAAAACCCCGCATTGAGTTGACAATATGGATTGTAGAACCTGAATCAATCCACCATGTATAAGTAGGAGCCTCAACAAAAAAAGATTCATGACACACTAGAGATATGAGATTACCTTTTCTTTCGAGCCACTTTATGTACTTTTGGCAATCTTTCTTAATATGCCCTTCTTTCTTGTAGAAGAAACAAGTATCCTTCTTGCCATTTTGCTTGATTGGCACCTTGTTCTCCTTCTTGAATTTTTTAGCATACTTGCCTCTTGGTCTTTCCCTTGGCATGAATAGCCATGTAAACACCTTCTGGCTTCTCATGTTTTAACCTCTTCTCCTCTTGAACACACATGGTCAAAAGTTCATTAACTGACCATTTATCCTTATGTGTGTTATAGGATATTTTAAAAGAAACATACTCAGAGGGGAGAGAGTTTAATATGAAATGAACCAAGAATGACTCAGATATATCAATCTCTAGGGATTTGAGTTGAGCTGCAATGTCCCTCATTTCCATAATGTGCTCACGCACACTTCTAGAATCATCAAAGGACTTGCTTGAGAGCTTCTTCATCAGGGTGTTGGCTAAGGCCTTGTCGAAACTCACAAATTGTTCCTCAACAGCCTTAATGAATGCCTTAGCCTTAGTGCATTAAGGGATGGAACCCCTAATGCCCTTAGAGACATGAGATTTCATGAACATTAAACTTAAGCGATTAGATCGCTCCCACCGTTCATATTTAGCAATCTCTAGTGGTGTACTTTTCTCCGTGAGGGTGGCTGGTTCGTCCACACGGAGTGCCAAGTCAAGCTCTAAACACCCCAATGTAAGAAGTAAACTTTATTTCCAGTTAGAAAAATTGTTACCATTAAGCATTGGAACATGAAAAGTTCCATCCATAAAAGCAAAAGGAATAGCTGCAATAATCAAAGAAAATACTTTAATGCTATGAAATAACTTTATTTTAAATTAACCAATGTTAATTTAATAGTAAATTTCAACCTACCTGTGGGCAAAGGTTGTATCACGCATGAAATTTACTCTTTATTAATAAGACTAATAAATTTAGCATTAATAAATAAAATTTTTCGTACCTGTGGGCCTAAGAGAAATTTTATTTTTAATGTTAAATTTACTATCTTATTCTAATTAAGTCATAAAAATAAAAACGTCCATGTGGGGATTGGCAATTAAATTTATGAATTAATTACAATATGATGTTAATTTTCTTTATAAAGTTCACAGAATCTTGATGCAATTATCATTATAAAATCAGGATGTTGTGGCTCTCCCAAAATTATTATGATAATCACGACTTCATTAACATCCAATAACTGTATAGATGCCAAATAAAGGTTCCCAAGAATAATAGACAAAACCAACACATTAGTGGGTAAACAATATTTTTTCAAAGTACAATCGGATAATGTTCCAAGTAGTGAGGGGGCGCACAATGGCACACTTAAATCCCAATCCAGCCTTGCCAGAGTTATCCTTTCGCAACATTGGATAGTACCATAAACATTCACCAACATATATGGTTTAATTAATTATTCTTAGGTACAGACATCAAACAATTTATATTTAAATAATAAGAATCGATTTAATCTCAAGTCCATGCATTAAAGCAATAATAATTTTAATGCTACACAATTTAAATATTAAGACATATTAAATTGCAATATATAAAAGCATATAAAAAATGCATGGCTTAATGGTCTAAGAGAGTATCTTAGGCCTTTTTACCTGGAGAGCCCAAGTTCTAATCGCACATGAGCCCAAATCACCTTCCCCCTTTTTTTTAATCTAGATGGGCTACTTGATCCGGATTGGGCTTCTGGGTCAGCACACTTAATGACCCAGTTAATTTTTTTTTTTTTAACTGAATCGGGCTTGGGTTAAAATAAACCCATACCTAGTGGCCCAAAAACCACTTAGACCTGGTTTCCTTATGGGTTAAAAACCCTACCCGAATATTTTATTCCCCAACCTGGAAAAACCCCAAACCCTAGCCGATGCCGCCCCTTCTGCTTCAGCGCCGCCTCCCTTATGCACTGGCTTCCTTATGCGTTGGCCACCAGAGGCCGATGCTTCGGCCAAACGACAGGTAACCTGTGTTGGGCTGCCATCGTTCTTTCCTTATGGCGACCCTCGGCAAAGAACCGCCATTTTCCCGTCAAAGGCGACCGTGATGGGATGCCGCTTGCTTCATGCAGCAGCCGTACAAGGCCACCGCGCAACAGCCCAGAGGACGCCGGCCATCAAAAAGCCATGGCTTCGTCACCCACAGGCAGCCCATACAGGCTGCCGCTACTTTGAGCCACATGCGGCCTGCATAGGGACTCCTACGCTCACCTTATGTGGCCAACGCCGCTGTTGTGGGGTAAGGGAACCGAAGCTCACTGGTGGCTTTAGTGCCGGTGGGTGGTGGCTTAGAGTTTCGACTACCCAGGTGCACGTCTCATTGCAATTTGGTCCAAGGGTTCTTGTACAGGGACAAGGGCAATATAGTCAAGTGCTCTCCAAAGACACCAAAAATTGTTAGTTTTTAAGTCCAAAATAGAACAGTATATCCAAAAAGACCGTGGTCGTATAAGAAATAAGTACTTGCCAATTACACGAATCGTTTACAATAAAGTGATTGTGCAAGTGCGAGTGTCGAACCCACAGAGAATCGTGTTTGTGTGAATTAACTTTTAAATGCCTAAACTAATCCTATCTTAACCTAGTCCCAACGTCAAACATGTGGCGTGCAGAAAATAAAACCTAATTAAAATGCTATAAAATAAATAAATAAAAATCCTAAGGTCTAGATTCCACCTCATCACAATTAAAAACACAGCTAATTAAACATCCGTCTATCGATTAAAAGTGATGCATGTTCTAGTGTCACGCTAGTTCATGCATCCTTATGCCCTATGCATGTCCTATCGTGCCTATTGAAATAATCAAAACGTCCGCCCATTCGACAAAAGACAAAACATGAACGGTTTAGGTCCAAAGGATCCAAAGTGAAAGTGATTTAACATTACCTACAATGGATAAATGAACGTAACCCGAACGATGAAATGTATCTATCGGACTAAACGCAAAGACTAAACAACTACGGCACAATCGATGCAACTTTGTCATGAAATTAAACCGAAACGAACACACATGGCAAATAATAAATGGATTAACGTAAAACTAACTATGAAAGCATTTTAAATAATTTCATGGTGAGGCTTCATCTTCAACCTTAGTTGAAGATTAGCCTCCCATGCTAAAGGGAGACACAATCAACAAGAAAAATAAAAGCATGAATTAAAAATGACAATTTATGGGGGCTTTAGTGGAAAACAGAGGGTTTGAGGCCCTAGAGGCGCCTCTCAAACGTAAGAAAAAATGAATTACACAAAGTCCTATTTATAGACAAAATTAAGTGTGCTACCAGGTCAGGGGTGCGCTTAATCGCAGGCAGTGCGATCAATCGCATCCCTGCGTGCGTTCGATCGTTGGCTGTGCGTTCGGTCGCAGGTGCATCACCGTGCAATGTGTGTTCGATTGTTGGCATTGCGTTCGATCGCACATAGTGCGATCGATCGCACGTAACTGCCCACGACGCAAGTGTTGAAGCGATGGAGCATAGGGCCGACTAGGGCAACGTGGACTTCACGGGCTGACGAGGCATGCGCTCAATCGTGCCTCTTGCGCTCGAGCGTAGTGTGCTTGAGCGCATTGGCAGGGGCCAAGATTCTAACTTTGCTTAATTTCTCCTATTTGAGCCACAATTTGCACCAAGGACCTACAACACACTAAAACACTAAAACAACACAAAACATTAAATATTAACACAGCTAAGAGCCTAACAAACATAAGTTAAAGGGGNGTGCTACCAGGTCAGGGGTGCACTCAATCGCAGGCAGTGCGATCAATCACATCCCTGCGTGCGTTCGATCGTTGGCTGTGCGTTCGGTCGCAGGTGCATCACCGTGCAGTGTGTGTTCGATTGTTGGCATTGCGTTCGATTGCACATAGTGCGATCGATCGCACGTAACTGCCCACGACGCAAGTGTTGAAGCGATGGAGCATAGGGCCGACTAGGGCAACGTGGACTTCACGGGCTGACGAGGCATGCGCTCAATCGTGCCTCTTGCGCTCGAGCGTAGTGTGCTTGAGCGCATTGGCAGGGGCCAAGATTCTAACTTTGCTTAATTTCTCCTATTTGAGCCACAATTTGCACCAAGGACCTACAACACACTAAAACACTAAAACAATACAAAACATTAAATATTAACACAGCTAAGAGCCTAACAAACATAAGTTAAAGGGGGTCCAATATACAATATTTGACACCGATCAGACCGAAAAACCAAATATTCATATACAAAGCATTCTAGACATATATAAAATAGAAATAAATTCTCAGGCCTTATTGCAATAGTGCGTGAACAAATAATATATATAAAAACTGAACGTTCACAACATCTATTGAAAAAAAAACAAATAACTTAATGCTGAACAAATATGGCCTAGAGAAGGCTCTAGTACCACATGTAAGAATTCTTTATAAACTAAGGTTAATTAATAAATAAATTAGTAGCGGAATAAAGTTACCTCCGGCCATCGCTTTGCTCAAGTAGATTGAAGAACACTTCACAGCAACAAAACAAAACAGAAAATAAAAATATTGAAAGGTTCTTCTGACCTATGCCTACCAGTGAATGCCATTTGATAGAATACGCATGCCTTATTTATAAGTAGGTCAGGGACCTTCAATTAGAGTTGTTACCTTAATTATTCCCCCAATCAAGGAATAAAAATCAAATAATTAATCAATACAGCATATTTGATTCCATAAAATAAAATCAGTAATGAATTCAAATATTTGTTTCCACAAGAATTAAATCGACAATTTAATTCAGAATAATTAATTTCCCATAATAAACTTTAATTGGAATAAATCACTGGACACCGTAATTATATATACTTTATAATCACAATAATATATGTGACATAAGGATATACCTTAAATGGAATTTCTTACACTGTGATGTACAAAAATAAAAGTACTCGCAAGTGTACGAGTCATATGCAGTAAAGTGCGCGTACAAGTGCGAGGTCGATCAACAGGGAATTGTGTTTTGCAAAAATCAATTTCCTAATTAAATTGACTCTATCTTAACCTAGTTCCGAAGTTCGAAGTTAGTCGTGCAAAAAGATAAATTAAGTAAAAATGAAATTTCCTTAATAATAAAAGGCACTAAGGTTTTCTGAATCCACCTTATCAAATCAAAACTCACTCTCATGTTTTGTTCATACATTTGTCAAGAATTAAACCCTAAGCATTTTCTATTGTTTTTATAAAATCCTATTGAAAGATTCGATGAATCCAACTCTATTGCGAAAGACAACGAATATCCAATTGAGATCAAAAGATCCAATGTATCCGTTTGAACAACGAAAGACAATGGATATCCAATTTCAATCAAAAGATTCGATGTATCTGCTGGATGAAACACAACGAATATCCAACGTTTAAACAATTCTATAAACAACAATCAATACAAGTTCTGTCACATAACTAGATTGAAACGAAAATACTTCATATTAAATTCAGAATTGTACGAACAAAAACATGAGAAATAAAGAGTTTATCAATGATGAGGCTTCATCTTCAACCTTAGTTGAAGGTTTTAGCCTCTCATGACGACAACAGACATAAAAAAATCCATTGAAATCATAAAGAAACAAAAACTTACAAAGAAAAAACGTT
This sequence comes from Carpinus fangiana, assembly GCA_006937295.1. NCBI lineage: Eukaryota > Viridiplantae > Streptophyta > Magnoliopsida > Fagales > Betulaceae > Carpinus > Carpinus fangiana. The sequence goes on from CM017322.1 coordinate 26,488,975, forward strand.
CGAAAAGCTCAAGAACGACTCTAGGTCGAAATTTTGGACTCTACGGCACCTCCCAATCCGTTTACAAGAAAACAAAATTGTATTTATAAGCCAATTCTAGGGTTTTAACGCTGCCAGGTCGGCCGAGTGCGATCGTTCGCACTCGAGCATGCATTTCCAGTGCTGATGGGCGCAAGTGCGATCGATCGTACTATATGTGAGATCGTTCGCAGATGCTTCAGAATTGGCCAAAACTTGTGAAATATGAATTTGTATATCTTTGAGTTAGCTTTCCAATGACGCCAAGATCACTCCAATTGGAGTTCTACAACTCTAGATATAGCCGTTTTAGTGGACTCGTCAGGTGTGAATCATCGCTCAACTCAAATTTGCTTCCAATACTCCCCGAACTGCCTTAAGTCCCAGATTTAATGTGGTTAGCCCCAAATGTACCTTAGCAACCTGCAAAACACTAAAACACCAAAACTAACCAAAAACATCAGAAAAATAACAAAACTAAGTGTTTAACAAATACAAGTTAAAGGGCCCAAATATGCAATATTTGGCACTCATCACACTGCATTGAGCTTCCTCCTCCTTTCATAAGCAGAGCTTCTATCTTATTGTTTCTTACAAGCTGCTGGTTCTCTAAATCTTTTTCCATTACATGGTGCCTCCTCCAATTCCGTTCTTTGCAGATCCTCTAAGCGATTTTTGCACCAAAATTTTTGCTGCCAATTGTCCAAGCCGCACGGATTGTAACATATGCTGGACTCCTCAGGCAATCTGGGGATGACATTCTTATACGGTTATCTGAGGGGTTGATAAATTACCACAGGAATTTGGCTCTGGGGAGCCAAGGGAACCCATGGAACTTCGCACTGGTTCTGGCATTTGGGGCAAGTATGTTTCCTTTGCTCTGCTTCTCATTTCGAGCTCTGTTTTTTTGTCAGAAATTGTGTATGTATTAAACTAATTATTCAAATCCAAGCCGGCAGTAGAGAATCAAATCAGATTTTAGTTATTAATTTTAATAATAGAAACATCTCTGAAAAGTGCTCTAAAGTTGCGATATGTGACATGAATCCATTTTTTCTAAAAGCTAAACCAATTTTTTAATACACAATTTTAAAAACTGAACCAGTTAAAAATTCAACTGGTTCTTGTGTTTTAAGTGAAAAACGTAGAGTTTTGTATTTTTGAAACTGTGCATTTAATATCTCACTAAGACATTCTCACACCGACTTAGTCTCTCTCTATATATAACTCTGCCAAATTGGGTTTTCTCCGCTCTCCACCGTCTCTTTATCTCTGTCTCTCTTTTTGCTTTCATTTTTTTTTTTTTGTATTTTCTTGTTTTCATGGTTATTAAGTTCAAGTTAATTCTTTGTCAGTTTTGTATTAATTATTTGTGTTTTTGGACAAGCCACATTAAGAAATGATCCTTGAGCAGTTGGAGTGGGTCATTTCTTAATTCTGTGTTTTTGCATAAGCCACATATGAACCGTTTTAATACAAATAAGGTCCTTATATTTTTACTAAAAACAAATGAGTGATTTTGTTTTTTGACCGTGTTGATGAAAATCTAGGGCGATTTTGACTGTTTTACCTTATTGCTTTGCCTATTTTTGATATAATTTGCCTACTTTTTATTTAGTTTCTTTACTTTTTTTTAAACATTAATTTCCTAATATTGTGAGTATGAAAATCTTGAAAACAAATTTAATTGATTGAGATGTTCGAAGTTTTTCTAAATGCACTTTTTCTTTTCTTTTTTCCTTTTCGTAGGGTATGTTTTGAAAGTGACTTTTTTACATTTGAAAATAAAAAACGTAAAAACTTATTTGACTCTGGGTATAAAAGGAGTGGTGAAAGTCACTACAATTTTATTTTATTTTAAATAAGTAACGATTGAGATTAAATAATTAGGATAATTATTTAATTTAACGGTCATATTTAATCTAGCGGTTTACAATAGTTTAATAGCAGTTTAATTTCGAAATTCAAAAGAGCAATTTTATTTTCGAAATTTAAAACAACAGTTTTATTTTTTGAAATTTAAAACAACAGTTGATTTTTGAAATTCGAAATCCTGCAGATAATTCAATTCTCTTTAATACCCTTATCTGAATTTTTATTTTAAGATTTATTTTTTCTTTTTGTCGTTGTTTTTTGGAATAGTGAATCTAAGGATATTTTCAGGTATTAACTTCGTTTGTGCAGAACACAGTTAATATACAGAAGTTTTTGGGCTCCATTATATCCTGGAGAAAAATTTGATGTATCCCTGTTGCATACCATACCAATTCTGGTAGGAACAAATATTTTCTTTAAGGAAAGTGACATTGTAACAACGTTTTTCTTTGTCTGTAATTTTTGTTTTTTTTTTTTTAATTTTCCTTTTTAATATAACACGCACCACCATCGGAGCCGCCGACTTCCAGCAACCCATTGCCCACACACCAAGAGAGAGACATATATATAAAGAATGAGATAGAGTGAAGAGAGATATATACAGAGAACGAGATAAAGTGAAGGAGCCTCGTCACACATAGTCAATCCAATGGTGGCGGTTGTGTGATAGGGAGCGGTGCGCATAAGAGAAGCTTTGGTGGTTTCAATCGCTTGCAGATCACAGTTAGGGCTGTTAAGTGAGCAAAGCGTTTTGCGAGCAAGCTCGGACTCGACTCGCATAAGTTCGGCTCGGGCTTGACTCAAATATTAAATGAAGTTTTTCGTGGACACAAATTCTAGCTCGAATATTAAACGAAGCAAGTTCGACTCAATTCGGCTAAGCTCGTGAATCAGCTCGTGTGTATATATATATTAAGAATTGCAATAATTAATTGATTATATGTTGAACCCATTTGATAGCCCAGCTCAAACATTTAGGCTTGCTTTGATATTATCATTAATCATTTTATAAGTGTTGGGTTTTGAATTGCCAAATTTAGTGACAAAATACATTCATCTACAATTCCGTTTACAGTGCATATATACGAGGTATTGTGTTAAGAGAAGACCTAGAAGATGTTGTTAAGCTTAACAAATCATAATAGAATACCTATATGATGTGGTTAAGTTTAATCAAATCATATAATTTAAGTATTAGTGTATGGTCATTAGATCATTATGAATTTAGGACTTAAAGTTTGAGCATTACCATTAGACTAAATGATTAATAATGAAGTAATTAATGTGTTTCTTGTAATTTATACATTATAATCACAATTTGAGGTAAGTAAAAACTTAACAATTTGAATTTAATAAAAATATTATAATTAGATAGTTTATACTTTGAAAATTTGAATCGTATACGGTATATCACATAATCATTAATCATTATATAATTATATGGTATATTTGCATAAATTATTATGTTATTTAATCAATACATCATAATTAGATACTTTATTCTTATAAAACATATATGATATATCACATGATCTTAGATCTAAGATAATATTAATATGAATTGTGAGATAATATGATCATAAAATTTAAGTATGAGTGTATAACCATTAGGTCATGAGAAATTTATTACTTGAAGTTTGAGTATTACTATTAGATTAAATGATAATAATTAAATAACTAATGTGTTTCCTATAATTTATATATTATAATTACAATTTGCAGTAAGTAAAAACTTAACAATTTAAATTTAAATCATATGTCGTGAATTGTGATCATAAGATTATAAAATATAAGTATATAACAATTAATATTGACCCATATAATGATACAAATACAATTATATAAGTATATATACTTGACCCGTGTTAAGCATATAAGATACAATAATATAAGTATAAACGTTTACATATAAGATACAATATATATTAATATTGACATTATATACTTGACCCGTGTTAAGCATTAACATTTTAACATATTAACTAAATAATACTATATGTAATATGATAATAGTGATTAATGTGTGTGACATAAAGCGTTTGACGTTGTGATTTAAAAAATACTTAATCTAAAATAAGAAGAAAAAAAAAAGGACAAAGTTTTCCTCCAAATTGTGTTGGAGGAATTTTCTCAAACCTAGTATATAAAAATGACATGTGTCCCTTGAACATGTGAGAAGCACATGTTTTTTTAATAGTTGGGATAAAGTTGGAATAAATTTATTAAAAACCCATGCATCTCACATGTCATTAAAAAAATGGACACACGTCACTTTTATAGATTAGGTTGGAGGAAATTCCTTCAACCCAATTTGGAGGAAAACTTTGTCAAAAAAAAATTACGCGATTGAAAAAAACACAATTTTAAAAATCGTAATTATTGAAATTGAAATAACAAACTGAACTTAAATAATACTATATAACACAATTTTTATTCATAATTCCCAAATTTTGAATTTTGAATTTTTGATTGAATTTAATCATAGCCGTCCAATTTAATTGAATTTAATCGTAGCCATTGGATTTGATCTATGATATATTAGTATATAAGTGTAAACCATTTTGAAAGTGATAATTATACGGTGCTCCACATGATGTTGTAAGCTTGCCTTGTTGATCTAATCTAATGAGTAATATTAAATGTTGAAAACGTATATATAATCAACGGATCATATTGAACCAGCACATCATATCTAAGTAGAAACAACTGCATGAGATAAGATTTTGGTAAAACGAATCAAACTGTTAATATTTAAAATTTAAGAGGAAACTTCACTAATCCACCTTGAACTTTTGCGCTTTTTGCAGACACCCCCTAACGTTCAAAAATTCTCACTTTGGTGTATCAAAGTTTATTTTACTTCCACTTTCCCCCCTCCATTAGGATTTTCTGTGAAATTCTTATGGACCTGTTTTAAATTATTAAAATACCCTTATTAACGTTGGGGGAAAGTGGAAGTAAAATAAACTTATGGAAACTTCACTTACCCCCGGATGTTTGGCCACTTTTGCAGATACCCTCCAATGTTCAAAACCTCTTACTTAGGTGTATCAAACTTTTGTTTTCTCTCACTTAGGTATATCAAACTTTGGTTTTCTCTCACTTTGTCCATTCCGTACATAAAATTTTAACGAAAATGCCAATTTTACCCCTAACTCCAAAACTACACCGTTTTGGGTTCCAAAACTATAACACCCACTTAGCCCAAAACGACATCGTTTTGGGCATTAATTTTGTTTTTTTTTTTTTTTTTTTAAAAAAAGATGAAAATCGAAAAAAAAAGGAAAAAAAAAAAAAAAAGAGGAAAGAAGATGAAAATCGAGGGTGGTTGGAGCCACCCCCACGCCCGGTCTAGGGTGGTCGAACCACACCCATGCCCAAGGGGGTGGTCCGGCCACCCCCAAAAGGCTAAAAAAAAAAAAAAAAAGAAAAGGAAAAATAGGTTGAAATGGGTTTTGGGCTTTTGGGGTTGGCCGAACCAATCCAAGGGCCTGAAGCCACTCCCTACGGCTAGTATGGGGTGGCCGAAGCCACCCCCAGGCCTCGGACCACCCCTGAAAGCCCAAAACCCATTTTAACCCATTTTTCCTTTTCTTTTTTTTTTTTTTTTTTGGCCTTTTGGGGGTGACCCGACCACCCCCTTGGGCATGGGGGTGGTTGAGGTGGCTCCAGCCACTCGATTTTCATCTTTTTTTTTTTCATATTTCATTTTTTTTTAAAAAAAAAATTAATGACCAAAATGACGTTGTTTTGGGCTGAGTAGGTGTTGTAATTTTGGAATCAGTCAAGGGTAAAATTGGCATTTTTTGTACGGAATGGGTAAAGTGAGAGAAAACAAAAGTTTGATACACTTAAGTGAGAGGTTTTGAACATTGGGGGTATCTACAAAAGTGGTCAAACATCAAAGGGGTAAGTGCAGTTTCCCCAATAAATATTGATACACCAAAGTGAGAATTTTTTAACATTAAGGAGGTGTCTGTAAAAAGTGCGAAAGTTAAGAAGGGTTAGTGAAGTTTCCCCTAATAATTTTTTATTTATAAATAAGGGTAAATTTAGAATTTTTACAAAATTTAGGGATATAACTTTCTTTTACACATTTGACCGTTTAATTTAACTATAAAATTCTAATGAAATGGGTAAAGCGAAAGAAAATAAAAATTAAATACATTCAAGGGAAAGATTTTGAATATATGCAAAAAAACGTGAAATTTCGTGAGTCAGTGATGTTTCCCCGAAATTTAGTTAGTTTTCCAAATCTAACGGTTGAAAATCAAAGAACCCAAATTTAACCTGGATCTCTCACTTTCTCCAGACTCGTCGCCTCCATCTCCTCGCCTCCTATCTTATCTCTGTTGCCGCTCCCACCACTCACCACTCGCCTCGCCTCGCCTCGCCTTTCGCTGTCTCACCGTTCCTAGCCTCTCGCCGTCTCTTTCTGGAGAACATCTCGCCTCTCACCTCGCCTCTCACGGTATGCTTCGCTCTCTGGTTTTCTCGGTGCAAGCTAAGCAAGGTAAGTTAGTAGCTTGATTTTGAATTTGATTTTGGTCTCTCTTGAATTTTATTTGATTTTTGTATTCTGATTTTATGTTAGGGTTCTTAGATTGCTGATTTTGTTGGGATATATGGCTGTTGATTTTGATTTTGGTATTCTGATTTTGATTTTGGTATTGCTGAGGGCTCGAGCTCGAGCAAAACAGACGAGCTCGAGCAGCGAAGTCAGGCTCGACTAGAGCTCGAGCTCGAGACTGAACCAAAAATAAATGAGCCTGAGCCTGGACAGCCCGAGCTCGCCCAAGCTCGGCTCGTTTACACCCTATATTTACGGTTACAAAGTGGTACTTCTGCTATTTCGATTTTCTGCGAGGGTCGGGATAGGAAGAGAGCAATAGAAAAACTCATGGCCAATTGGGTAATTTGACATGCTAACCTTTCTTTCTTCATGGCAGGTCTCTGCACGTGACATCAGCCGTGCCCGGCCTTGTGGGAAGTCCTCGAGTACTTCCCACGCCACATGCTCGCCTAGATTTGGGTCGGTTTGGGTCAAATCCATTTCCTCTGAAACCCTATCATTTCTCTTTCACAATGACCGTTGCCTTCGGAGCAAACATAGAGCTGTCCCGCTGCTTTGCGCGCTCAATCAGAGGGTCCAATCAGAAACCTGGTCCAATCCAACGGTTTTCCCATTGGTTTCAACCGCTATCGGTGGCTGCCGACAAACTAGGAGCGGCAAGAAGTAGTACGAGGAATAGTTGCCACCTGTTTTCGGTGCTGAAGAGCAATTCCAGTGAGAGTCTAACATACAAGGATGCCGGTGTGGACATTGACGCTGGCTCCGAACTCGTTCGTAGAATTGCAAAAATGGCTCCGGGGATCGGTGGTTTCGGAGGACTTTTCCCTCTCGGTATAATATATATAAATTATTTTTCACTCTGGCTGTAATTTTTTTTTGTTACCGTTATTTAAGAGCTGTAAATTTTGGAATGTGTGTCTCAGTGTGTCTGTTTTTACTGTGGCTGTAAATTCTGCTAACCAAGTTCTAATGGGCAGGTGATTCGTACCTTGTTGCCGGTACTGATGGCGTGGGAACTAAGCTTAAGCTGGCATTTGAAACTGGGATCCACGAAACTATTGGGATTGATCTGGTAATGTTTGATACATGAATGTTGTTAAATAGTTTTTCTGTTCATAATCAGCTCTTCAATGGGATTTGACCTAACCTAGGTTGCAATGAGTGTCAACGACATTGTTACTTCGGGAGCAAAACCGTTGTTTTTTCTCGACTACTTTGCTACTAGCCGCCTTGATGTTGATCTTGCTGAAAAGGTACAATAAATTGACTGGTTGGTAGGGCATTATGATAGTATGTGTACGTCAAGCTCAAGCTGATTTGATCTTTCTTTTTAAGGTTATAAAAGGCATTGTTGATGGTTGTCGACAATCTGATTGTGCTCTTTTAGGAGGCGAGGTACTTGATTTTCTTTCCTCTTTTTGAATTTCCTTACATTTTATTTACTGGGTGTTTTTCATTTGATATATGTGTAGTGATTGAATAGCTCTGAAGGGTAAGGGAATGTTAAATGCTATTGATTTTAACATTTTGTTAATGTTCTACCAGCTATGCATTAGGAGAGCATGTGTGCTCTTTTAATTAGTGTTTGTTTGGTTTGAGCAATTTAAAGCGTGCGGTTTGAAAAAATAGTGGTTTCAAAACTAGTTAATAAAAACACTATTTTTAAAAATGCAGTTAAGCGGTTGGTGAAATAAGGGTTCAGCTTTTAAAAATGTGTCCTTTTGCTTGTTTCACTTTTTTAAACCGCAGTTTTTCTCAAACGCATTTTCAAAAGCTACAATTTCTGTGATCAAACAGAATCAGAGGCAGACCTAGGTAGTAGCGTGGGCCCCACAAGTTTTAGAAATGCCCTTAAAATTCATATTTTTTTATAAGCTGAACAACAACTCCCTGGGCCCGTTCAAAATTTCTGGTTCCTCCCGTGTCAGGAATTACAAGTCATGTTTTAAGGGGTTGATGGTTTTGCTTGGCGTTGATTTTGTAAGAAAACAAACGGCTGGCAATATGTAAACTTGTTCCGCCTACAATGAAAGGGATGTTGCATTGACACAAATGCAATGTGTTGTTTGTGAAATCATATATTTAAGGGTCTTACTGAATTGAACTTGCCATTGTTCTTTTGGATGGGGAATAAATCTACTTCATGCTTGATTTTTAATGACACCATTCAAAACCAATGTGGTCTCTTTATGTTTCCCCTCCCGTCTAGTTGTAACTATTGTAGTAAATATGTATTTTTAGATTCTACTGTTGTTTAATGGGTAGTAGATACTTTTCAGACTGCAGAGATGCCGGATTTTTATGCTGACGGCGAGTATGATCTCAGTGGTTTTGCGGTTGGCATTGTAAAACATGATTCATTGATTAACGGGAAAGACATTGTGGCTGGAGATGTCCTTATTGGCCTGCCATCCAGCGGTGTTCATTCTAATGGTTTCTCTTTAGTAAGAAGGTTAGTGTTACTTTCAAGAAGTTTTTGCTCTTACTGTGATAATAGTGATCAAAAGGCTTCAACAAATGTGAAAATGGACAGAGCTATGATCAATAGCAAAATCCTTGCTGATATGTACTGTTATATCTTGATAGGGTTCTTGCTAGAAGTGACCTTTCTTTGAAGGACAAGCTTCCTAGTGAAGATGTTACATTAGGTGAAGCTTTGATGGCCCCAACTGTGATCTATGTTAAGCAGGTTACTTATCACCCTCCATTTCTCATTATAGTGCTGAATATTTTCTTGTTCATTACACTTACAAACTTTTCTTTCTCCATTACTTTGAAACCAGGTGCTTGAGTTAATCAGCAAGGGTGGGATAAAGGGGATTGCCCACATCACAGGTGGTGGTTTCACTGACAACATACCTCGCGTGTTTCCGAAAGGCCTTGGAGCTGTCATCCATTGGAACTCCTGGGAGGTTCCAACTTTGTTCAAGTGGATTCAAGAGGTAAAAAAAACTGCTTTTTTTTATTTCTTATTTTTTTTCACTATGGAAATGTAGAGACAAAGACGAAGTGTTTTTTTAGCAGAGTGCTTCTGTTGAATTTATTATATGATATAATTTTTTTTATTTGCTGGTTGCGTCAACTATATATGTTCCTTGAAAAGAAGAATTGAATTTCCTCATTTATGCTTTTCTGATTAGGCGGGAAAGATAGAAGACGCTGAGATGAGAAGGACCTTTAACATGGGCATTGGGATGGTTCTAGTTGTGAGCCAGGAGTCATCTTATAGAATACTCGAGGGTGGAGGTGGTGATTATAAAGCATACCGCATTGGCGAGGTCATAAGTGGTGAAGGAGTGAGCTATCAGTGAAATGTATATCATGCATTCCATATGGTCTCTTTTGTATCCATTTGATGAGATAAATTATACGGTGAGTTTGGGATAGATATCCACATCAATTTTGTCTAGCAACAATCCGGATAACAAATTTGTGAGAGCTCTTATGGAACCTACCTACCCAAGCAAGTTTCGGGTAACCTGTCCGGGTTCTGTAAAAACTTTTTCATATTTGCTTAGGCAACAAATTGCTGAAGATCTGGATGTGAGACTTTGCAGCTTATATTTTTGTTGAAATTATAAATACGAGGGAATTTTTTCTCATTAAATCGGGTTTTATAGGACAATGTATCTTTGAAGTACCAACAATCACACTGATTTTGGTTGAAAGCCAAGTGCTGATTTGTCTTGGTATCTTGTATATCCCTTAAATCCTAAATTTAACTACATTTGGTTGGTCTTGCCCTAAGTTTCTAAATTTTTGGTCGAACTTTTGAGTTTTCTGTAGCGCTTACTCCGATGACCAGGAAGGATGATCGGAAACTACAGTAGTTTGTATGATAAAAAATTGATCCGGAGCTAATTGTTGAGTTACCATATCAATATGATCCCCATGTGTCATATTTTGGAGTTAAAAAAAAAAATGGTGGTTTAAATATGTGAAAATTTATCTTTTCAAACTTTACATAATAGGGTGCATTTTTATATACACATGATTTTAAAGGTCGATCCATTAAATGCTGGAGTGTGATTTTACCAAATGTTTACTTACTGCCCCCATATTGTTCAAAATTACATTTCTTTCATAGTTTAAAATTGTTGCACCAAAAGAACACTAATTCTATTAGCAGCCAATTTTGTTGCAATAGTAGCAAGAAAGCGATACAATTTGAAATTGAAAGAGATAACAGCGTTAAGAATTGGTTATTTCATGTTCTCAAGAATTGGTTATTTCATGTTCTCTTCCGATGATTGCCACTCTTGTTGGATCCCAATTCAATCCCTCTTCTCCTGTGAGACACACCACAATTTGCTATATTCATCTTCAAGTTTTGAGTAGCTTCAACTCTCCCTCCATTACCGGCTGCCGCAGTGAAGGGACTTATGACCATCCCACCAACTTTTTGCTTTCCATTCTCCAAACCCATTATTTCCTACTCAAATTCTGCAGAAAGTGTTCTTTCCATTCTATTGTCATTAACCCCTCGACAGTAAATTCTGTCTTGTCTCCCATAATCATCATCTTGTGAGTTCTTCCAACTTCTCTCATTAGCAAATGACCACCTTTTATCTTGTCTAATAAGGGGTGCTCTCCTTTCATTTAGCAGTAGAAAACTTGTCAAATTCTTTGCATTGAGCCTCCTCCTCATTTCATATGCAGAGCTTCTATCTTGCTGTTTCTTACAAGCTACTAGTTCTCTAAGTCTTTTTCCATTACATGGTGCCTCCTCCAATTCTGTCCTTTGCAGATCCTCTTAAGCGATTTTTGCACCGAAAATTTTGCTGCCAATTGTCCAAGCCGTACGGATTGTAACATATGCTGGACTCCTCAGGCAATTTGGGGATGACATTCTTATATGGGTATCTGAGGGGTGGATAAATTACCATAGGAATCTGGCTCTGGCGAGCCAAGGGAACCCATGGAACTTCCCTGTGCTTCTTTGCACTGGCTCTGGCATCTGGGGCAGGTATGTCTTCTCATTCCGAGCTCTGTTTTTTTGTCAGAAATTGTGTATGTATTAAACTTATTATACAAATCCAAGCTGGCAGTAGAGAATCAAATCAAATTTTAGTTATTAATTTTAATAAACATATGACCCAATTTTCTTTTTCTTCTAATTTATTTTGTCTCTTACCAGACAGTGAATAATAATGCTTATAATCCAAAAGTTAAGGCAAAAAGGTACCTTAAATTGGAGGTTTGTTGTAAATCTAGGTCGAGCTTTCTCCAGTCAACGCCTCTCTCCTGGAGAACAAGTTCTCTGGGTCTTGCAGAGCCAAAAGGGTTTAATTTCTGCTTCAGATGCACCTGAGCTTCAGCTTCTTCTTCTTCCTTCTCTACCTCATCTGCCCATGAAAGTACAGACTCATACTTGCTTTCTCTTCCCATCTCTCTCTCTCTCCTCCTCTCTCTCAACGGCTATATAGCCGTTTCAAATTCAAAATGCCAAGCGTCCAATAAGAGATGGTTTACAGTCACCAGACTGTGATGGGTCCACATGAATTTCGGCTGTCCCTATATATATATATATTTATATATATTACTCAATTTCCATTTCAAGTAAAATCGAGCGGATCCTTAAAAAATGCAATTATGTGAAGAGGGCATGCTATTATTCTAATTCTTGCTCATATGAATGGTAGATTTGAAAAAAAAAAAAAAAAAAGAAAAAAAATTGGATGGAGTTGGACGAGAGTTGGACAATAGAAAGAAAAATAGCACTCAGTTTTTTTTTAGGAGTGTCACCCACACTCTCAAGTGTTGACTCTATGATATGGCAGTGAAAATTACAATTAAATGAAATAACAAATAAAAATACATATAACATCCAATTATAATTTTTACTATCACATCAGAAAATGAATATTTAAGAGTATAATTATGATGGACGAAATTTTCTTCTAAATTAAGTTAGTGATTTTTTTTTTTTAAATATAATCTATTAGATTGACATTGTAATTCTCGGTTAAAAAGATAAATTTCAGTTTAATAAATTGAATTAGAATAATTTCAGGAAACTTAATTTAGAATAAAACTTTATTATTTTATGATTATGCAGCAATATAGCAACATTTATAAGGAATATTACAAAAGCAAAGAATAAAATAAAATGTATCCTCTAACACTTTCTTCAATCTTCGGTACAAAGTTTAATCAGGAAACGAAAATTAGAAAACCTTTTACCCATTTAAAGTGAAACAAAGCCAATTGCTTGGGCCCCAAAAAATATTAATAAAAAAATAATCCTGTAAAGAAAAAGAATTAAATCAAATGGAGGCATATTTGGGGATTATGCTTGCCTTCCTTAAACAAAGGGTATCTTTCGATGGTTAGATGAATAATCATGGGGCATGTTGTTTTACTTTTATAAAGTTTTTGCATAATTCTATGCATAAACCTCTTACACATTGTGTGGTCAGAAATTGCAAAGTCTTACACCCCCAAAATATGTTTTTGCCTATTTTTTTGCACAAACATCTTGTAAATAAAATTCACTTACCTTAAATTGAGGACATTAGTATGTAAATTTTTTTTGAGGTTTGATACCGCCATAATATAAATCTAACTCATGGCCAACTTCTCTCCTACGTATCATTAAAAAAAAAAAAAATTGAATTTTAAACCAAACAAATTGTCTTCTTTCTTTCTTTTTTTTTTTTCTAAATTTTAAGGAAAAGACGATTGCTTTGGCTTAAAATTTAATTAATTTTTTTTAAAAATGACATGAAAGAGAGAAGTTGGCCATGAGTTGATTTTGTGTTGTGACATTAACATTTTCCAATTTTTTATTATTTATTATTTAAAAAAATTTAACTTTGTTAATGTGTTTTTTTTTTCTTTTTCTTTTTCTTTTTCTTACATGTTCGTACAAGAGGGGGAAAGAGATTTGAGCTAGTGATCATTGCTTCATTACGGTTTTTATGTTTATAAGAGTGTTTTGTGTTTAAGTTGTTTGTTAATATTTTTATTTTTAAAAAAAAGGGCTTTTAAAAATTACTAAGATGCAGTATAAATCAAATAATAATTTTAAAAATCACATTAATTTCAAGAAGATAAAAGACAATTGGTAACATTATTCATCTATTAAAAATGCAAGCAAAAATTAAAATTTTCTAAATATATGCTTAATAGACGGAATTATTATTTGTTTATTTATTTTGAAGATAGCGTGCCTAAACAAATTTGTTTTGGATGAATATGCCTAATTTCTAAGATTCGTTGAAAATCCGATGTACGGAAGCTCCCTACTAAGATTCGTTGAAAATCCGAAAGCGGCTCGAACCGCCTACTTGGGGGTGATTTCTGCGTTCTCCCAAAACATTTCCCGCTCAGTTATTAACACAAACACGACGGCGACAATTACGCGAGCACAGAGCACGACACCCAGAGAAAGAGAAATGAAGTACGTGTTGGTGACGGGAGGGGTGGTAAGTGGGCTGGGCAAAGGCGTTACAGCCAGCAGCATAGGCGTCGTCCTTAAAGCCTGTGGCCTTCGCGTCACCTCCATCAAAATTGGTCCTTTGCTTCCACCACCCATCACTTCTATATTGATTTTGGTTTTACTGGGTTAACGTTTATTTTTTGTCTACATCATGTTTGGCAATGAAGCTAGTTTGTTGGGAATCTTTGGTTTTTGTAACTTCGTTGCTTTAAGTTGGATATTATTGAATTCAGACTTGCATAAGCTGATTTTTAGTGTCCNCCTTAAACAAAGGGTATCTTTCGATGGTTAGATGAATAATCATGGGGCATGTTGTTTTACTTTTATAAAGTTTTTGCATAATTCTATGCATAAACCTCTTACACATTGTGTGGTCAGAAATTGAAAATTCTTACACCCCAAAATATGTTTTTGCCTATTTTTTTTCACAAACATCTTGTAAATAAAATTCACTTACCTTAAATTGAGGACATTAGTATGTAAATTGTTTTTGAGGTTTGATACCGCCATAATATAAATCCAACTCATGGCCAACTCCTCTCCTACGTATCATTAAAAAAAATAAATAAATAAAATTAAACCAAACAAATTGTCTTCTTTCTTTCTTTTCTTTTCTTTTTTTTTTTTCTAAATTTTAAGGAAAAGAGATTGCTTTGGCTTAAAATTTAATTAATTATTTTTTTTAAATGACATGAAGGAGAGAAGTTGTCCATGAGTTGATTTTGTGTTGTGACATTAACATTTTCCAATTTTTTATTATTTATTATTTAAAAAAATTTGACTTTGTTAATGTGTTTTTTTTTTCTTTACATGTTCGTACAAGAGAGGGAAAGAGATTCGAGCTAGTGATTATCGCTTCATTACGGTTTTTATGTTTATAAGAGTGTTTTGTGTTTGAGTTGTTTGTTAATATTTTTATTTAAAGAAAAAAAAGGCTTTTAAAAATTATTAAGATGCAGTTTAAATCAAATAATAATTTTAAAAATCACATTAATTTCAAGAAGATAAAAGACAATTGGTAACATTATTCATCTATTAAAAATGCATGCAAAAATTAAAATTTTCTAAATATATGCTTAATAGACGGAATTATTATTTATTTTGAAGATAGCGTGCCTAAACAAATTTGTTTTGGATGAATATGCCTAATTTCTAAGATTCGTTGAAAATCCGATGTACGGAAGCTCCCTACTAAGATTCGTTGAAAATCCGAAAGCGGCTCGAACCGCCTACTTGGGGGTGATTTCTGCGTTCTCCCAAAACATTTCCCGCTCAGTTATTAACACAAACACGACGGCGACAATTACGCGAGCACAGAGCACGACACCCAGAGAAAGAGAAATGAAGTACGTGTTGGTGACGGGAGGGGTGGTAAGTGGGCTGGGCAAAGGCGTTACAGCCAGCAGCATAGGCGTCGTCCTTAAAGCCTGTGGCCTTCGCGTCACCTCCATCAAAATTGGTCCTTTGCTTCCACCACCCATCACTTCTATATTGATTTTGGTTTTACTGGGTTAACGTTTATTTTTTGTCTACATCATGTTTGGCAATGAAGCTAGTTTGTTGGGAATCTTTGGTTTTTGTAACTTCGTTGCTTTAAGTTGGATATTATTGAATTCAGACTTGCATAAGCTGATTTTTAGTGTCCCTGCGTGATAATCTTGTTAGGTATTGCAGCTTCGTGTTTTGGTTAATTGCTTATTGATTTCAAATGGATGCCTTTTTATGCCGTGATCTTTCTTTGTCTTTTGTGGGTCTGCAAGTGGATGACTTTTATATAAATATTTGTATGCATGCATTTGTCTCATTTATCTATTCGTTTAGTCATTCTTTGTTGTTTCAAGTTTTGATATAAGCCAAAAGAAAAAAGAAATTGTAAAATTGTTAGGAGCAATTCTAAGTTTTCTTTTCATCTAAAAAAAATTCACTTTTGATTGGTTGCAGATCCATACTTGAACACTGATGCTGGTACCATGTCTCCCTTTGAACATGGAGAGGTTTTTGTTCTTGACGATGGGGGGGAGGTTTGCTTCTCCTTTTTTGTTTTTGTTTTTTTGTTTATACGTAGTAGTTTGTAAAATAAGAAATTCGATTGTTGATGATATCACACTCGGAATATGTTGTTGATGTGGGAGATAGAGAATTAATTTAATGATATAATAATCAGTTCATTTTTGTTTTTCTTTGAAAAGGTTGATTTGGATCTGGGTAACTATGAGCGGTTCCTAGATGTGACACTTACAAGAGAGAACAACATCACCACAGGAAAGATATACCAGGTGCTAATTTATTTGATGCAGTAGTAGGCCTATTAACTTTAGAAGTTCCTTTAAGCTTCTTAACATAACCACGTTGCTCTATTTGTAATCAGTCTGTCCTTGAGAAGGAACGGAGAGGCGATTATCTTGGAAAGACTGTACAGGTGATGCCACGCTTGGTAACTGAATTAGGCTTCTTGTGTTACTTGCATGTATACTGGTGACTGAGCCTTCCCTTGTTTGAGTGCATTCCAGGTGGTGCCACACATTACAGATGCCATTAAAAATTGGATTGAAGCGGTTGCTGTCATTCCTGTTGATGGAAAAGAAGGTCCAGCAGATGTTTGTGTGATAGAGTTGGGAGGGACTGTAGGTATGAGCTATTCAAAACAAAGAGGCATTTGATGTGCTGAAGAATGTCTCTCTGTTGTTTAATTTTACCCGCAAGAGATTATTTTGTAATATCTTTTGTAGGTGACATCGAATCAATGCCATTCATCGAAGCTCTGCGACAATTGTCCTTTTCAGTTGGTAAGGTTGATTTTATGTGTTCAATAAAAAAAAATTTAAAAAAAAAAAATGCCTTATACGTTATAATTGATTTAGATTTAAATGCGCTATTCTGTTGCATTATATACATCCTATTGATACTCACAATTGAGTATACTTATTATGCACTTGGGTTGTGAGATTTCATCATGTTCAGAAATAGTGATGTTAATTCTTTTCTCCAGGGCAAGATAACTTCTGCCTGGTTCATGTGAGCCTGATACCAGTACTGGGCGTTGTTGGAGAGCAGGTAATACTCCATAACCTGTATATGAGATTTGGAAATTATTAGTTGCTCCCCCCCCCCCCCCCNCCCCCCCACTCCTGTTCTTTTATCTGGTTTAAATATGCTCTCTCGTTTCGCAGAAAACGAAACCTACACAACATAGTGTCCGAGAACTGAGAGCCTTAGGCTTGACTCCTCATCTGTTAGCATGTCGCTCTGCTCAGGTATGTATTTTCAACTACATGGTAATTTTGTGCACATAAGAGAATGAATGATCGGAACAAATCTCACTCTAGAATTATCCAGCACAAGATAAGGAAAAAATAACTTTAGCTTGAGAACTTTTCAGTTGATCCATGCAAAGCTTGCTTGCACATTTCACCTTCGTGGGGTGGGTGCAATCTCCTGACTCATTTATTATTACAGTTTGAGGAAAGCTTAATGTAAGCCTCAGTTATAAATTTCACCTTAAGGCTGTGACTTTCTTAAAGGGTATTTAGTTGTATCAGTTTACTGTGGCACGAAAGCTGTGTTTAATCTTGGTCTTTTCAATCCTTATTTTGTTCCTTTTTTCATACCTTGTAAATTTTAAGTTGCTCTTAAAACATTGAAAGTGTCTCAGTGATGGCCATTTTGAATTTCCTCGCTTATTTCTTCATTTGTACTTGAACAGGCATTGATCTGAAGTGTGATTTTGAGCGCTTAGTTTTCATCATTGCATTCTCTAATGTAATTTTGATGACATTGAAGTAAATTCTTTTCAACTATATTGCAGCCTTTATTGGAAAGTACCAAGGAGAAACTTTCACAGTTTTGCCATGTACCAGTAAGTTGTTAAAGTTCGTTTGGTGATCTTTCAGATGAACTCTGTTTTTGTTTACATTGTCCTTATGATCTCTCAGGCTGGCAATATCCTCAACATCCATGATGTTCCAAACATTTGGCATGTTCCTCTCTTACTTNGCTTGAGAACTTTTCAGTTGATCCATGCAAAGCTTGCTTGCACATTTCATCTTCGTGGGGTGGGTGCAATCTCCTGACTCATTTATTATTACAGTTTGAGGAAAGCTTAATGTAAGCCTCAGTTATAAGTTTCACCTTAAGGCTGTGACTTTCTTAAAGGGTATTTAGTTGTATCAGTTTACTGTGGCACGAAAGCTGTGTTTAATCTTGGTCTTTTCAATCCTGATTTTGTTCCTTTTTTCATACCTTGTAAATTTTAAGTTGCTCTTAAACATTGAAAGTGTCTCAGTGATGGCCATTTTGAATTTCCTCGCTTATTTCTTCATTTGTACTTGAACAGGCATTGATCTGAAGTGTGATTTTGAGCGCTTAGTTTTCATCATTGCATTCTCTAATGTAATTTTGATGACATTGAAGTAAATTGTTTTCAACTATATTGCAGCCTTTATTGGAAAGTACCAAGGAGAAACTTTCACAGTTTTGCCATGTACCAGTAAGTTGTTAAAGTTCGTTTGGTGATCTTTCAGATGAACTCTGTTTTTGTTTACATTGTCCTTATGATCTCTCAGGCTGGCAATATCCTCAACATCCATGATGTTCCAAACATTTGGCATGTTCCTCTCTTACTTAGGGTGGGTTCGATACAGCTCTTTGATTTCTCTGAGGCTTTGCTGCTTCCAGTATATCCCATCTAACGTTTTCATTTTTGGATGTTGTTTGACATTTACTGCTGTTTCAGAACCAAAATGCTCATCACTCAATTCTAAAGCAGCTTAACTTACTTGAGTAAGTTTTCTAATCTCTTCCCCACCCCCAAACCAACCCCTCCTAAGGCCTACATTTTGGCATCAGAGTGGTAATGAACCTCAGCCAATCCAAAGTTTGTCAAGTGTGTAACGAGATTGTGGAAAACTATATGTTTGATTCTGGTCAACTTTGAGTTTTAGTTAATTAGGCTGAGGTGTAGATTATTTCTATGGACTGCTTACTGTAGACCTTATTAAACTCCATAAAACTAAATGCAACATCAATCTCGATACAATATACTGAATGCATGAAGGTTGATTACATTAACTTGTTATTAAACGTCTGTTTCAGCCTTGCTACGCTTCCTGCTTTACAAGATTGGACCAGGATGGCTGAGACTTTTGATAATCTCACTGAATCTGTTAGTATTATCACGATTAGATGTAATGCTTTTTTTCAAATGTTTCTCTTGTTCATGGAAATTATAAGCTGCTGATACTTGCAGGTGAGGATTGCACTGGTTGGGAAGTATGTTGGCCTAACGGATTCGTATCTGTCTGTTGTGAAGGTGTGATACCAGCTTTTGTTCTGTGCTTAATTTGGATTGGAGGATGGAATATATAATATGTGGAACCTGCAATGTTAATTACTAGTAATAACTTATTTCAGCATGAGATATGTTTCTGAAAATTAATGTTCAAATGAACACAAGATGCTGATACAGATATCTGCTTTGTCTTGTTGGTTTGTTTTTCCTCGTAGAATATTGCATATGTTATGAATTTCACAAGCGATAATCTCAAGTTTCATAATTTGGCTGGATTGATACAACTATTGTTTCATATTGGTCTATACACTGCTTTTTGTTAACTATAGTTTAGATTATATCATAGGAAAGATATGGCACACATTCACATAGTAGTTGCATTATGACGGTTAATCTGATTGAATAATTACTGAACCGCTCTAATTCTTTGTTTTATTTCTTGTAATAGCTCTATAATGGTCTTTACATGGGTTGTTATTAACTATTTTTTATGATGTTCTGGGGAATGAATGCCATTATGTTCTCTTGTAATTGCATTATGACGGTCAGTCTGATTGAAATATTAGATGTATACTCTTTTTGCCTGTCCTAATTTATAGTTTTTCTTTTTTTCTATTGTGACTTTCTGGTTCAAAACTCTAAATCTCAAAATATATTGCCATTAGTTGACTACCCTTATTATTATGCCTAATTTGGCTTGCAGGCCCTTCTGCATGCCTGCATTGCATGTTCTTTGAAGCCATCAATTGATTGGATTGCAGCTTCTGACCTTGAAGATGGCAGCGCTAAACTGGTACTCATCCCTTAGAAGTTGCATCTGTGGAGGATTCTGTTTTTATGTCAGTAAAAAGTTGGTCTTATGTAAAAATTTGTGTTCCTCATACAGACACCAGAAGCACATGCTGCTGCATGGCAGACTCTGAAAGTAAGCTCTGCATTGAATTATAAGTTTCTTTCTCATTTTTTTTTCCTGCTTCTAGCATGCAACATCTCTCTCTATTTCTAAGTTGGCCCATGTGGTGGAGGCCTTGGTCTTGGGGTTTGCTCCCTTCAAGGTCTAAGGTTCAATACCTCATGGGTGCAAACAATTTTTTGGGACCATACCCCCTATTGAAAAGCCAGTGATTTAACTAGTTCTGTGTAGGAAAATTTCCAAGGGTGCGGTGCTCGGGACCGGGATTTATTCTGCAGAGGTGGGTCCGAAGGGTCCTGCCTTGGAGAGGTTCCCAACATCAAAAAAAAAAAAAAAAAAAGAATGTGGTTTTGTGCATCACCTTTAAAATAGGAAGTTTGACATCTGCAAATCCAGCTTTGGATTGCCCTATCCCCATATAGATATGTTCCAAACCAGTCCCATTAGGGGCAGGGTGGGTCTGGGTCCTGCTTTTAGATGAAATAGCTGTCCCTAACAGTGGNGGAGGCCTTGGTCTTGGGGTTTGCTCCCTTCAAGGTCCAAGGTTCAATACCTCATGGGTGCAAACAATTTTTTGGGACCATACCCCCTATTGAAAAGCTAGTGATTTAACTAGTTCTGTGTAGGGAAATTTCCAAGGGTGCGGTGCACGGGACCGGGATTTATTCTGCAGAGGTGGGTCCGAAGGGTCCTGCCTTGGAGAGGTTCCCAACATCAAAAAAAAAAAAAAAAAAGAATGTGGTTTTGTGCATCACCTTTAAAATAGGAAGTTTGACATCTGCAAATCCAGCTTTGGATTGCCCTATCCCCATATAGATATGTTCCAAACCAGTCCCATTAGGGGCAGGGTGGGTCTGGGTCCTGCTTTTAGATGAAATAGCTGTCCCTAACAGTGGGTTTAATTTCCGAACTCATTATTAGCCTGTTCTGTTGATAAGCTGTTACAGAAGACATTTTGAGTGATATCTGGAAAGATATGTTGGAACACTGACAAGGTTTCCATTATATCTCATCCCACATCGTAGACCATCTTCCCCCCGGCTTCTTGGCTAAGTTTGTTCATAAGGATGGCCCAAGTCAAAGCATCAAAGTTTGGTATGGGACAAGTAGGTCCCACATGGTGATCTAGGTTGACTTGATACTTAACATAATACTTGGGGTGGTTGCTTGTCTTCTTCTTCTTCTCTAAACATCCATCTATAAGCGTTTTTAGGAGTGTAACACTGCAATGAAACTGTCAGTATATTGGATAAGGTAGAATTTGGGGAAAACTGGGGGGGGGTGGGGTTAACACATTGAAATATATAGTTAGTACTGTTTTTGACAAAATTTGGACTTTTCAGAATGCAGCATGTGTCTTGGTTCCTGGTGGATTTGGAGATCGTGGTGTGACAGGTATGATATTGGCTGCAAAGTATGCCAGAGAGAATAATGTTCCATATCTTGGGATTTGCTTGGGCATGCAGATTTCTGTGATTGAGTTTGCTAGATCTGTAAGTGATATTTCTTTCATTATTACACTTTCCGTGATTTTACAATTATATGAGCCCTACTTTAATTACTTGTTCTAGGTCTTGGGTTTGGAAAGCTCAAACAGCAAAGAGTTTGATGCTCTGACACCAAATCCTGTTGTAATTTTCATGCCCGAGGTATACATTTACCATGAAATCGTTTCATTACCTTTCATGACAAATAACCCTGCATATAGTGTGCAATTATTGTCATTCAATTTCTACTGTAGGGTTCGACAACTCATATGGGAAGCACAATGAGATTAGGATCTCGAAGAACGCTATTCCAGACGCCCAATTGTATTACTTCAAAACTGTATGTGATTCATATAACACTCATCACTTTTGAATATATATACTCATCTGATAAGTTGCAAGGATGCATAGGCATAGGGCCTGCCTCTACATTGGTCATACATCTGTGCTAGTGATGGAATGGTATAAATTTTTGAACTAATGAACTTATAGCTGGTTAACAAGTATTGTAAGTTTTGTAAAAAGAATTGGGGGGGNNTCAGTTTATCTGGAACATCTAGCTGGGTTGTCTATTGGTGTGGTTGGTAGTCCTTAATATCATCCTGGTGAACTACTGCCACTGCATTTTTTTTATCTGTCAATGAGGACCTGTGTTGGAAGAACATTGATGCAGGAGTATCTGTTTTGCTTTCTGGGACCCATTTTCTCCCCCTTTTTTAACCATTAAGTCACCTATCTTGGAACTAGGACTGCTTATTATGGAACTGATCCTGATAGATGAGTCATATATTCTGTAATTAAGAGTAAATTGTTCTTAGCATCCACTGTAATGCACGTCTATATTTATACTTCCTCCTAATTGATAGGTACCACAACTCAGAGTATGTGGACGAACGGCATCGACACAGATATGAGGTTTGTTTATAAATCTGGCTGCAGTGGGTAAATGTAATTTTTTTTTTTTTAATTTTTATGTCGGGAAACTTCTCCAAGGTAAGGCCCTTTGGACTTATCCTGTAGAGTAAACCTCGGTCCCGTGCACCGCACTCTTAGAAGTTTTCCTACATGGAACTGGTTAAATCATTGGCTTTTCACTAGGGGGTGTGCCCCCAAGAGATTGTTTGCACCCATGAGGTGTTGAACCTTGGACCTTGAAAGGAGCAAACCTTAAGACCAAAGCTTCCACCACTTGGGCCAACCCCTTGGGGTTGGTAAACATAATGTTAGGCAATCTTTATTTTTCTCCTAACAATATGGTGCATGGTATAATATTGTAGCCATCACCTGGTGCAGGTAAACCCAGAGGTTATTGGAACTCTAGAAGAAGGTGGCCTCAAATTTGTTGGAAAAGATGAAAGCAAAAAACGGATGGAGGTGTTTTTTCTTTCTAAGTGATAATTATATGGCTTACGCTGACATGAAATTGAGGAATTGGTATTATAACTGCATAAGTCAGACTATTTATCCTGTCATAGAAAAGAATTTTTTCTTTTTCTTTTTTTTTTTTTTTTGTGGTCATTTACTTCTGTCATGGATTCAAGCTCACAGGGCTTGTGCTTGTGCTTCTCTCTCTGGCCCTCTCTCTCTCCTCTCTTTGTTAGAAACTTGAGCTTATCTAATTGAGTGTGATTCTGCATAGAAGAAAAGAAGAAAAGTAACTTTTCTGGTTCTGAATGACATTGAATTTTGAACTTCCAAAATTTTCTTGTGTTCTGCAGATTTTAGAGCTTCCAAATCATCCATTCTATGTAGGAGTACAATTTCATCCAGAATTCAAATCACGGCCTGGGAGGCCCTCAGCTCTATTCTTAGGTACTAAATGGTCAACAAATGAGCCCTGTATATTTTATTAACGATTATCACTCAGAGCAGAACAGCCACAAAGGATTTTTGTAACTAACCTCCGATAATTATTTGGATAAGTCTTTGTTGGCTTGTACATTAACATACTGCTACAATTTTATTTTTTTTATAAATTTATATTGCAAAAAAAAAAAAAAAATTCTCGGATAACATGTTTAGCATTAATCTTTGTAGTGTATACTCTTTTATTTCCAGACACTGAACTTTTGGTAGTCTTTTGTTGACTCAATTGATTATTAAGTCACATTTACCATTGTACATGAGCTCACTATTTTGTAATTTAATATGGAGACAAGTCCATTTTGACCATAATAAAGTAAACCTGCAGTCGTTTCTTGAAATTCTAGAATAAATTAATCTTGATAGAAAACGGGTGGAATTGTACAGATGCTATCCTATATATGGATTTTTCAGATATCTGTACTTCAATTTAACATTTATGACTTTTCAAATGTAGGTCTCATATTGGCAGCAACAGGACAGTTAGAAGCATATCTTGACAGGCATCAGAATGGAAGTTAATATGCATCTTGTCCCATCTTAGTACCTTCCAAATCATTCTTTCAAGGTACTCTATTTTGGGAAATACTTCAGAAGTTTTCATTGTATTGTGCGCCCTGAATTTTTTTTTTTTTGGTATGGGTATATGAAATTTAGTCGTATTGCGAGTGGCAGGCCCAAACCCATGTTGTATAAAGACCAGGTCTGTTAGGACACCATCTCTGGTTTTTATGGTACTTCATGTGCAAGCATATTTTTTGTGAACTTGTGATGTTATGTGTGATATAAAAACACGTACCAGATGGGGTCAGTTACCTTTCTGACTGGTCTGTGTCTCTACTGGAATAGGGTTGGAATGCATTTCACATGCATTCTTTTATAGATATGCTACTCTTAGAACTTGTCTTAATAGTGTCTAGCAGGGCAGCTTGTGAATACGTTGGGCACAGGTTGGCACCTAGCCATCCCAAGTTGGATTGAGAGCTCCATTAATTTGCTATCCAAAGTACGTTGTGAGAGAGTCCATATGAGACTCATCTGCCCAAATAAATTTTGGGTTGCTCGGCTACTTAGGCAAGTGGGTTCCATTTAGCAATTTGAACAGCACATTGTTGGAGATCCTTATCTTCCCGAACTTGCCCAATTGCATTTTTGGCTGCCCCTTGTCATGAGATAATATTCTTGGTGTGGTTCCATATGGCATTTTTGGCAGCAATAATTTGTGGGTTTGATCATTGCCTTGCCTGTGGGTCTGGCTACTGACTAGTGTAGTAATGCCACTTGAATTATATAAATTGTTCATTTATGTCAAATTTGATCCAAACTTACAGAATATGATTAACCTTCATATGCAGGAAAGAGTGATTGATGGCATGGTTTCTGGGGGATTGATGCGCATGAGGTTTCCGAAGTGGACACCTAGTGACATGATTTCTTGCTGCATTTTGAAGTTATAGTATTCCCGCAGTTCATAGCTGTCACTGTGATTTTGTGTTCTTGGTCCAATCTTTGGACTTACAAATTTTCTTGGTGGATCTTTTAGACATATAACTCATGTAAGGACAAGTTTTTAGCCATACCATTGCAATGATGATTGCTTATTAACACTTTTCAGTTTTCCTTTTAGACTTCTTTCTTTCATAGTACGATTTAGTTGTTTAAAACACACAACGTCAGCCCGTGTGAAATAGATCTGAAGAGAAACAATACTCTTAATTCGAAACATTATTTACTTTAGAGATTCATCTTGTGCGTATACGGGCTCTTATATCTCATAGTGATATATTGGTCTCCATGATATAGAAATATTGCCAATAGGGATCTCCGAAGATATGAAATTATTTCAATAATGTGACTTTGTGGCAAAGAATGAGCAACTTGATTTTATTCAGCTTATTGGATTAAACTCAACACAAGTTTTTAAAATCACAGTTAAGTATTTGATAAATTGTGGTTCCTGAATGCATTTCTAACTGAATTTTTCTCGTGATTTTGTAAAATAAGAACATACGTTTAACATGTGAAATTGCGACGTTTTCAGTGGTGCTTGATGGCAAAGAATTTGAATGTGTAACGTAAACAGAACTATGAGCTGGAATTTCGTTTAAGTAATCGTTTCTAATTATCATGCTTTTGCTTCACTTTTTGGCCCCTGATGATCTCCATTACTTTTTTTTTTTTTTTCTCAAAGAAAATAATTAAAAATAAATCCATTATCGCATTAAAAACAAGCTGGTTCTATATATGAAAGAATCAAACTCAAGTGTTTATTATTTATAAATCTGTAAACACCCAAAACTCTGCGGTATTTACAAAATGCCGCGATAATAGTTTCTCTTTTAACCAATCAATACCATTTATAGAAACTGCAAAATCCGGTGCCAAGAAAAGAAAGTATATATAAATTTGTGTTCAAAACAAGTGAATGATGATGATGATGATGATCAACTTGTGCCTCTATTCTGCATCTCATTATACTGCAAAAATGAAATCTGTCTCTGCAGCTTCATTTGCTCATAGAATTTAGCTATGAATTCTTCTGCTCTCAAATCAATCCCTTCTTCCTCACACGCAGCCATTTCTTCTTCGTCTTCTTCTTCTTTGCCCTTTAGGAAACTCATCCTCCCACTGTCGTCGTACCCACAAACTTCATCGTCATAATTATCATGATCGCCGTCGGAAACATAGTCGAAATCAACTTGTGGGGTTATGCAAGGAAGGTGGAAGCGCATGGACGCCGGGCGGTGAATTTTGACGTTGAAAATGGGAGTCTTGTCGAAAGAGAGCTCGCGCTCGCCGTAATAGATTTGGTCGTGCCGGGAGCCAGCGCCCCAGCCGAGGCCTCGAACGTACTTGGGCAGGTGGCGGAGCTCCGTGATGAGCCGGCGTTTGAAAACGCCGCCCTTTCTCGTCCACAACAATGCCAAACGCAGGATGTTCCATGCTCTGCCAGCCACGGCACCATTAATCTTCTTGGGCATTTTCAGCTTGCACACAACGTCGAGAAAAAGAGTGGAAGATCTGAAAGTCAAAGAATGAGAAGCTCGAGAGCTGAGAGTGTTTGTTTGTGGGGAAACAAAGGATTTGAAGTCTGAGGTTTTTTAGATGCTGGTGGAAGAGAGGAGGCACTGGTTATATATATATATATATGCCATATGTGTATTTATGCAAATATTTGCGCGTTGTTTCTGTGTATGAGAGGGAGAGAGAGAGACAGAGACAGAGAGAGAGAGACGACAGCGAGACACAGAGAGAGAGAGAGAGAGAGTTGTTTGGTGTGGAAATATGGAGGACACGCTTTACGCGGAACAATCAAGCTTCTCAGAAAACAATATGTTTTTCACTCTTACAATCCAACCAAACAAAATATTTCCCCCTTTTATTTTATTTATTTTATTTATTAATTTTTTATTGTATGACGTATGTTGTTTTCCTTGGGCTTTATGAGTTTTAGTCACCATGTGCCATTATGGTTTATTCAAAGTAGTGGAGGCTTATATTACTAGAGACCTCTAGTACTCCATCAACTCTTGTTTCAAATTTTGATATTTAGCTTTCTTCCGGTACTTGTTGCAGTTTTCTAGCAGTGGTTAATTTAGATAGGTTTGAGCAACCTTTTAAAGTTCATGCACTCCTATATGTGATCTTTTTGTCTTAGTAATCACTTTTATACGACTCTTCATATATAGATGATTAGATCACTTGTTTGGTCAATTTCTTATTTATTGATTTTATTTTTGCACTATTTTCGTTTTGGGTCTATTGTCGGGGAGCACATCATTTTTTTCAGTGTTTTGATCCAATTGTACCTCTTTCCCAAATTGAATTAGAAAAAAATAAAATATATATTGGTCCTATTAAATATGCAAGTGAGAATTATATATATGATGATCTAAGGATATATGTCAATCTAATCAACTGAATTAAGCCTAATTTAGAGGAAAAAAAAAAAAATTGTTGGGAAATGAGGTGTTTTATATATATATATATATATATATATATATATCCATGAATTGAATGAGTTAAAACATATATGAAAGAAGGAAAAAGCAACTTTGTTGTAAAATTGAATTCTTAACTCCTAAGTTTAGAGCTTGACATGTGATGGTTGCTTTATAAGTTCTAGTCTTCTAGATTTAGAGTAAAGTTCTAATAAATTTAAGGCTCCTTAAATAATTAGCTTGCAAGAAAGCAACAACGAAAATACTTTTTTTTTGTTTTTTGTTTTTCTAGAATGAAAGAGACATGCTTGAGAGTTGAAACACGTCTTGCGTATTTGAATTTTTTAATTTCTTAAAATATTTTTAGTCTGCACTAATAATTGAACAGCTATCACCAAGCCCATTCATACCAGAGGAGGACTGTGCTCTATACCCCTCAAGAGTTTTATTAAAATACTTTTCGTAATCTTTTATTATTATTAGTATTTATTTTATAAGTAAGTATTTGGTAATCTAAGCAACAGAAAAGAATGCTCTCTGTTTTATTATTTTATACAAAAGGAATATATGATTCCAACATTTGCATTCACGACCTTTTTTTTTTTGTTGAATGATGACATATCAAAATAGACTTAAGTAATAGATAAGAAACTCTTAAAATACTAATTAAATAATTATATTTATTCTTTTACATCAATTTAAAATAATTTACAGTATAACATAATATAAGAACATTTTGAAAAATTAATTAATTTTTTTAAATAATTAATAATTTAACAAAACGAACCGTTTGGATTAATTAAAGTCATTTTAGTCATACCGTTAAGGCAAATGCTGGGAAAAGGACCCGCACCTACATCACTACTGGTTGGGTTTTAGGTGGAAGATTTTAAATGCCTTTTTCATTTCTTTTCTTTTCTTTTTTTATATAAAAAAATTAAAAATAATATATAGAAAATAGAGAAAAGCATTGGGAATGGAGAAAAGGCTGATGGCTTTTCTGTGAGTAAACGTACGTCTGCTTATTTATTTATTTTATTTTATTTTCAAATAAAGAAAAGAGAGAGCTGAGAGAGAGAGAGAGACGTTGATTTGTTCTCTGAAAGGGACTTAAGGCCGTGTTTGGTTGTTTGGTTGGTGGGGGGTGCCAGGAACTCTCCTAAACCGTGTTCTCAGGAGAGGAACTGGTAATATTAATATGGTTTGCCTTTAATTTAAGTTTTCTGAGTTAAAAAATTCAGAATTGTGAATTAGATGTATAATATAATAAAGTTGACACACTATAACTATATCAATCATATGCAATTATAATAATTCTTGGCAATAATATTCAGACCAAGAAGTTGACTTGCTGACGTCAATGGAATGGAGAGCGATTAATCAAGTGACCCAATTTCATTTGTTGCATGGCATGACTCGGATACCACTCAGATTTGTGACTCTTGTTCTTTAACTCCCGAATTCAAAACTGCAGGATTTCTCAGAACAGTTTATCTGTCCAAAGTATCGGTCTAAAATTATTTATACATCAAAATAGTTTACACTGTCGAGCTTATCTACTCAAATAATCTACCTAATTCTAGTGCTCGGACTGGCTTATCTATCTGAAAAATCATTATAAAATTATTTGTACATTGAAAGAGTTTACGATGTCAAGCCTATCTACTCGAATAATCAGCTTAATTTTAGTGCTCGAACCCCAACCAGGGACTCGACCTATCTACAAAGATTGAAACTTTTTTTTTTTAAAAAATTTCAATTTCAAGAGTGTTCTTTCTCATTTTGCAAAATAAGATTTAGCTTTTTCAGCGGTTCAAATTTGAGGGTGGCTTGAAAAGAACAAAATGGTGCTTGCTTTGTGTGAAATAGCTAGCTAGGTTGAGAATCCACCAATTTGGAGTGAAGTGATTTTTTGGATCCACCGATTTGGAGTGAAGTATTGGGTGTAGCAACTTTTTTTAATGGGGCCTAAAACAGCTAAATCATGGCCACCTGTTTATGTTGTCGCCAGAAGTATGTGTGATGTTGATGGAAGAAAGTTGCAAAAGTTCAAACCCTCCAGCTATTTTTAATGTTAATATGCAAATGAAGCAACTAGCAGCCATGCCAGCTCAAGCTCATGTTACTCTTCAGGCTCACCCATTGACCAAATTGTGAAACATCCTTTTCGTTTACCACACAAGTGAAGTAAATTATATGAATAAATTTATTTTTGAGTTTTCTTTTTCTTTTTTTAATATGAATTATGAGATACCTTCATTGGAACTTGTATTAGACTAATATTGGAAAATTCAAAGAAATAGCTGTTTAAGGAAGATCACTATTGTTTAATGAACAACAAAGTTTTCTTCGTCCAATTTTTTTTTTCTTCATTTTAGTCTATTAATTAATCTATACATGTCTCCTATGTGATTTTCACATATATTCTTAAAACAAGTGATTTTGATCTCATGCATTTTTATAGGATGTGAAAATTACATGCTTAAATTTAATTAACTTTAAGAAAATATCAGGTTTGTTGACTGTTGTCCCCTCGATCTCAAATACCATTGTTCTCCTCTCGGTAAGTTCTTTTAGGGAGGAGGGATGGTTTTAAGTTTTAGCCATCCCTTCCAGGACCGGCTCAATGTATTTTGAGGCCTTAGGCGAAACTTTGAAATTGAGCCTTAATTTTTTTTTTTTAAAGTATAAAAAAAATTAAGTAAAAATCAAAATTAATATTATATTTTTATTTAAAAATTATTCTTCTTGTTTTTTGAGATGCAAAATTACTGATTAAATTTTTATATTCAAGACTTTCTAACATCTTTTTTTTTTTTTCAATTGATAATATGGCTAATCTATTTAATCTCTCTTGTGACATTGTTGATTTTAGGTAGGATTTTATCAATTTTAATTTTGAAAAACTTCTTTCTGCAGAAACAATTGTAACAGGTATTGCCAATAAAATTCTATAAGCGATACATGCATTTGGAAAAGAATTAAGTCTTTTTATATAATTTAATATGTCAATTGGAGCATTTTCTTCTATTTGTAAAATTTCTTTTAAAACTTTTAGTTCTTAAAATAAATCTAAACCATCAAGATCATGTTTTAGGAAACCTTCTAGATTAAGACATTTATTTTGTAAACCATCATCATCTAGTGATTTTAATTTCTTAAAATTAAATAAAAAAACAAAAATATTTTTGTATTTTCAAAATTGTTCAAACCTACTTTGAATTGAAGAAATAGCTTGATCTACTATATACAAGAAGTAATCAATTCTAAAAGATTCTTCAGTAGATTGTGTTGTCTCGTCATTAGTATTATCATCAAACTGTTTCTTTCTATGAATTACATGTTTTTCATGAAAAACATGTTCTATTTCCATTATGGTTGCAATCTCTTTAGATGAAATCATAGCGGATGCAAATTCAATTTTTCTATAAGTTTTAAAATAGAAAATAATACTTTCTAATTTATCTATAGCAATATCAATATGCATGTCTTTCGATTGTAAATTTTTATTCTTTTAATGTGCAATTCCATTGATAAGAGACAATAACGTTAGTGATCGTTTTTTTAATAACATTTCATTATCAAAATTCCACTAAAGAGACAAAGACGTTGCTTAAAGAATTTTTTTATGTTGGCCCTTATTAAATTGGGCCTTATTACTTATTTGCTATTATTAGAGGCCTTAAAATTTTTTTAAAACAAAATTTTTTTGGGCCTTATTAAAAAAAATTATTATTATTTTTTTTTGCCTTATAAAATTTTTTTGGGGGGCCTTATTATTTGGGGCCCTAGGCGACGGCCTAAGTCGCCTACCCATTGAGCCTCCCTCCCCATCCCCCATTTCTTTTGCTTTTATACACTTGTTTTTCTATTATGTCTCATGTTTTTGGTCCCCATCACCAGTTTCAGCAGTAGCCACACCACCCCATCCACCTTGTCGACTCGCTGCCTCATCTGGTTGTTGCCTTTTCCTTTGTTTTGGTTGCCTTGGGGTTTTAGATCTGGTCTGATCTAAGCTAGATCTGTTCCTTTTAGGCTTGCCAGGGAAACAACGTGCCTCTCCCTCGCCTTCTCCAGCCTCTCCGCCACTTATCGCTGCCCTCTTCGTTGCAACACTGCCTCCACGCGCCAGTGCGTGGCCTACATGCACCAACATGGGAGCTTCACTTTTCTCCACGTGCTCCACACGCGCAGTTGTTGCTTCGCCTCCACCAATGCTGCTATCTACTGGTTTTGTGTTTTTTTTTGCATTTTATTTTATTTTATTTTTGCAGTTTCTTTGTAACTTGTTTGAATAAGGATTGTCCAAACCCTTGTGTTGTGGATGTAAACAGTTTCCTGCCTTTCGGGTTAAGGATGATGAGTTTCTGTAGTGACCCAAATAATTAACCAAGCTTAGGTAACTTGGTTAGGAGGTTAATTTGGTCTTTGGGTCACTAAGGACATTAGAAGGGTAATTTGGACTTTTGGACCGGTCATACGCTCATGTTTCTAGTGCAGACATACATGGGGAACCATCGGAAGTACGCTCTGCAAATAGTATACGGGCGTACGCTACTTTTTACAATACCCTTTGGTTAATACTTAGATGTTCGAGACAACCTTTGGACCGCTATGTAAATAGTACCGGACATACACTAAGGTTTATGGACGTCCGCTGCTTTTCTAGAAAGTTGGTAGAGCCCCTCAGCTATAAATATCTCTTACCCCTCTCTATTTCTCATGCTCTCTCAAGCCCCCAGGCTACAGAAATCCATCCTTGTGTGTATATTGTGAGGTTCGGTGCTAACGGTGAGGAGGTTTTAGAAGTGTTCTTTCAAGGAGGTAACGCCACTTTAACTAGCTTGTTTTTACGTCGTTATGCTGCCCTAAGTGTTGTCTTGTGTTGTTAGTTGTAGTTTGGATTTAGTTGTGCTTTAAATCTTGTTAGATTAGGGTTATTTTGACTTAGTATGATTGTGTTGCATGGAGGTTTCATTTTGAGTTAGGAAACCTTAGGGAACGCCTTTTGATAGCCTTAAAACTTCGTTTTGGAGAATAGAAGAACGAGTGGGCAAAATAAGGTTCTCCTTGAAAACCTCGAAGTGGACGTACGGTCTCAAGACCGAATGTATGGTTCAAAGTATCACAGCGGATGTACGGCCTCGAGCCCGAACGTACGGTTCGAAGTGTGACATGGGACTTTATTTTAACCAGCCGTCCGATAGCTCTTACTTTCTTGTTCTAGAGTTGTTTTGATAGATATAAGACTAATAGAAGGTTTTTCATAGATTTGGCAAAATCGGATCATTTAGAATACTCGGAGATGTTATACGACCTAGGTGAGTTTTAACTCACATAATGCTTGTTGTTATTTTCCATGCACTGCACGATTATTTTGTGTACCAAAAACATGCATGTTTGCAACTCTCACAATTTATATTTGCTACATATGAACTCTAGCATTTTGAGAAAAATGTTGTGTTGAATATACTAAGAAAGTGAGACTTGTAAAAGTATATATGTAAAATACAGAAAATATAACTTTGCATCGTATAACATTGTACACCGGTATGTGCGAGATAATGGTCATGGGCTTATTATATATATTAACTTTATGGTCAAATGTATATGTGTTATATGGGCCTTGGATTCAATGGTTGTTTTATGGCTAGCGCAGCCTTAATGGACAGTCATTACAGGACGGACATCATTAGCAATGTGGACCACCCAAGGTCAGACTCGGTCGTGCTGCTAGTATTATGTACGGTAGCGTACAATATCCGGGGCACCGGTGTTGTATTATAGGTCCTTCAAGACAATACCAATCATGCTGAAAATGGATAATATCTCGGGTAAACCATACTGTTGAACTATGATTGTTACTCTATATTATATGCATATATATTATACCTATATTACACTTATAAGATAAACTGTCATGATAGAACTATTGCTTTATTAAAAATTAGAATTCATCACTAAACTAGTATGGGCATTATTTGCGTTAACATTCACTAAGTCTTAAACTTATCCCTTTTATTTATGTTTTCCCTATCATTATGAATATATGCGCGATTTAGCTATCCTAGAAGATAATGTCGTTGGAGCCGACTTGGGTGATTGCACAGAATCTGATTCAGGTCATTTTTTAGGACATGAACCCGATATGGTTGAAGTCTATGTGGGATGATGGAGGAACCGCCCTACTGATATGATGAAGATTTTAATCTCTTTAGCTCTTCTTAAGCTTAGTGTTTGATCTGTATGATCTTTTGTTAAAACAATGTTATAATGTTATGTTGGGTTGTAATTTCTATTTTGGTGACGGTTCGAAGACCGGTACATTTGATGGTTATCTCTATGTTATAAGGTTTTATATTTATTTTGGTGCATGTTGTGTGGATGTTAAATTTACCACTCTCTATTTTGTATAGTTTTAGAAAGTTTTCTGTTGAGATTTTCTCGTTTCGGCGAGAAATGTTAAAATCTCTGAATCTTGTTCTACGAGGGATAGGACTAGGAGATGAACTATAGGGTTAATTACTAGTTAATTGATTTGCCCATCGGTGTCGTTACAGTTTCGGCATTGGGTTTTCTGCTCCCAGGGCAAAGGAATATGAGCTACTTATGCATTACAACCGAAGATTAGTCATGGGTTAGCAGATATTGATGTCATAAATAGGTATTGAATGTCAGAATATTATGTATGTATTTATGACTTGTAACCTCGTAGCTTCAGCTATGATTTTTGTAAAAACTTTTACTCTATGATGTATCATTAATTAATTAATGAGACTAGAATAATTTTTCCTTGAAAAAAAAAAAAAAAAAAAAAAAAAAACAATTGGTCTTGAATGTGTTATTGAATTTTTCATTTAATTTAGAGGCATTATATTAAGAAATTCACATGCTTCATGTGATTTTAATTTTTAGACCATAGTTTCTAATTGAAGAAACTTCACTTTGGCCCCCTGAACTTCCACGCGATTTTACAAACTCCCCTCAAACTTTAAAATCTCTCACTTTAGATCCCTTAACTTTCAATTGCTCTCAATGTGAACATGTCCATCAGATTTTAAATGTTACATGACGTTTATACCCCTGATTTTTGTATAAATTTCTAACTTCCAAAACGTTTTTTTTTTTTTTAAAAAAAAAAAAAAAAAAAAACCAGGGATATTTTGGTGTTTTTGTATTCTTAACGGCTAAAATTAACGGAAGGGTTCTAATTGAGAGCAATTCAAAGTTCATGGGTCCAAAGTGAGAGAAAGTTTAAGGAGAGTTTGTAAAATCGCGTGAAAGTTCAGGGAGCCAAAATGAAAGTTTCCCTTTCTAATTTTAATCTTAGATATTTGTCCTTTTTTTCCTGACAAATAAATAAAAAATTGACATGAAAATATATTTGTGTCACAATCGATTCAATCAACACAAAACCATTATACTTGTAGTAGTTAGCAATCCTGTAACTCAAGTTTTGAAACCTACACTCATCCTTTCGTACTTTTTTTTCCCCCTGATTTTCTCGTCAGACAAATCTAATAATAATAATAATAATAATAATAATTGGCATCAGTTTCCACATTTACACTCAAAACCAATTTCATATAGGATTGAAAATGATCCAAATTAGTGTTGCAAACTTGCACTAAACAACAATTTAATTAAGAAGATGACTTACTACATTTCCAATTAAATTAGTGTTTTGAACTTTGCTTTACGCATTACTAGTTTTGTTTTTTCTTCTAGAATAGTTGGAAGAAATTTTTTCAATTCAATATATTAAACAAAAATATATATGTTCTTAGAATATATGATTTTCACATATTTTTTTAATAAAACATGTAATTTTTTTATGAGGTTTTTGTTTTTTGTTTTTTTTTTTAAAAAAAAGTAATTGAAAGTAAATACTTCAACGACCCCTATCCACAGAATATTCAAAATTTTGTTTTAAGTCTTGAATATTTTTAAAATTTTAATTCAATTTCAATTAAAGTATATTGTTATAATTAATGAAAATGAGGTCACTGGTTCGAATTTCTTTCTTCCTTTTGTGCGGACATATAAAAATATATATATATTGTTATAACGAAAAAAATAAAATAAAAAGGGTTTGTAAATTGAGAGAATTAGAGGAAAGAATTGGCAATCATGCTTATTGCTTAAGATGAATTCCATAGAAAGAAAAGAAGCAAGAATTGCCCAATTGATAATTAATAGTTAATGCGTGTACGGATCATGATCAATGATTGATTAATGGAAGATGTGGGACCCATTATGACATTAAAATATCGCTCGCTCCAATTAGGGTGGTGAATTGGTGATGATGTATGTACATGACAGTCATGCAGGTTGCATGGAGAGCCATGTTTTACGGCCATTTCCATGTACATTTTTTTTTTTTAATAATAATAATTCTTTTACGTTAACAAAGAGTACTACTATATAGTTGTTTAAAAAGAGTGTAATGATATATATTACATTTTCATCTTATAATTATGTTATAATATTAACTTGAAAATTTCAACAAATTCTTAGATTTTCGGAGTAGAGATGTGTTTGATGTCATTCTTTTACACANGAATTCCATAGAAAGAAAAGAAGCAAGAATTGCCCAATTGATAATTAATAGTTAATGAGTGTACGGATCATGATCAATGATTGATTAATGGAAGATGTGGGACCCATTATGACATTAAAATATCGCTCGCTCCAATTAGGGTGGTGAATTGGTGATGGTGTATGTACATGACAGTCATGCAGGTTGCATGGAGAGCCATGTTTTACGGCCATTTCCATGTACATTTTTTTTTTTTAATAATAATAATTCTTTTACGTTAACAAAGAGTACTACTATATAGTTGTTTAAAAAGAGTGTAATGATATATATTACATTTTCATCTTATAATTATGTTATAATATTAACTTGAAAATTTCAACAAATTCTTAGATTTTCGGAGTAGAGATGTGTTTGATGTCATTCTTTTACACATTTTTTGTTCATCTTTTTTTTTTTTTTTTTTAGTAACCATTGAATCTGTGGGACCATATGTGGATTTTATAGATTTAATGGTGGATTTGCACATCTATTGTATATATGGAGATAAACAAGAATTAATGAACCAAGCATTTCTCTTTAGATTAATACTATAAACCACATTTTTATCTCACAACTATTCTATAATGCTGATGTGTCAGTCTAAACCAACCATTGGATCGGTCATTGTTTACAAAAAATCAAAGTTTGTTGGGACCGTCATGTTGGGATAAAAATGTCGGCAAATATGTTAAGAGAGAGAGAGAGAGGAGACCAATTCAAATTCAAATGAGAAATTCACGGCACAGAAATGAAGCAAGAGGCTTTTTAGCCTGAAACACCGTCCCCACTGCCAAGAACTTGAAACCTAATTTCTAAGATTTCTCCTTCTAATTGACCTTTTTGACTTTCTCATATACATTGCTATTTAGTTATATTATATAGCATGATATATAATTAACCAGCCTTCATATTATTCATCACGATTTACTATATTTTGATGCATTGGTTAACCCTTAAAAACATATAGAAAATCGTGTATATAAGATGGTTTCCTTTATTTCATATCATGACGGTCTAAAATAAAATATTGCTTTCATAATCCTATTAAAAAAAAAAAATGTAATGTTACCCGCTTTACAACTCGTTAACACATTAAAGTCACCTTCACGTAATGACGTATGTCAACAAATTGTAAAAGAGTTGTAGACTTAACCGAAATCGCCGCAAGTATTTTTGTCATTCTGCCAAGTGCCAATCTGTAAACATTTAACCATCACACATTCCTATTTACACTTTGTTTTCCATCTCAAGAACAATAGAAGAGCCTAAACTTGATAGAATCTTATAATGCCCACATATAACAATTCTTAGTAAATTTATCAGGCTCCCAAATGTTTTCATATATATAGGTCTTCCTTATTCTGCTGAGTTTCCACCAATGTTCTCTCCCCATCTACCCCTGCTCAACGCAGGGTAGATACCTTAAACAACCTCAAAAGAAAAAGAGAATTAAGTGCGTTCTCTTTTCCTGATGGAACAAGATCAATCAGACAACAACACCAACGTTAACAAGGAGGAAGCTACTAAGCATGCCATTGAGAAGAAGAAGCGTGGACCTACGCACCTTCTCAAAGTAGCATCCTTCGCGCTCCGCCGCTCCAAGAAATCGAAACCGATTCATTTCGAGGCCGTGGAGTCCAAGGGCATGTGGCGGCGCCTCGTCGGCTTGAGGCTCCCTTTGCGCGGCAACCAGCCATCCCTACAGACAGGCGAACACTCGGATGATACGACGCAGTCTACGGTGTCGCAGTCGGGGGCGAGCTCCTCCTCGTGTTCTGAAGCCAGCGTGAGCCGATACGCGTCCGCGGCTAACCTCGAGGAGCTTGACCGGAGCGAGGATGAAGACGATGATCATGAGGCCTACCGCGATTGCAACGGCGGGGACGAGATGATCGACATGAAGGCCGATGTGTTCATTGCTCGATTCTATGAACAAATGAAGCTCCAGCGCATGAGCTCGGTTGATCGTCGCTACCATGAGATGAATGAGAGGTCGATAGGTTGAAGGGTATGGGGAGAGAGATTGTTTGGGCTGTGAAAGTTTGCATGCATGCATATTGGTGTTATTTGAGAATGAAAAAAACAAAAAACAAAAAACATTGGAGTTTTTTTTTTTTTTTTTTTCTATTAATTGTGAAGTAAATATATTAATTAATTCTTAGTGCTATCTTTTTGTACGTTAGGTGTTAATTAATTTCATTGAAGAAAATGTGTTTTGTATTTGGGCTATCCATGTCCTAGAGTTAGTCTGGACGAAGCATATTTGTTACTTAAATGTAATTGTACATGTGTTAGCAAAAACTTAAAATTATTTTTATGACTTTGTAACCTTCATAACTTTTGTCTATGATTTTTCAGAGCTTTATACTCAATAATGTAGGAG
Organism: Carpinus fangiana; assembly: GCA_006937295.1. Lineage (NCBI taxonomy): Eukaryota > Viridiplantae > Streptophyta > Magnoliopsida > Fagales > Betulaceae > Carpinus > Carpinus fangiana. Next base: position 26,527,334 of record CM017322.1, read on the forward strand.
CTTTATGTTCATGAAGAAAATGGTGTTGGAAGAAATTAAACGGTATGTGTTGTGGTGGGATGGGCCATATATTGTGCCATTTAGATTTCTTTCTGTAAGTTTCTGGAATTATATATGATCATTAATTTGTTAATTGATATTTGTCTTTAGTTTAGGACATATGAATATTAAATAAACCTACTTTTCCAAGAAAATTTTCCTGCAAACTTTATTAAACTCACATGTAATATCACATGCATTCAGATCATTTCCGATTATTCATATTGACCTTAGTCATCATTTATTAATGCAGTCGGTGATTGCAGTTTGGGCTTTAGGGTCCAAACATTTATAGTCGTGGGCCTCATAATGTTTGTTCCCTCAAAGCCTACCCTACAATAATGTCTTTTTTTTTTTTCTTTTTTTTTTTTCTGGAATGAAAAAGATGAGAAGAATTAATATTTCATGTATTGGGCAGAAGAATTAGAACCTGTGAAGAGAAAATGTTAAAACTATTAATTAATTTTATTAACTTAAACTACTTAAATAGTCTATAATATTTAATTATAATTTAGCTCAGAAACAAATAGAGAGGAAGAATGTAATAAAATTTAATTATAAAAAAGAATGGAAATTATGGAATAAATAGAACACTTACAACCAAAAAAAGAAGAAAAAAGAAAAGAAAAAGGAAACTAAAATAATAATTAAAAACAGGCAAAGCATCCGTTTTTGATGCTTAGGCTTAGGCAATAGGCACAGCTCTTTGGCAAGTCTTCGCACACACAAAAATGTCCAGGACCAATCAGATCCGGGACCACCACCAGCAAACGGGGGGGGGGGGGGGGGGNNNNGGGGGGGGGGGGGGGTCCGACAACACGTGGCCTGATCTTCATCGTTCATTTCATGAAATGCAAACTAGTACCCGCGGACGATCTGAGAGCACTTGTTCTTGAACCAACGGAGCCCATTCCTCAGCGAAGCCTTGACCTTACCTTCAACCGTGTAAACCTTGTACTTTGCGATCCTCTTCTTCCTCTTCATCTCCGAGTCGTTGAAGCCCCACGGCTTCGGCGCGGTCTGACTCGTCCGGGTCACTCTTTGCGGAACCGGTGCCGCACCGGGCGAGCCAGGCCGAGTCGCGACCTGGTTGGATCCGAACCCCTTCCCACTCACAACCTCGAGCCTCCGGTCACCCCCACCACCGTACCGATGCCCCGACCCGGACCCATCCATTTCGGATAACCCCGATCTCTTCGCTGCAGGCCGGGGTAGTGGTCCTAGTGGACTGGGGAGGAAGAGGAATGGGCTTTTAATGGGGTCTCTGGTGAGGTTAGGGTTTCGAGGAGTAAGGGTAAGGGTATGTTTGGGAAAGAGTCAATGTAGGGAGGAGAGAAATGGAATTTGCGGTTGTGGGGGTGTTATATATTTGTGGATTCCGATGGTCACAGAGCTCGATGGTACTTTGTCCGATTAAAGAAAGGACGTTAAGTTAGCTGTAAAAATGCATGATGTTTTGTGTTTGTGGACACCTCGGTTTCAAGCATCTTTTGTTGGACTTTTTCCTTCAGCTTCCTTTGTTTATTACTATTCATCATCATCTTCCTTCTCCTTCTTCTTCCTTTTTTATTTATTTTTATTATTAATTGTTATCTAATATTATTTATAGCTCCCGACGGATCTTAAGAAACAATTGTTATTGAGTAGTGCTACTGCTACATATTCCAAATTTTACTTTTATTATTTCATGAAATTTATTATTTTTAAAAATATGTCAACAATTCATAACATACATTATTTGCAAACCAACTTTTAAAAGGAAAAAAGAAAAAGAAAAACTAATTGGAAAGTTTATCATTCCTAGTTGATAATAGGGTCGGGTTTATTTAATATGTGCACAAATTATTTGGTCATTGCTCATTTAGTCATTAATTTACAACTTGATACGCTTGCTTTTTATTCATCATCATTCATCACACCTCCTATCTATGTAAAAGCTTTAGTCTCCTTTGGTCGAATTTGATTAAAAAATAAAAAATCCTCTCCGGCCATGTTGTGTTCTCTTTTCAAAATTAAATATTTATATACAATTCAAAATACAAAACATTCAAATTATTTTTTAATTTTATATTATATCAAAATGTCTTTTTTTTTAAAAAAAAAAAAAAAACACAAAAAACAAAATACCATCTGAAAAGTATTGACAAGTAACGATGTCTCATTTCAATAAATAGCTAGGGTGGTGATAATATTTAATCCAATAATTATGGTGAATTTTTCTCTAACTTTTTTGGCAGTTTTATTACCCAAATAAGATGGAAAGATAAAATATTCTTCCAAAAATGTTGCCCAAACAAGAGATTTGTGATAGAGAATACATCAATTTCACACCATAGAGTGTTTTAAGTGACATAAAAAGTCACTTAAAACGCCTTAGGTCAATCGTTATGAAAAGAATGTGATAAAATAACGAAAATTAAGCCAAATCCTTCAACTTAAATACTGAATTTAGCTCATATATGAGAGTGATCTAATTAATTCATAGCTAGATTCTCATGTTTAGCCTTCCCTAAACCACATTTTACAATTAGAATATAGTGGTATATATAGATTTTTGCTCATAATCCTTGAGGGGGCCGGGGATATTTATTCGCACACATGGCACACGATCTAATTAACGAAGCTCTCATGGTGATATGTTATTCAATGGAGGTTATTCAAGGGGATCATCAACAAATTAAACCAGCAAAAGATCTGAATGCACAAAGCCACACCGGCCATATTCACGAATAACCTTGATCATTTTAAGATTTCTAGGATACAATTATGAAGAAGGAAGAATCAACATAACGGCTTGAAATCCGAATAGGCCTTTGTTTGTTCATGTTGGAGTTTAATACCAATTGCTTGTCCACCTTACGTACATGCTTCAAAATCAAACTCCAAATACATACTTATGCATTAAAAAAAAATGTTACAATCAATGTAACCGTGCATATTACCATCTTTAACCAGAGGGAGACAATTTTAGATGGAGATCAACACCTACCTCCCCATCCGGAAACTTACCTGAGAATTCAGCAAACCGCGGCGAACTATCAGCAAACTGCACAGGGGTTGTCACGAAAATTCGAGATGGAAACCAAGAGTACGATGACGAAGAACTCAAAACTGGCCGTGACGGATAACAATTTGCATGTACCTGTTGTTAGAATATAAATTAAATGATTAAATTCTTCTCTTTTTTTTGTCATATAACCAAATATAAGCTTTCAAAATAAGAGATGATTTAATACCTGTGATGATTGTGACACGAAGGTAGCAGCGGCAGCACCGTTGCTGATGAGTCCTCTTGAATAAATGGAGGGTGCTGATGATCTCACGGCGTGTGAGCTGAGAATCGGAGCGGCTGCACCTGCCGTGTGTCTGCCACTATGCAACTGGGAACGCCTGGCTCTTTGCCGCTCACGCTTGTGCGCATTTTGATGGCCCCCTAGTGCTTGGGAGTTGGCGAAAGCTCGCCGGCAAAACTGACACATGAATTTTCTGTGTTCTTCAAAATTTTGATTCGTCTTCTGATCATCTGCAGCTTCTTGGTGCTCCGGCAACGGGAAACCGAAAAGTTTCAGTCTCGAAGTATGGTTTTCGTCGGACATGGTGGCAGATGACAACTAATTGGGTGGAGTCGATCGATCGAGCTTTCAGCTGCTATATGATCGAGAGAGAGTTAATTTATGTGACATGCATATTAAAGTAAATGCCCCCGTATTTATAGCGAAATGGAAAGAAAAAAAAATATCAATTTATTTTTCGGCCTTATCCTTGATTATAAACAGTGGGATCGGAGGGGATCCATGTGCACTGAGATTAAACTCTTTTTCCCCGCAGGTTGATGTCAGAAAAGTTTTGCTAAGTTGTAGACTTATTTAACCTTTTTGCGTTGGCACATTGCAAGATAGATCCTGACGATGGATGATGGTGAAGTTTCATTAAAAAGAGCCCGAGAAATACGGGGAATTTAGGTCATTGTCCATATCATGTTGTAATCTAAAGGTTACTTCTTTCACGTACGTAATAGTTTTTTGTCCCCACTTTTCTGATATCTTCACGTGTGTGTACGTCACTCCTAACTAGTTTATACTTATCGAATATAATACAAAATTAATAAGTTACGGTAAAATAATCCGTTTAATTAAATAATTCACATTAGAGTTGATTTATATAGTTTTATATTCACGTCTTAACATAATCTACAATCAACATGCAACATAAAAGTTGATAATTTTTTACATGACACGTAAACTTGGTACAAGCTTAACACAAAATTAATAGATTAGGGTTGAATGATCTAACATGTTTAAGTAAATAAGTTAAGCTATGATTAATGAACCTATATAATTTTATATTTATGGCTTAATATCTAACCAAAACTCGAGACACGAACATAATATATCACCCCTACTAATAGTTCTACAATATTTATTACAAATTTCTTAATACTAGGAAATTACGTTGGGGCCACTACTAGTAGCTAGCTAGCTCATCGTATGTTTTAGGTTTTGAATCCAAGAAAGAACCTATCCTTCCTAGCTATTTATACATACATAGGGAGGAGTCATTCTTGATTCTAGCTTGCAATGGCATCCCAAAATGTAAAAGTAAGAAGAAAAAAAATGAGAAGTCTATTAATAATTAGAACCACTATGGAAAGAGAGATTTTGACACGAAAGATATGCAAGTGAGAAGAGACAATAGGTTTTTAATTTTAATTTTAATTTTATAAATAGAAAAACATAACTTTTTATTTCTATTTGCTTATATGACATTTAATTATTTTATTCTTTTGAATTGGTTGAACATAGTGTATATATATATACAGCAGGTGAGAGAATTAAGATGTTGGAAGATAATGTGTGAAATGGGAAATGTGAAGGTAGAGAGAGGTAGTTATCTCTTTAAAAACATAAGTATTCCTTAACTTTTATTGTATTTATTCATACAACTGACTACATGCAGCCAGTACTCCAATCAAAAAGACATGTTTAGACAAGAAAACAGATAAGGGTGACTCGCTAGAAGTACCGACAGAAAACACTCCGATTCCTAAATTAGTAAGGTATTTAAAAGAGAATCTAATTAACATGCAAGAGAGTAAGAAGGGAAAAGCGTGCATACCTCCTAATAGGGACCATCGCCTTCTTTTTGAGGATTTCCATTGATATGGTAAGTAGGGCTGGCAATTTAACCCGTGACACGCGAATCCGACACGAACACGACACGCGAAAATCGGGTTTGGGTTGGGCATAATAGGGTTCGGGTCATAAACGGGTCGACCCGTTTATGACACGTTTATAATCGTGTCGTGTCGTGTCAAACCGCCGGGTCGCGGGTTGACACGTTTTGGTCGGGTCGGGTCAACCCGTGACCCCGGCGGGTCACGGGTTGACACGTTTATTTTTTTATAAAAAAAAATTCTTGATTTTTTTTTGTTTTTTTTCTCCATGCTAGTGGTTATTAACTTATTATATCACTTTGAAATCTCCAAATACATCTCCACTTGTAAAATTCCTCAAATGTTTGTGTAAATATTAATTATTTTGTTGAAGTATAAAGTTTTATTTCAAATTAAATTAAAATTTTTTCTTCTGATTTAATATATTAAAGTGGTTGGTAGTGTCTAAAATAAAATTGATATGATTTATATATGCATTTTTAGTAGAACATGTACCAAATATTTTTTAAAAATATAAATGAGAATCACATGTACTTTAAATACATATCAATTTGATAGACGGAATTGAAAACAATTATCACATGTCCATCACAAATATCTTTAAGAGTGAGATAAGAATATAATCATTTTGGTAAATAAATATCCATCAAGCTCTTCTTATTCCTAAACCACAAATAAATGGATCAAGATCTTTTATATTTTTTGTATTAGATTTGTAACTGCTTTCATCTATTAGAATGTGTTATTAGATAAAAGAACATTGTATTTGTCATTTTGTTGCTTTGGTTGCTAAAATATTGCTATTAAAAAGTTCTTTTTTTTAAAAAAAAAAAAAAAAAACTAAAAATAAATTTATATTCGGGTCGTGTCGGTTTCGGGTTCGCGTGTCGTGACACGACACGTTTATACAAACGGGTTTGTATCGTGTCACCCGTTTATGGAGCGTGTCGTGTTCGGGTTGGAGGGTTCGACACGATTAATTAATCGTGTCGGGTCATAATCGGGTCGGACCCCGAACCCAACACGCTGACCCGAATTGCCACCCCTAATGGTAAGTGTGCTTTTCTTCGGGGATGTTTTAACCGCTCCTTCCCTTACTGAGTCAAGTTTAAACAAGCAAAATCGTAAATGTAAGGATTCTCTTCCTTAATTCTTAGGTCCCCGATCATCATGTGTCTTTCAGGTACGTATATCACTTTCAAGAAGCCTCGATCTGTTAATTATTAAAATTTATTTTTTTGTTTTTCTTTTAATATGCCAAAACTCACTATTAGCCTTATAATCCATCAATATCCATGGATATATAGTACTGCTATTACGAGGAGAAGACTTGCGAAAGTGATGGTTTTCGCAACTTTGATGGCCTAGCCTGTCCATCTATCCCCACAACTTTTGTTTTTGTCGTAATACTTATTCAAATTATATCACTCACAACCATAGGTTGGGCGCCATTCTAAAGAGCTAGCTAGGATTCACCGAATCCTATAAAGTCTTCACATAATCAAGCCACTAGCTAGATCACAAGGCATATACGCCAATATATCTTCTCCACGCATGTATGCTTATATATTGAGGGATTTAATTGTAAATTTGATAAATTATTTGGTGTACATGTTGTCAAATTTAGTGTCAAAAACATGCTCTCTATATAAATGGTAGGTGGCATTTAGGGTCAAGTTTGTATAATTAAGGTTAATTTGGAGCAAATATTGAAGATTTGAAAATCGTGTTCGAACATGGATGTGCATCGGTGCTTGTACAAGAATTCGAGAAGCTTGTTAATTTGAACAAGATGATGCATCAAATCATAATACAAAAATCCGAGAGCCTTTATCGAAACCTTGTCCGAAGAAGAGTTGTGATTTCAAATCTTGTTCAACAAGATGTGTTAAACTCGATCGATCTTAACAAATTATGCTTATTTTCTTTCCATTTATATTAATTAGCTTGATCATAACCCACAACTTGTAAACATTGAGAGAGGCTATGTCTCATTGATTTGAGAGAATTTTACCATTATTCTTGAACCTAAACAAATTAATTCAAAATTTCTCCTTATTTCATCTTACTATTAAACTACAAAAAAGCCTACAACCATTGAAGCAGCTGACAGCAGACTTCACTTCACTTCCTATATATCTTCCAAGTATATATTATATCTACTCATAATATATATAATACTTAGAGAAATATTTTCTTATTTTGAGATGACATCCTAACTAGCTAGCCATCGTACAATTGCAACTCCAAGTTGCAGGTGTATGGGCCTGGGGAAAAAATGAAAAGAGATTAAAGAGAGAAAGAGCCAAAAGGAGTAAGGGGACCAGAACTCGGCCTTTCGTTTATTGTACTTTGCTTGCCATCTTTGTCACTGCACAGCAACACGTGTCGTGCTTGCAAGCTTTTCGAAGGGATGGGCTGTCTGCCACTGACGTGTGCATGGGACCTACGTTCTTTTGGCCCTCGTGGAGGGTTTGGATGATCACAGTGTCTCCCATAATCCCAACTCGATTGACACTGCCTTTCTAAAAAACTAAGCGAAGTTCATAAGAAGCCATTGAAAGTGTCATGGGATATATCTCAAGTGATCTTGGTGAATCTATTTGTCTACTCCTTCTGATCTATGGACTTGACAGGGTGATAAGTTGCTAATTGCTTTATGGAAAAGCAAAGAGGAAAAAACAGATCAACAAGAAAGATGGGAAAACAAAACAAGATAAAGGAGATCCAGAAATAATTTATATATATATTGAAGTTTAAATTGGGAGATAATTCATGTTTGCTTGTCAAGTGTCGGTCGTGCTTAAGTATGAGTATAAAACTATATAAATCAACTTTAGTTCGACCGGTCAATTAAACACAATATAAAAATTGTCAACTCTTATGTCCTAAGTCGAACTCAGGTCGTCTCGAGGTATAAGCATATATAATTAATCAAACTCTTTAATTCTAACTTCCTAATTTTATATAAGGTTTATGTCGAATTCTTAAGTCGTTTAAAAAAATTATCAATAACATTTGAAGTAGGAGCGAGATAGTGATGAAAATATTGAAGTAGAATAATAATAAAAGAAAAAAATTATATTATTTTTTTGTTGGAAATTGTGTTTAATAAATTAGAAAGGTAAAATTGTTAAACAGATTATAGATGAGATATGTTGTTTTTTTTTTTTTTTTTTTTTTTCATTTAGCAAGGATTGAAAAAAATGGTGGGCGGTCTCTTACATATAGAGAATATGTTCAATTCCTTTGTTTATCTAATTTTCTTTCATTTTTTCTGTCTAACCAAACAAGGGAAAATAGCATTAATTCATCTTCCATTTTCTTTTCATTCTCCCACTTTTAATTCCTGCCCTATAAAACGCACTCGAAATCTTTTATGTCCATATAGAAAGTCATTACTTTAATCATTATGATATATAGCTAGCTATTGATGGTTGTCGCCATACATTATTACATAGAATTAGCAAAGGAACAAGCAATTAATTATTAGCTATGATCTGATCTGAGCCAGAAATGTGATATTTTCTTGATTTGATACCCACAATAGAGACAAAGAGCAACCAATGAACTTTCCTTTATCCATATCAACAAACATTAAGCAGGGTGATTTTGTTGCTAATCACCTGCCTCTCTAATACCCTAATTCATTGGATTTCTCGAGTACAAGTGTTTCAACATATATAATTTGAAGTTCGAATTTCATAGCTAATCCTTTCGATCCGGAAAATCCGGAAAAAATATCTTAATTTCCATTGAAATTAAAAAAAAAAATATCACTCATACAATTAGAAATATTTTTTAACCAAACTTTATCCGTAACGTATTTAACCATTGCTTTGGCTGATCCACGTGCATCAAAATTTGCTTCTCGTCTAGCATGACAGATATGTCAACTTTGCATCGTATTCAAAACCCTTCTAATATCTTTTACCAATTGGCCATATCTACTCTAATTTTGTTTCGTAGCCTTCACGGTATTCATTATTTGGACTAGGTCAATACCCTCCAACATATATGGCTCTATCAATCTATTAATTAAGTAATTGATATATGTACATGATACACATGTATTACAAAATATTGTATGCATGTGAAAACGCATGTAATATGTTAATTATATTAAAAATCGCATACTCTAAACACGAATATTAATTTAATTAAAATAAAAAAATAAAAAAAAACTTTGTCCATTTAAACACGTTGAGGGAACATTGTGATGGTGCCCATGTGCATCCTCTCTCACTTCCTCAAGAAATGCTTTCCAAAAAAATAATTAAGATGGATATGTATGAGAAACTCTTGGACGGCTAAAGAGGCAAGGTACGTACGTAGCTACGCCGGCCCCCACCACACTCTCTAATGGTGTCAAATCGTCGTTCTCCTCCGTTGTTTGGATTCCGGCAATCGGTGAAAATCATTGAGTGGCTAAATGGCCCTACCAGGGTATTATGATGACCATGCCACTACCACATTTAACCACAGTTAAGTTTGTGATCATATAATCAAACATTCACATTGCAACGACCCAAAAAAAAAAAAAAAAAAACGTCAGTCACATCTGTGTGTTAGTGTTACAACTACGGTGAACGTATTTTCTCTGATTTATTTGGGGACATTGAAGTACACAAATAGCCCCACTCCGAGTCATATTGTTCACTCTCTTCTTATCTCTAGCTAGCTTGTATTCTTTTGCTTTTGCTTCAGTTTCACAAAAAGCTACGACGCCGTACCTTGTCTGAAAGAATCTCCGACCCCTGTGGGGTAATTCAATTTTCAGACGATGAATGGATGGAGCTCGACGGATGTGCATCAATGGGTGCCACTACTGTCTAGCTAGTGCTCCTTTTGAGGGCCGGAGTATACCCATGCCAATTAATTTGCTGCTTTAATTTGCATGATTACTCTAATTGCACGCTATGCTCTAATTGGGCAGCCATCCATAATTAATTGCTCACTTCCGAGCTCAAGATTTGGATACACCTAGCCTTATTGTATGATTGCAAGGCATGTGCTAAATTTCCCGAAAACGCGTGGAATATTTTAATTAAAAATAGAGAAAAATTGTAGAGTCGAAGCTTGAAGAGATCTCAGCTCGAATGTTATATTAAATCACCATTTATTCAAATATTTATAGAAAATTAATGTAATATATAGCATTTTTCTTCTTGTAATAACAACACAATATTTTGATGTATACTACCTGATCCAGTCCACGGAATTATACTGTCATTTTCACATTGATATAATGATTAAGCATAAAACTCTGATTTCATTAATTATGGTTGTTACCCTGCCATATCAGTTTTTATAAGAAAATATTAGTAAAAGCTGTACGATTCCATGATTTATGAAATATCATAACCCACTTTCAGGGTTAGATCATGGGGATGACGGAGCCTTTAGTGATCAATAATATTAAGTTGGATCCCAATTAAGATAGAAACTTATGAGAAGTTTTGGGGACATATTTTTCAACCTTTGGATGAATAGATTAGTGAATGACCAGACAGATAATGTCATATTAATTAGGTTAGCTAATTGACAACGCATACCATCAACTGACTTTCTTGAGTGCTTAGTTGATCTCTAATTGAGTCGCTAATGCTATATAGCTTGTTCATTCAAAAGTCATGTCTCAATAGTCAAGAATTTAACATAGTATTCAAGTCAAGATCAATCATAAGGTTCTTCAAATTTCGACTCCATAAAATTTTCTCTATTTTTAATTAAAATATTTCACGTGTTTCAAGAAAATTAGCACATGCTTTGCCATCATACAATAAGGTGCATGCATGTGTCCAAATCTTGAGCTAGAGATTACATCACCAATTACAAACTTGTTAAATTACCAATTATCCCAAAAATTTAAGTCCATAAAAAAAAGTAAAATTATTCACTTAATAATTACTTTAACAAAACTATCACATCAGTTTGTAAGAGAATTTGTAGTTTCCTAGGCAACACTCTTATCCTTAAATCACAATGCAGAGACGACATTTTCTGTATAAAATGGTGGTTTTGAATGGTAGACAGCATCTCAAGATTGCCGAATCCCGGAAGATGCCCTCCTTGTCCTTATCAGAGGGGACTTAGGCCTATGTTATGCACATAAATGACCCGGCCAGCATCAACACCTATATAAAATGGCAATGGATTTCTCTATTAACGTAGGTCAACCATACACACCACCATTGGCTTGTTTCAAGTTAGTGCACATCTCATCACTTGGTAAACACTTCTTCCATATCAAATGTTAAATGCTTTTAGACTTTATCCACAACATCTACGTCAAATGACACTATCCACGCCAACTTATAAATTGATGCGATAGTTCACATGACATATATACCACGTTTACAAATTGTCAATCGTTTGGATATGCAACGTACATGCACTACTATACGTCAAGTGACAGTCTAAGTGACACCTTTTTTTATATAGAAAATGATAGGAGTGGGCGACCAATTGTGACTACTCTACCTGAGCATGACTGAGAACTGCTCAAGAAAAGCCTCGACGACGAAAACTTCAGACATTTTCTCAAGATCAATTGAGTCATAACCTAACCCAGTTTCACCAGGACATAATCAATAAATTAACACATAAATTATATACATAATTGGGCGCGCTCACATTGGGTGGCACTGCCATTTCGAGTAATTGTACTGGTACATATACAATTGTTGACAAACATATGAGCTATAGACCCAGTAGTACTCCCACATTTCATGTCACATGTGTTCATGAAATTGGTACAATCATATAGATGAAATAAAAGCATGTTCCTCATAAAGTGCATGGCGAGTTTTTCGTGGCTAACAGTTGTGGTATCAAAGATCTGTGTTTTTGGCGTGTCTTCAGATCTCAGTTGTGCTTTCACCAGCATTTGGAACATATATACCACCATGCATGTCTTGGTGATTGCAGTTTTACCAAACAGCTTAGATAATCTGTTTCCTTTTTCTGTGCTGCCAAAAAGTTTTTCTTTTTCAAACAATATATCGGTTTAATCGATAATTCTACCAGACCTTATTTAAAGAAAATCCAGGAAAATAAAATCCATCGGTTCCGATCGTGGATTCTAGGCCATGAAGATAAAATCCAGAAATTTAATCTCGACCAGACGTTCAGTTTAGGGCCGGAAATTTTTGCAATAATTTATGAATTTGATATGAACTTAACTCAAAATTAGTGGGTTATGTAATACGTACGACCATGATAAAAATAATCGTTTTTATTAAAAATATTTTCTACAAAAGAACTGTTAAAAAGGTATTAACAAGAACCCAAGCCCATAATTGTAGCCTAACAAGCCCCCAAATTCCTTTGAAGTCCAAAGCCTAAACCTAATCCTCTAGAGTGGATGTTTGATAGGATTAGCAGATGTACACCCTTGTTTCTAGTGCGGACATACGTGAAGGGACCACCAAACGTACACCTGCAAATAGTTACGACATACGCTAGGGGCCACACGGATGTACGCTACTTTTGAAATACCCCTTGGATAATACTTGTACGTTCGTGACACCCTTTGAACCAATGAATAAATAGTACCGGATGCACGCTCAAATAGTATCGGACGTCCGCTGCTTTTCAGAGGAGTTGGTAGTGGCCTCAACCCTCCTTCCCCTATAAATACCAACCCCTTTCACCCTTTGAGCTCACCCATTTACGCCCCCAGGCCCTCTGTGACCACCCTATGAGTGTCTTGTGAGTTTGAGAGAGTTTTGTGAAAGCTTGTGTTCTAGCAGATTTTCGAGTTTAGCCCTTACCCCGTTTTATGTTTCTACTATTGTTTCATTACTTTCTTAATGTTATGAGTTTTCAAAAGATGTGGTGTTAAGCTTTTTGCTCATTTCCTTACAAAACAAGAAATAGTTTCAGAAGCTCCTTTGATTTGCATAATGTTAAGTTTTCCTATGTTATATGTATTTATTTAATAGCTTAGAAGAGATATGGTAGTTTATAGATGATGTAAGAACCTTAAAACACCATTTGAGCCTCAGCAGATTTGCTTAACTCACCGGCCGGACGTACGCCCTCAAGACCGGACATATGACCAGGGAGCAGGACATATGCCTTAAGCCTCATTTACATACATGTTAGGATTTAGTGAACCTTTTGTTAGGAAATGCCTAGTATTCTACTCGTAAGGATCCTCTAGTACTACGTATAATGGTGTATTATATTTCGTTATAGCATGATTTAGCAATGTCAGAGGATTCAAGCGAATGTGGAAGATAAGTAAACACTTACGAACCTTCTTCCTTCAAATGTGGGATATGTCAGTTGATTGACCACGAGTATGATATGAGTATGCCTTCTTTTATAATTACTTGGTAACTGTCTTATTAATTGATTGTTAAGATGCATTGTATAGCGTGGTATACCGATACTTGCGGTATAACGGTCATGGGCTTACTATATAAACTTAGTGATATGGTCAAATGTGTATTATATGGGCATTGGATCCAATAGTTATTTCGTGACCGGCACAGCCTTAATGTGCGGTCACTACAGGACGGACATCACTAGCAATGTGGGTCACCTGAGGTCGGACTCGATTGTGCCGCTAGTATTATATACGGTAGCGTACAATATTTGGGGCACTGGTATTGTATTACAGGTCTCTCAGGACAGCGTCAACTCTGCTGAAAAAGAGTAATATCTTGGATAAACCATACATGAAAGTTATGAATTATAAAGTATTAGATTTCATGCATTAAAATATCTAGGTGATTGCCAACAATAGTACACCTTTTTTTGAAAACCAAACCCCTAATATATGGTGTATTAACGGAGATAACACATCCTTTTGAATACTAACTATAACTGCACGTTTATTTATGCTTAATTAGGTTAATGTCATACTTAAAATCGTGAGATTTACTTACTAAGTCTTTAAATTTATGTTGTTATTACCTTTATATGAAATCTATCCTTAAGACCCGAAAGTGGCATGACCGCCACTACAGACTCTGCTTAGAGGTTTACTTGCTGTTATCAGGTTTGTTTACTATTATCAAATATATATAGATGCTCCATCATTTTAAGGAATATATATGTCCCTGTAATGATTTATAGTTTTCTCAGTTTTATTTCACATTCCTATACATTAACTCTGATGTTGCTCAGAGAGGCAATTCTCCATTTAGCCATAAGTTGGTTTAACTGGGGTAATTGTCAGTAACCCTACCAAGTTATCCAAAACTAATTTTTTGGGTGTTACAAATTATGATTAAAAGATATAACCCATTTAATTAAATGAGTCGAGTTATAGTTGCCCTACATAATTTTATACCTATGCATCGACACGACTCGAACCCGATATGTGAATACGAATTACCACCCCTAGTCTAATTTCAATATAGATATTAAAAAAAGCATAAGAATTGGGTGCAAAAATTGGATCGTTGAATTGAACCCTTACCAAAATTCAGTCTCATACATGGATTTCAGCCCAACAATTCTACAGATTATTAAAGTCGTTGGGCACATTTTGCTTTCTCTCTCGCCCATGGGCCATGATCATGTTAATGAGGCAGCCCATTTGCAAACATTAACATGCGCCAATGTGCACATGTCACTCAGATACTTGCATCCATGCGAGCCGTTTGTTCAACATGGATTGGTATCCAAAATTTAGTTAGAATTCCCGAAAAGTCTCAAGATAGGCAATCCGTGGGATGCGGCCCATTTAGCCCATTTGGAACATAGTAGTAGAATCAATTGCTATCAAAATAACGTTGAGCTATAGTAGTATTTCTCTAAATTTGGAGAGGACTTGTAGCTCAATTCAAAATTTGTTATACTAAAAATTGCTCTCTTGATCTCTCTACTAGCACAAAACGGAGCTCAATGGCGTACACGAGCGGAGCACACGGCAAGCATAGGAAGATCACAGGCAATGTGGACATAGACACATTGGCAAGTCACGTAAATTTTTTTGTGTATTATTTTCTCTTACTTTTCACTAAATTGCATAGCCTCAACCATCCTCTTTGCAATGGCTGCTGTTGTTGAATTTAAAGATGAAGCAGGAGCACAGCAGAAGATCAGTCTACTCTGGATTCATTAGCTGCAGCCTACTACAGTTGCTATCAGTTCGAGTTTTCAGTCATCAAGAGGTAGCTCAATTAGTTAGGATCACGCCTAATGAAATGAAAGTCACTAGTTCGAATCTCCCTCCCTCTTCTTGTGTGGACATATCAAAAAAAAAAAAAAAAAATTGAGTTTTTAGGCATCCTTTGTCGACATCTTTCTTCATGTGTTACCAATTTCATTTATTATTATCATTATTTATAAATGAGTAATAACAAGTACAAACAAATACTATAGTTAAAAAAAACATAAGATTATAGAATTAAAAAAATAATAATAAATAAAATCAATCTTGATTACATTTAACCAAGCTCTATTGGAGAAATATGATTATGGCGCTCTGGTGAAGAGGAAGACCATTTTGCAGATATGTTATTGGTGTAAGATATGTGGAGGCTTGGGTTAAATGGACTTCTAAGGAGGTCCAGACGCTTCATGGGTGTAGTTTTTGGAGAAGTATTAGGGAGGGGAGGGATTTTGTTAAATTTACTATTTCCTATCCGTTTAAGCTTATGGAATAAATAGTATTTTAACAATTGTGAAGAGCGTGCAAATATGCTATTATCTCTTCTCTTATTCAGATTCCAAGATGGTAAATGAGATTCGTGTTTAGAATCAAAGAGATTTTCATGATTGGGAGTTGGAACTATTAATCTCTCATGCCCATGTCGTATTCTAACACTCCGGTGCCCAGTGAAGCTGATTGAATGAGTTGGAAGGAAGCTTTACTGCACACAAATATAGAGTTCATATTATGATAGTAGAATTAGATGCATAATCTAATTATAATTAGTGCCTCCCATCCTCTTTTTTGCTTTATTTCTACTTTTTCCAAGAAATTGCTGTGTGTCTAATCAGCTCCAGTTAGACAGCATCTGCTTTCTAGTTGTAATGGTTTTGCAGAAAGGGATATCATTGTACATGCGTATGCCAAATTATACGGAATAGGATCTCGCTCCGTTAAATGCAACAAAATAAAATCTTGATAACCTTTCTGTGGTTTCCAAATCTGTAGCTAGGAAGAAAGTCAAATTCAAATGAGCAGAAGTAGCATTTCACAATGTTGCAGAATATGGTAGATTCAATACAGTACTGCAAATAGAAAAGAGCAGAACACAAATCTAGTTTTTTGTACTGTCCTGATCAGGCAATGAAACTTTGCTTAGCCTACTTGGTGATGCTTTAACATCATTGGCTCTGTCCTTTCTGCTTCCAGTGCGGCGGCTTCTTGAACCAAAAAGTGCTCTGAATGCAAGAGCTTTGCCAAAGTGGGGTGTTGATGATCGTTTGCTGCTTGGTGACTGTTCAGAGGAATTGTCCTGGATGCTGCTGCTCTTGCTGTGTGAAACCTCAGCATTTGTGTTCTCAGTAGCCATCCTAATGATTGGGAAGGTAGGAGGGAGAGAGAAGGCCGGCAAAGGCTTTTATATTGTTTTGAAAAGAAAAAAAAAAAAAAAAATCAGATGGTTATAAATCTTTTATGAGTTTACCTCAGGAAATGGAGGTTAAATCTAAGAAGATCGACCAAGGGAACCTTGAGTTAAAGTTGTTTATGTTGGAAAGAGAGTGCTCAAAGCCTCAAAGCACTTTCACCATCAAGCAAGTTATATGTCTTTGATGGGAAGACATCAAAAATATGCCAAAGCAGCGAGTCCTTTGATTTTTATCTGCATACTACTGTCATTTGTTTTAGCCGATTTCTTCTTACAGTTTTCCTTTTTGCAAAGAGGAATAATAACCCTTTTGTATAACAAGGGTTTTTTTTTTTCTTAAACACCAAGAAATTATATATTCTCTTCTCAATTCTCATGGAGTACTGAATTTATCATGTTTATCAGAAACAGAGTGGATTTCGAATCAACTTTTGTGCAGCAGTTTTCTGTCATTTTCTGCATGGAAAACTGTAGTCAAAGCTTCATGCTTACGAACAACACAACGATCATCATTTTCCATTCGTTTTCATTGCTTTGATCATGTTTATGCAGTTTAAAGCTCCAAGAAAGGATATGATTTTATATCAAGTACTATAACTTAAATCTATAACTTAATTTAAGTATGCAGTAGAATAATAGCCACCACTAGTTCAAATCCCCCTCACCTTTCTCTTATGTGGACATGTCAAAAAAAAAAAAAAAAATAGCGACCACTAATTCATAGAATTCTTATGTTTTTACTTTTAAATATTTTTGAGACTTGGTCCTTTTTTTCCATGGGGCAATTCCTATGTTTTTACTTTCAAATATTTTTGAGACTTGGTCCTTCTTTTCCATGGGGGGCAAAGTTTTCCAAACGCGTATGTGATTTTCGCATGCATAACTAATACTATTTAGTAAATTGTCATAACACTGAGATGATGTGACAATGAAAATTAGCCAATAATTTTTTTTACAAAGGCTAATTTTCATTGTCACATTACAAACTTGTATGAACCTATGACAATTGCGTAACAAAGTCCGTTTTACACTACAATTTCGCGGATCAAAAGTGCAATTTTAAACAAAATTGCAGGAACTATATCATTTGGAAGTGTGTTTTTAAAAATTTGCGATTTGAAAACATAAAATAAAATAATAATAAAAATAAAATAAAAAAAGTGTTTTCAAATCATAAGCAAAGGGAGTGTATTTTTAAAAACTAGTGATTTTAAAAGTTAAACTGCGATTTTATCAAACATTTAACTACATTTTTAAAAATCGTGTTTTTAAATTACAAACCCAAACATACCTTAAATAACGTTACTCTTTTCAAAAAGAGAAATGCTAGGAGTACCAAATCTTTTACCAAGAAAGCCTTTCCAAACTGATACATAACTCATTTATTAGAAATGAACAAAACAATTAATTAAGATAAATGTAACGGATACTAATGAATGAGTTATACATCACTTTAGTAAAGCTCTCGTAGTAAAAGATTTGACACCCCTAACATTTATCTTTTAAAAATGTATATACTACATAAGAATCACGTACATGTTCTATTAAAAATGTACGTGATAATTATAAAAAACCTAACAACAAATATCAATTTAATAGACAGAAAAAAACTATCATTTTCCATATGAGGTCATCAAAGAATTCATGAACCAAAGTATTTTTGATAAAGTTTGAAGTAAACATGATACAACTTGTTCATGAGACTTGAGCCATGTGAACGGCCTCCAGCTTTTGTACTAAAATTAAATTTCCTGTTGCCCACAATGAATACCGAAAGCTGCTTCTTAAAGCTCTGTTTGCTCTTTTCCTCTCTTTTCCTCTAGAAGGGAATGACGTAATAATTGTTTGGAACATCTATAATGACGTAGCATTCGAAAAATCTTCAGTGTCATCTCTATCCCATAAACTCTTTTACCCACAAAGTGGATTCCCGCAAGCTGGGCAAGATTGCACCTTTTTCTCTTTTTAGTGGAAAATACTACCACCAAAGACTTCTTTGTTGCAATCCTCAGCTTTAGTGACAATGTTTGTCTCTGATGGCCTGCCTGTGTCGATGTGTCGTGATACTATTGGATATGACATAGCATATTAGCATTCCGTCAAAAAATTTGACGGAATAACAGATTAAACCTTTGGGATTGAGAGCTAAAACATAAGCATCATTACATTCATCTTAAAATATATACAACTACTAGTGTCTAGAAATATTTAATAAATTCATTACATATCAAATGTGAGTCTCTGCCATCTACCTGCTGGCCTCCCTTGTCAGTAATCTCTGTAAAATAAAAATCTTGCAAACCAGCAACTGATCCAAGGATTTTCCAAAGGAAACAATAAGGATCCAGCTCTTTCTCTTTGATTTGCAGCCACAAATTTTCTGCAATCGTGTTGGAATCCTGGATTAAGGCATCAATTCCCTTGCCCTACCCCATGAAGATTGGTTGAGAATATACTTTTCAAAAGTCCCTTCAACTTATCTCTACTCCTTGAAACATTATCTATGTTTGGTATCTGGTCCTTTGCGGTGAAGATATTCATCCCGAGGGCGCCCTCATTTTTAATAATATAATATTATTAAAAAATGAGGATCCCTCACGCCCTCAGGATGAATATCCCGGTCCGGTCCTTTGTCGTGCCATCAAAATGGAGTGTTTTTTTACCCAAATCAGCTAGATTTCAGTCTTTACCGGTCTTGTATCACCAAATCTATTCCCCGGGCCTTCTACCTCCCTTGATTTCAGGTTGCTGTTGAGCAGGTTCCACAGGTCAAGAGCATGACTCACATCTACAGGGAAACTAATAAAGTTACCGAGTCCAGCTAGAAAGGGTTGCAATTCGTGGATAGACTGTAATAATGTCTTCCTGTAGATGTTTTATAACTTTGGTTCTTTTGGATAACTCAAGTGTACTTTATCTGGAACTGTCAGTTTTCCTTTTGCATGTCCCTCCTTACTGATAAAAAGGAAGAATGCTTAATCTTGAAACAATATTCTGTCATGCCTCCATCCCCAACACCTTTCGAGACATTGGTGCCATGGTCTAGTGTCTGAACAGCCATAGACCTAGTTACAACAAAATGGGGCCTTGGCCATTGTCTCCTAGCAAAACTAATGGATCAAGATGGAGAGGATTCATTTCATGGTCTAGATTAAGTTGGTAGGACAATTCAGACTCGTAATTTCGAACACTTCTATTACAGGTCATGATTGTTAGAAACGTTTGGCTTTTAACTAGTTAGACGACAAAGGAAGAGAAGTACAAACCTGGGCAAAAAGATATGTCCTAATCATATGTGAAAACGCACATACGACTGTGTTCAGGAAAGTTTAAAGGCTTATGCACAATGGAAAATTTTGTCATTCACAGGGGAGATACAGAGCATGTACATGTCATTATGATTTACAGTTTTATATATATGCCTTTCATGTGGAGGAAACCAGCAACAAGACCCCAAAATAAAATTTCAAGCAATACAAACACTAGGGTACCCCACTTTCTCGAATGAAGCATAGCCTGAAATAACATTTCTGTGCCATCAACCTGCATGCCAGGTTTGGTCCAAAAATAGTCAATCAGCTAGATAATGTGCCAAATCAACCAATACATTAATTATGTTTTAGCGGTCCCCATAAATCAAAGATATATGCTACATAAATATATTTTGCTGCTTATGAAGAAAACTCAGCTATATTGTTTGTTGGCATTTTACAACACCGAGCATTTCAATTAATCCACTTTCATAAGTGAGAAAATGAACAGAATATTTAATGTAGTGTAACTTGAACTAGTAACTTCTTTACACAACAGGATGAACTAAAACGATGATTCTATGATTTTTTTTTAAATGGGGGGGGGGCAAACATTTTCCCTTTCAATATATACTACAGCCTTCTCTAAACTTACTTGCAGATAAATGATTATTGTAAAAGAGTTACCAGGTTGTTTTCAGGTGAACGCCAATAGAAACCTTGCAGAGCTGCGGGGAAAAGGTCACAAGCAGCCACAGCGAATATGATGAGAGCGTTCATCCCCATCCATTCTAGTAATCTTGTTGGCTTTCTAAAACATTTGACATCAACCTGCAATCAAAGAGGGTGTAATTCTTAGAGGGAAAAAATGGTTTAAATTCACATGCAAATTTCCTGTAATTTTAGTCTCTTTTTCCCATTAAATCTTATATATCACTTTGCAGAGATGTCACGCAAGGATAATGCTATACATATAGGTCCTTGTCATATAACCAATGAGTAAGATTAACTGCTGTGTTATGATTATATCATAGTCACCATCTGTGCTTGTGGTTTCAGGAAGAATGGCCAAGAGCAAGCGCTATGCCGGACCTCTCTATTTTGAAGGATAGAAAATATATGTCAAAGAATGGTCTCCCATCATTAGATGTTCTGCCCTCCAAGAATCAGGCGTTGCAATTCATTTTTCCATGATTTTCCCCGATTCAACAAATTAAGGATTGATAGGGGTTGGAGGGTTTGATCCCACCCGATGAACCAGATGGAATGAGTCATAGAAAGCTAAACTTGGGTCAATTTCATTATCATATGCACATTGGGCAATTAATCATGAAATACTATCTAGAAGAGTAAACTTACTACACAATAGATAATGGTTAGGAACAGGCCTGATGCTCCAGCCGTGATGCACATATAGCTCAATGTATAGAGAGGTTTACAGAAAGGAATGCCTGGTATACATTACAGAAATTACTTGGGAGGGGAAAAAAATGAAATTCCTGACCTGAGGGAAGAGCCGAAAGATAAGAAACAATTATTATTACAAGACAATATACCTAGCAACTCAAAAACATATCCTGCAATTAGTAGAGGGAACAATAAAATGGACCACAAAAATACCCTCTGCATCTGGCCCTGCAGCAAAATGATAAAGTTTATATCATCAAATAAAAGCTATCAAAGTGCCACATCAAGACAACAAAATGTGAATCAATAAGACATACCTAAAACTATAATTATCTTAGATATGCGTAAATGTTATGAAGCAAGAAAAAACATTGTACCTTAAAATGCACAAGTATGTGCCCAAAATGCAATCCCACAAAACATGTGATAGCAGCCATCAATGAACTGGAAATTTTGTAAAACAAAACAAATTAGCAACTAAGTACTAGTACCCATCATTGAGGATGATAATCAATTACACTTTTACATCATCAGTGCGTTTGTGTATTCAAAAAATTGGAATATAGAAAGTTGTTAAGTGCATTTATATAGAAACTATGTTTTGAGTGCTTCCTCTTTTGTATAAAAACTAGAACAATTCACTAGTTAATAATAATACTGAAAAGAGGAAGAACAGAAAGAAGGAATGCAGTTCAAACCTTAAGATGCCTTCTGGATCAAATGGTGCAAGGCACCACCCAGGTGCATTTGGTGGCAGAGGTCCATAGTCAGGAGAATTAACACTGCATTCCTAAGAGCACAATAAGGATTAAGATCCCTTTGATGATCAAACAGGAGAACATATTCATAGGAGTTCAAGCAAGCAGTTATGACGAATGGACTAGTCAAATAACCTTTGTTCTTCTGTACACAGGACGTTGATAAAGATGATGCTCACCAAGAATAATTCGATCAATCAAGCCAACTGCATTACAAGGAGGCTCAAGACTTCCCCTCACTTCACAATGAACCTATTGAACAATATGCTGTTTATATTACTTTCACTGGGTAGCCAAAAACAGAAAAGTTCCACTCAATGAAAAGGGAAAGAAGAAACACGTAAAAGTCTTAAGCATGGTGTTAGTAACTATTACCTTGTCTGCAAACTTGTTGGGACACATAAGAGAGAAACTTTTCTCCTTAACATAGTATTTCTTTTTCCTTGAACTATTCTATTAAAAATTGGCTTCTATGCGTTATATCATCATCATGCTAGATCCACATTACCAGTTCTCACAGTGTAGATCTCATTTTAATGAGAGAAAATTGTTTATGATCTATCACTTGACGAAATAAGGCCACTCTTTCAGTTACAACTATACCACAAGGTTATTGCAATTTGAATAACAAACTTTCCAACAAAAATAAAAATTGCAACATCAGACTTTGTGAGAATATAATGATTTCATCTTATAGCAATAACATTGAGAGGATGGGGGCAGATCTAAAGGCCTTCTTTTTCTACACCTTTTTTCAATGGATAGCTGCTTATGATTATTTTCACATTTCTAGTTTTCATGACTCTTTTTTTTTCTCTTTTCTTTTTCTGGCTAGGTGTTTCTCTTATATACTTCTTGTTTACTTGGGTGCGCCCTTTGATTTTTAATGAACTTCATTTACTTACAAAAAATAAAAAATAAACAAACAATTAGCTGAGTAGCTCCAATTCAATGGATTCATTGCAATATTCTGGGAATGAGAAGCAAAAGGCAACACATGAATAACAGCAGAAACCTCCCCCCTTCCCCCGGTGGCAACGACAATAAAAATAAATAAATAAATAAGAAGAAGAAGAAGAAGACACATGAATAACAGCAGAAACCTCCCCCCTTCCCCTGGTGGCAACAACAATAAAAATAAATAAATAAGAAGAAGAAGAAGAAGCCAAATATTATGTCCAATAGGTATACCAGGTATAAAAAAGGTGGGTCAAATGAACAGCTTAAATTCACAGCCTACCAAATAAAATTAGTGAATCACGTTCATCAAAAATAACAAACTTAGTTGTGGAAAAGAGGATCAACATGTAGTCTAAAGTGTAAGGCAGATACACAGAAAGGGTGGGAGCTTGTACAGAAAAAAAAAATACATCCATAGAAAAAGGCGTCCAGTAATTAATACTGACAACTAATCATTATCATGGCATGTTGTTCAAAATCTTCAATGAAAAACATGAGATAACAATGAGAACATCTAGGCTATGTCCATCTGCAGATTGACAGAATGAAAGAATTTTTTTTATATAAAATATCATTAAAAGAGTAAGGTGCCCCAAGATACATAGGAAATATATAAGAGAAGTCCCCTAGCTAGCAGGAGAAAAAAGAACGATACATTGAAAGAATGTTGCCGATGAAAACATTAAGAAATTATACGGTTCAACTCACAATTTGAGATTCAGATGCACCAGGAAAAGTCATGCTTAAAGCTTCATAATCCCAGTTTGGAACATAAAGCCCATAGAGCAAGCACATGTAAGCTGAGCAGAGTAAGAAAGCAAACATCCTGCACAATTAAGCAAAAGTTAGTATGTGAAAATATCAAACGCAGGAGGAGAAACTTATTACCCATGAAAAGTACATCATCTAAGAAGCCTAAAAAATATAGAACATATATTAGAAGATCTTTCTGACCAAAAAAGTATTCAGGTCATGTCATGTCAGATTTTTTGTCAAGTGATATCATTGAATTTCTGCAACAAAGTTTGGCAATAATCTGACTCCATAACGGGGGGAGGGGTTCTTAATTCAGCCTCTTCATCCCAAAATCATGGTTAAACATAATACTAACTTCCAAAAACAGAGTTGTTGAAAGTTTGGCATCCCCAAGGCTGCTAAGGTGGTACAGGACATTAAATCCATTTACAGATCTTAGGGGAAAACTGTGTGTCAAGACAAATCTACTTCTAATAGGCATTTCCTAAATATTAATACATGTAATTTCCTTTTTCCCAAAAAATATTATAAGACCTTTGAAGAATAGTTTATTTCATCCATGTTTAAATTTCTAATTGCTTTCCAATTTAACACACCTTTCCCCTAGATTTTTGTGTCATATATAAAACCAGCTCAGCATTTCCATAGCTCTTCCCTAATCACAATTTCAAAACTGGGCATTGCTTAACATATCTGCATTCCAAAAATATCTCTGCATTGCACTTTCATGTTACAAACACGACAAGTGGAATTATATAATCTAACTAACAGAACTAACCACTGAATGTAGTATTTCCTCACAAAAGTTGCTGGTGAGTCAACCATGTTGTTGTTAACTAGCCAGATCTCCGACATTGCTGCCAACAGATATCCAATTGATATCCTCTGTAAATTACAGAAGCACATTTTCAACATGCATATATTTTTTTTTTAAAAAAAAAGAAAGGAATCTAGATATCTACT
The DNA here is from genome assembly GCA_006937295.1 of Carpinus fangiana. Classification (NCBI taxonomy): domain Eukaryota; kingdom Viridiplantae; phylum Streptophyta; class Magnoliopsida; order Fagales; family Betulaceae; genus Carpinus; species Carpinus fangiana. Next base: position 26,552,178 of record CM017322.1, read on the forward strand.
TATAAGAATAGACCAGCAAATAGCAGTACTTTAATTGGTTCTGAATTTATCAACGCTAAAATAACAATTGATTCATTGAGGTCAAGTAATTCATTTTGGTTTAATCATTCATAAATGGCATACATCAAATGCAGTGCACATGAGGTAATGCACAGGCACATCAAACTTTTGATCTTTGGAATAGACAAAACATCGAAATGGTCAAAATTCCTGGATAACTATGCAAACATATCATCAATTGCATTGATTCCACACCAGTTTAGTTACCCGAGTCAGGACATGGTTGTATTATTGACTACTTGATTAATTCCATACCCTAGGAGATGCACAGGTTATAAGGTGTTGATACACCAGGTTACCAACAGTTGAGAGTGATTAGACATGCACCAAAGAATTTCCAAAGAATCTGGACCATATTGAATCAACTAAATCATACTTTCAAGCTTGTTCTCACATCTGGCTTGCAAACACACCAGAATAACCACTCCCAGATTTATGTTGGTGTTATGGAGGAATTCAGAAGACAGCAAGTGTCACTAATCTGTCAGGTGCAGAAGAGACTTCACAAAGTTTCATCCTTACTAGTTAGTATTATGTGGTGCATTCTCACTACATCACAACAATAGGACCAAAGCACATCAGCCACTGGGAAACAATCTTACACTACTTTTGTAGATAATTTGAACCCCATTTAATGAATTAACAATGCAGAGAACAACTAAACTAATATAACTGATAACCAAAATGCTACCTGTAATACACCTAGCCAACGTATCTTGCCCACATCAACTCCATATGTTAAATGGTTACGCCCATGAAAATACCCACCTAGGACAGTATGTCCAGAAAGAAATAAAGAACAGATCTTTATTCATTACAGTGTGGATAAGCATAAGTTCACATAATATTTCCTCAGAACTACTAAAATGTCATATCACATGTAAGAGTATATAAGTGTGAGTGATGTTAGAGTATACACATGGTCAAAACAGAGAATAATTGTGACACCATTAAGCTTTTAGATTAGGAAAATGCTTGTGCTACTAGAGCTTTTAATACAAACCATCACAAAACTCACTTGACAATGGAAATGAATGCCATGTAGACTGCCACATTAGAGCATTCACAATGGAAGAGCTAAATGACACTTTTATCTAAAATAGCTCATTAAATTGATAAAATACCATCTACATTGGAGAAGCTAAAAAAAATGTAGAATAGATATTTTATTAAATGAGCTAAAAAAAAAGCTACATGTAGAGACACTATTCAAAGAGCTATTTTCCTAAATTTTCTTCCCACGTCTTTTTTTTCTCCCACTATCTCTCCCAAAATTTTCTTCCCATGTTTTTTTTATTGTTTTTCTCACCTGTTTTCTCTTTTTTCAAAATTTTCTCCTACTATTTCTCTTTCACATCTCATTTTTTCCAAAATTTTCTCCTATTATTTCTCTCTCAACATCATTTTTTTCTCAAAAGTTGAAAAATAAGATATTTAAGAAAAATACAATCATTATAATAAATTAAAAAAATAAAAATTAAATGATATAGATAAAAATATAATTAATCGGATGTAGGAGGCCCTTAAAAAGTTATTAGCTAAACTTGATAAATTGAGTTTTGAGGAGCTATTTTACATAAAAAAATTAGCTCTTCCATTGTGAATGCCCTTAAAGTGTACATTTTAGTAGCTAATGTGAATTGCCGCAACAATTTAGATGGTAAGTGCCATGTAGATTGTCGCTTGGTAGTCCACATAAATATGATAAGTTCCGCATAGACTAGTTTGTAAATGGCTTGTAATAATAACACCTCACAGCACTATTAATCTTTTATTCAACATGTTATATACAATTCCTTACAAACCCACTCGACAATCTACATTTCATCATATAACAATTGCTTAATAACAATACCTCACTACATGGCACTATGGCTGTACAACAAAAGGTAGGAAATCAGCATACCTTGCAAAAACAAGCCCAAGAGAAAAAGCTTAAGGGTTCTTAGTATGACTTTCTTTGTGGCCATTCGTTTGCTAGACATTTTCTGCAGGTTATCATAATGTGTTTTCAGCAGGTGCAGTTAAAAAAATTTTATTACGGCGACAAAGTAACCACCACAAAACTTGACGTAAAAGGTTATAAATAGTTAAATACCTTGAATGCTAGACTGACGGAGACACCCACACCGAAGAGGAAAAACGGCATCACGAAATCCGCGAGCGTCACACCGAACCACGGTGAGTGATTTATGGACGGGAATGCCCCTCCCGCATCATCAACTAGAATCATTAACTGTATCAAACGAAATATATAAGAAGATTAGGGGGAAATTGTGAAAGTTGAGAAAGGGCGCGCAATAGGCGAAGTGGAAGGGAGGTGAGGATACGAGGAGTTGGGGCGCGTGCTTACCGCGACGGTGAGGCCACGGAAGACGTCGAGAGAGGAGAGCCGTTGACTGGGATCGGTGGTGGGACTGGCACTGGGACTGGGACTGGGAGTGGACGCTTCCGGGCCGTTTGATGACGAGCAGGGAACGATGTCGTCGTCGTCGTTGAGAAGAGGCGCGCGTTGTTCTTCTGCCAAGTCGATGAGGGTTGACATTTTTGGTCTGCGTCTGAGCCAACCATCCAGGGAGCAACAAATAACTAACCAACGCATTGCAAAGGGCTGTTTTGGTCATTTCGTATGTCTTTTATAAAATGCAAATTAAAAAATAATAATAATAATTTTTTGAACTTGTTCATTTAAAAAAAAAAAAAAAAAATTAAGCGCATAGCTATATTTTTAAAATTTTATGGGAGTAAAAAAAATACATACTAGCCATTTAAGTTAACAAAAAAATAAAACATTAAGGAGTAATTGAAAAGGACTGATAAATCAAGACCCCACATTGCAATATATATATATATATATATATATAAATAAGGGAGACATTGAAAAAAGCATAATAATTTAGAACATGTTTAGAATTATGTTCGAAAAAAATAAAGATTTTAAGTAAAAAAAAGCATTTTTTTTTTTTTTTTGTAAAAACTTCATTTTTAAACTTTTATCAAAGTACGTTTTGACTATTTTTGAATTCTTAAAAGTGTTTTCAATTTTTTTTTACCAAACGAATACTTTTTTAAAAAAATAAATAATTTTTTTTAGTGTTAAACACACTTTTAAGCTTCTCAAGCGTACCCTTGGAAATAAGTAAAGTTTTTCCTTTATTTTCTCTCTTTCTCCCTTAATTTCGTGCATAGAAGACCACATAAAATAATAATTTCGTTATTTACTTTTTATCCCTTAAACCCGTTTTTTTTTTTTTTTTTGGTAACAAATCCCGTTTTTTGTGTTGTAAAGAGAAAATCATATATGCATAGCCCACCCAAAAAAAATCAGATGTTTTAGACCATCCAAAAAAATATCTAATGCTTTTTTGCTAAATACCAATTAGTTGAAAATCACGTCTTATGAAGTGGGGGTCACTAGTTCAAATCCCCTATTTCCCTCTTGTGACAAACGACATGTCAAAAAATATAAAAATACAAAAAATTCGAGCCCCATTTATATAGCCTCAGTTAAAACCCACCAAATATCAGGCATCCTTTCTATCAAAAGAATGAAACTTGAGACACCCAGAAGCCTCCGAAAGCTCACCAAGTTTCTGTGCAGCAGCAGCTAAAGTGTCATCACTCTTACAGAAAGCAAACCTGATGTATCTATTCTGATAGCTACAATCTTCCCGCGAAAATTTCTTCTTATGAAAAAATCCACGGCCTGGAACAGCCACCACCCCTGCCTGCTTTATCAATTCTGTAACGTATTCTACCTGCAAAGCGTAAATAATCTAAACAGTAAACCAATTTTGTAATCTTTTGAAATGATTACACCAACAATGTAGAAAAGCACATACATCAGATAGGGGGCAACTTTCAGGAATCTCTGCAAATAAAAAGAAAGAACCCTGAGGCTTAAACTGAATCTTGAAACCAACCCCAGCAAGGAACTTGACAATGTAATCTCTTTTCAGTTCATACTCCTGAGCACAACAGAGATTTCATTACGACGAATCATAGCAAATTCACAAAACTAGTTAAAAGATAAAAGATCAAAATTGCTTTCTCCTACTCTTCTCAATGATTCAAAGTACTCTGGGGGGCTTCTCAAAGCAGTCAAGGCAGCTTCCTGGAAAGGTGCTGGAGCAGAATCTGTAATTTTAACATGAATGTTTCTGATTGCCGAGGCAATGACAGCCGGAGCAATTGCCCATCCAACCCTCCAACCTGAAGGCAACACACAAACAGTGTGACAAAGCGATTCTGAACAGCAACAAGCAAGTGCAATAACTCAGCACCAGTTGTTCAAAGCAAGAGGAGTACTTTATATACTCCCAAGTACTCATTCCCTGACATAGCAGTGAAAATTACTATTAAATGAAAATACATGTAACATCCAATGATGATTTTTACTATCACATTAAGGAGTGAGCACTTGAAAGTATATGTAGCATTTCTCAAGCAAATATAGAAGATATTGTAACTATGAGGAAGCAAGAACAAGGAGTAAAATGAGATACTAATTCCAAAAAAATGAAGAAAGAATGGCAGTTCCAGCATGAGCAAATCTATTTTAAACCCTTTTGGATAGGATGTTAGCTTTAACCTGTAACACTAAAAGTTTTTGATAAGGACGATGTAATTATAGTCCGCTCTTGCATTCCTGTGAATGAGGCGAGGGATATGTGTTTCTCATTGTCATATGTTATATGTTCATATACCTGCAAAAATATAGAGAAAGTAAAAAACAAATTTCTTTAGACATTAGAGAAATAGGACAGCATCTCTCTTGTTTGTCGGCAGTTTCAGCCAAAAAAGCATGCAAGAACAAATTGAAAGCAAAGAATGAATGGAGATTTTCACTTGACTAGCCAAAAGACAAATAAAATAAAATCTCAATAAAGCTATTAAGGTTGTAAGATTGCTCATGGCATAGACAAACAACACAATGACATGCTATCATGAGAACTGAGAATATGAGAGGAGCTCCTAATTTTCTACAATTTATCTAAATATAAGTGATATGTAAGCGAACTTCTTATTTTTAAGTTTTCATTTAATGGCAACTCTCCTTTTGCTTCCTCTCTCTACTATTTTTCCTGGATTTTAAAACAATCTTGCTATTAATTAAAAAAGTTATAAACAATATTCAGTTGAAGTATCTCATTATTGTTTCAGCCACAATCACATCACACCAATCCAATTGTAATAGTTGACTCAAAATCAAAAGTTATTTTGGCATCCAGTTGTACAGAAAAGACTCTGTGCTCTTAGAATATTTTGTGCATCCCCACCCNCCCCCCCCCCTCCCAAAAAAAACGAAGTATTGTACTTTATACATCAAAAGACAATGAGGGTACATGTGACATCATGCGATAATCATCTAATTCATCCAATCATTCTTAAGTTTGATAAGCAAAAGGATCATCATACCTCGTCTGTAATAGCTAAGCAGTCCCTTCTGCAGCATACTTCAGCAATAGTTTCAAGTTCATCTTTAGTGAAAACTTTTCCTGTTGGATTCTGTGGACTATGCAGCTCTGCATTAGTACATATCCAAGTTTGATGCAATAAATACTATTTCTTTGGATATACTTTGATAAAATTCATATACTATTCTTGATCACGAGGGATAAATGCCCCAAGAGATTAGTTATTAGGGAAGAACTTGCTCAATTCCTTTTTTTTCTTTTAGTTTCCCCATAATTTTTAGACCATTTCTCGTGTAATCGACAATATTTCAGGATCATTGTCCTTTAGAAGAATAAAGTCATGCCTCCACTCTACAGATTTCATTTCTTCATCAACTGAGAGGATATAGAAATTTGCTTGTGATATGAGACCTTTGTGACCAAGATGAGCACAAACTTTAGAGATAGACAAAAATATTAACAAATAACATTTCTAGATCTTGGGATGGAAGGATATCAGCCTGGGAGAATTTAGTCAAATGGACATCGTACTTTTTTCCACTCAAACACTTCATATAAATGGTCCTACAGCAATCCTCTGTGGAAAGATGTTGTGGGTGTCCAACAGATCACCTATGAAATATTATGGCCAAGATCCTAAACAAAGTTCAAAAATTGTCATTATAGATTTCTATCAGAATCTCTATTTCCATTGATTATAAACATACTCTTGACTTTTGGAAGAACACTTTTCAGAGTGAGTACAAGTTCGAATCAAAACCCCATTTCATATCTCCTCGTAGAATTTTCTAACCTGTTCAGTACAATAGCTTTCGTTCTCCCAGTGATAGACTGCATGAGTTTGTTTGGATCTAAGGTCCAATGAGGAGGGTCAAGTGCCACAAACACCTGTCATTTCCATTTTTTTTTTCCACAGTAGTAAATAATAACCAATTTAAAACTCGTAATTCTTGGCATTGACATTTAGTAGAACTAACTTAATACACAATCAAATTCCAAGCCTCCAGTTATCGAAAATAAGAAGCTTACTGGGACTCCCCTGGCCATGGTAATACATCCTTCATATGTCTCATACGAAGGGTCAAAAAGTATAACTTCATCACCTTGATCGATTACTGTCCATACATAGCAGTAAACACCGTTACACATGAACTCAAAACACAGAAAAATTTTACTCAATTAATAGTGCGAACTGATGAGAGAAGAAAGGGGCATACTTGCAAACACTGCTGCTGCAAATGCCTCAGTTTGGCCACAGCAAATAGCTATATCAGTAAGAGGGTCGACGTCTAAACCATGCATTTTCTTCGCCATAATTGCTAAGTGGTCACATATTCCCTGCACATGCCTTACATCGCAAAAGTTAAACAATTATTAAAATAAAATGAAATTCCAATTTGAAATGATGTTAAGTGGCACCTTCCCTCTCTCTCTCTCTCTCTCTCTCTCTCTCTCTCTTGCAATTCAGTAATGTGGGCATAATTCAACTCTATTTTCTTCCTTATGGTCTGGTACAATTCTAGTAAATGAAAAAAAAAAAATGTTTACAAGTTTTTAATTCAGAAAGAACAAAAACATAGTTCTATGAAATCGAATCAAACCCATAACAGGAATCAAGAAAAGTAGCTAGATTTATTGAAGAAACCAATAGTAGTTAAGTTTGAAGAAGTCTCAGTGTTGGACACCAACCTGTACTGGTTGAAGTCGGAATTAATAGCGGAAACGGCTGCGTTTTTTATATGAGGAGGTGCAGGGAAGTCCGGGAAGCCTTCGGCGAGGTTGATGGCGTTGCATCTTTGAGCAAGATGTGAGAGTTCTTGAATGGGTGATGGAGTAAAGGCCTTCGCCACAGATGACAGTTTCTCCTCCATTACTCTGTTACTTCACTTCTTTGTTTGCCTTATCTTCTTTTTGATGCTCCGTTACAAATTTACAATCAAGAGGTTTATCATTTATGCACGTGGCTTACCTAAACCTTGTGAATACAATAATGTCGAAAGGAAAATTCATGTCATTTTAAAATTGATATGACTTTTAAATTATCAATAGATTATAATAGTGATTTATTATTAATTCATAATAATTAGTAATAAATTATTAATTTAATGATAATTTTAAAAATTATATTAATTTTAAAATTACATAAGAAAGACATTTAGCATTCTTTTGGTCTACAACTTTTACCCCAATTCCTTTCAAGTAATGGTTAATAACTTTTCTAATACATGTGATAACGAACAACTACTTAATTTCAAAAAGTATGGTAGATAATACCTATATACATTAATAAATGGAGATTATATTTTCGTCCATAAAATTAACGGTAACACGTGTCAACTGTCAACTCCTTTAAGAACATAACATCTATTTCGTATATATTATTATCATTATTTAAAAATAAAATAAAATAAAAAGACATAAAAAAAATAAAAAATAAATAAAAAGAGAGAGAGGCTCTATGGCCAACTAGAGATGACCCAAGCCAACCTTAAACAACCGGATTATCGAAGCCATCCCCAAGGGCCTTGGGTGTAGGTGGCTTAGCCACCCCCATTTGACTAGGGTAAGTTTCTACTCCCAAATGGGGCAAATAATGATAGTTTTGGTCATCTCCTATGGCTAATATTGGGATCACCGATCACCTATAAGTTATTTGGGGTGGTTCGACCACCACCATTTAACCAACCCAAAATTATTTTTATTTCATTAAAAATAAAAAAAGACTTTTTGAGGTAGCAAAAGTACTCTTAATGGTCATAGCGGTGCTGAAACCACCTCTTGCTAAATGTGAGCCACCCCCAAATGGCCTTAAGTGTGGTTTCATCTACCCCAAATATCAATAGTCAAAAAGTGAAAGGTGTTTAGTTTTTTTTAAAAAAAAAAAAGGGAATGACACGTAAATAGAGTAAATATATATATAACTAAATTAGAGAAATATGTAAATAATTTGATTTTGATTCATTTAAAAAGTGGATTTCTCTCAAATTTAAAGAAACTTTGCAGAGCTTACTAAGAATGCTCTTTTCTTTCTTTTCTTTTTTTTTTAGTGAAAATTGTATGATTTCATTAAACTATTTGAACTAAAATAATCTTTGAGATTGTAATATCATGAATAAAATTAGGAGATTCTTCCATCTATATTTGCTCTGACAATTGTTGGAGAGTTGCCTTCACCAAGCAATGAGCTACCATACTAGCTTATCTTTTGATGTGTTGCACATGCCATGAATAAAGACTATTTAATACTGAAAGACCCTAAGCAGACTCCAACTAATTGTTTATCACAATTTATGCGGAATTGAAAACAGTAAAGCAATAAACAATTCAACCAAATATGTAAAGCAATAAGCAATAAAGAACACACAGAATTTGGTTACGAAGAGGAAACCATTTAGAGAACTCTCTAAAATGTAAAACCTCTCCGGGGCAGCCAAACCCAGGAAATCAACTAAATCAGTAAAAAGATAAAGGATTACAAGATGTTCATACTCACAAAACCTTTGCTATGACACGATCTTGTATAAGACAAGCGACCCACTCGTCTTCTACCGCAGTAGCCCTTTCCAGAGACAGCTGGCACAATCCTTCTACGTGATTTCCTTTCACCGGAACTCCGGTTGACTTCACTTCAACTGATGACGAATAATGATGAACATGGAACAAAACACTCCAAGAGAGAGAACTTAAACGCTCACTATCAAAGACTCTCTTGGCTCACAAAGGCGAATTCTAGATACCGAATTCGTACCTAATACAGATCTGTAAAGATCTATATATAACTGCATAGACTCTTAGTTCTAGTTAAACTCAAATACAGGATAAATTAACCCTAGCCGCAACATACCGTTCGGACGGTCACTTGGCACGTCCGGACGGCCACTTAAAATAAAACGTGAAAAACTGAGTTTTAACACTGGCCGTTCGGACAGTATAAATGGCCGTCCGAACGGTCCTAGGGCAACATCGCTTTCTTCCAGTCTTTTGGTGCGGCGCGTTCGGAAGCGTCCGGACGGGATTCGAACGGCTAGCGAACGGCAAGCGAACAGAGCACTCGGGATTTAGTACTGGAGCTGCAGCACGTTCGGACGGTCACTCTGTACGTCCGGACGGTACTCTGTCCGTTCGGACGGTCTGCGAACGGCTGGCGAACGGGCTTCCGAACGGGGATCTCGGGTTTTAGTAGGGAGCCTTTTACTGCATCACGTCCGGACGGGAGAACTGGCCGTCCGGACGGTCCTTATTCCCATGCTCCTGAAACTGCTGCACAATCCTCCGAGAGATGCGAGAAACATAAAAGATCGATTTACAATGTTTTGATCACCGAGAAATAGCCAACTAAAAATAACTAACAAATACCATATTCAAATCATCCTTCACATTATCATATTGACTATTATTCTTCATTTCGCAGTGTATGCACGTTTTTCAAAGCTTAACTTTTTAATATAATATTTTGGAAAAATTACAATTTACTCATTAAAGTTGACAGCGTTTTTCAATTCGAACACCAAAGTTTCTATTTTTGCAATTCATCCCTACAAAGTTTCAATTTTTTTTCAATTCGACCAATATTATCCCAAAATTCTCATATTGCCCCCATTTTTTTTTATTTTTTATAAAAAAAAAAAAACAAAACAAAACAAAACAAAACAAACAAACAAACAAACCTAGGGGTGCAAAAATGGGTAGATGGCCAAAGGGGTGGTTACAGCCACCTCAAAATTCTTTTTTATAAAAAATAAAAAAATATAAAAAATTAGGGGCAATATAAAAAGTTTTGGATATAATTGGTCAAATTGCAAAAACTTGAAACTTTGGGGGGTGGAAGATTACAAAAATTAAAACTTTGGTGTTTAAATTAAAAAACTCTGTTAACTTTGGGTCCAATATGTAAGGTTTGGAAGAGCACATCCTAGCCCTAACCTTCCTCTCATCATTTATATAACAATTAGGAAAATGTTAGGTGCTCTTTTAGTGTTTTTCTGTTGTCCTCTCAACTGTGATGTAACTTTTAAAATCACTGTTGAATTTAAGATTATCATTATTGATTGGTAATTTTAAAAGCCACATCATAATTACAAAAGGAAAATGCTAGTGGTTCTCCCCTTAGTATTCTCCTAGCGTTCTCTCAGTCCTACGTGAAAAATAATTTAAGAAAAAATAAAATTGTAGTGGCCCCTACATCAGTTTTTGTAGGCATTAACATCAAATTTGAGACATTAGAACTAAATTTTAGATGATCAAATCCATTATGGGTGATATCATCCCTAAATGATTAACCTTTCACCCCTATGTTTTAGTTTTGAATCAAAAAACAAGTTTTAAAGTATTAGAATCTAAATATTAATTCATAAAATTAATCTGTTGGCAAAAAAAGGGGTTGTGGGGGCCATTAAATTTTTATTTTTTCTTAAATTATGTTCTACGTAAGACTGTAAGAATGCTAAGAGGAGAACCCCTAGCAAACCCCATTACAAAAACACCAAAAAAACACTATAAAAACATTTAGCATTTCCCTAACAATTATGATCACACACATATTATTTTTTACTTTATCAATCACCACATCCAAATCATTTTGATCACACAACAACTTTTTTATATATTTTTTATTTATAGTGAGTTTTTTTTTATAAAAAAATTACCACGTGTTAGCTTTTCATTGGTTTGACATAGATTTTTGTTAAGTTTTTAAACAACAGATTGATAGAGGTATCATCACCATTTTAGCCATTATCGATGTACCATCTGTGATACAAAATGAAACGGAATGGACAAAAAATAAAGTTGTTAAACCATAAGGGGCAAAAAAGCATTGAACTTCTTTTTCTTTTATTTATTTATTTATTTTAAAGAGAAGTGTTATTTAGTAAACTCTCGTACTACTAACAAGCGGTTGCGGTTGGCGTTTATTGGCTAAAATCGCTAACTGCAACCACATAAGGTGGCTATTAGATTTTAATAACCACAACTGCCCCACTTAGGTGGTTGGTGGCTAATTTATAACTAGTATTATCGGTTATTCAAACTAATAACCGGCAGTTTTATAACTTTTTTTTAAAAAAAAAAATTTAATTTATATGGGCTTTTTGAGATATTTTGGGCCTTTATTGTGTATATTTTGTTGGCTTATTTTAAATAGTTTTGGGTTAAAGTGTTTTAAATTAGTCATAGGTTAGTAGATTTTATATGAGTTTGGAATGTAATACGTCATCTTTGATGCTTATAACCTCATAGCTTCGGCTATGGTTGCTTCAGAGCTTTATGCTCGTTTATCAATGAATGAGACTGAACTGTTTCTTTTCTTTTTCTTTTTTTTTTTTTTTAAAAAAAAAACAATGAATATGATTAAACCATAACCCTATCTCTTTTTTTTTTTTTTTTTTGACATGTCCACACAAAAGGTGGAGGGGGATTCAAACTAGTGATCTCCACTTCATTAGGCGTGGTCCTAGCCGATTGAGCTACCTCTTGGATTGGAGACCCCTATCTCATATTTAAAATGACACCTTAAACACCAAAACAACGTCGTTTTAATGTTAATATTTTTAATATAAAATATATATTTATATTATTATATATAAGGCTAGATGGTTAACGGTTATTAACCGTTTTTTTTTATACCCCTAAAACCGCTAACCACCCTACCATACAGGGTTAGTGGTTTTTTATGAACCGCTTACCGAAGCGTTTATGAGGTTAGCGGTTGCAGGGGTGTTATACTCGTTTGTACACCCCTACGTATTGACATACAATTATAAGAGTATATCTTCTGTTCGGACGTTGCGTAAAGGACCTCATTTACGCCCACCAACTAGAGCATGACAAATCAGCTTCTTTTAACTTATAAAATGCACGTACCCACACCAGAATATACCAATGAGAGAAAGAAGAGAAGGAAGAGAAGAAGGAAGAAGAGAGGTGCGAGCAATGCAGAAGGCCGGAAGAAGGTACAGTGCAGACCCACGACCGACGGTTGGATCTCGCCGGCCGTGGGTGCAGACCCACAGTGCAGTGCAGACCCACCTTCCAGCGAGATCCACGGTGCAGACCCACCTTCACCAGCCGGCCTCCAACGTACCCATTCACTGATCTCACCGGCCGGCAGCTCATCTCCCCGTCATCTTCCCGCTGCCCTGCTCCACACCGGCCTGGGTCTGGCCGGCCTGGATCTGGCTTTGTATTCTGAGCCATTAGAATCTAGGCTGGGGGGATAGCGGGAGTCGAGGTGCGAGGTTGAACGGCGGCGGTGAAGAGGTACCCGGAGATCGGCGACGGAAATTAGCAGCAACCTGCCAAGAAAAACCAAAGACCAAAAAAACCAAAGAACAGGGGATCGGAGAAACCAAGAACGACAAAAACCGGCAGTGTGGGTCGCGCTGGCGAACGGTAGTGTGGCGTAGTGCGGGTCTGCGGCAGACTGTTGGCTGGTTGCTTGGGTCTCCGGCAATGACGTTTAGGCCGGCGATGGAGCTCTGGCGTTAGGTCTCCGGTAGTGGTGTTGCGCCGGCGTTGGGTCTCCGGTGGTGTGGGTCGCGCAGGTGTTGGGTCTCTAGGGCTTTTTAATTTTGTTTAGAAAATATATATTTTTTAAGGGAAAAATATAAAAAAGCCCCCCAAACTACCAATCGTTTGCGATTTAGCCCCCCAATGTTCAAAATGTAATAAAGTAGCCCCCCAAACTATCAAAATGTATCAAAAATGCCACTTATTTTTTTATATTCATATAATACCCCTATTCTTTTAACAAATAAAACAATAAAATAACTGTAAAAAAACTAAACAATTTTTTTAAAATACAAAAAAACCAATGGGCTAATAAATACAAAAACATTGTATTTTAAAAAAAATGTTTGTTTTTTTTTACAATTATTTTATGATTCTATTTGTTAAAAGAATATGGGTATTATAGGAATAAAAAAAAATAAGTTGCCTTTTTGATACATTTTGGTAGTTTGGGGACTACTTTATTACATTTTAAACATTGAGGGATTAAATCACAAATGACTGATAGTTTGGGGGGCTAAATTATATTTTTCCCATTTTTTAACTTAAATTTGGTATAATCAGGTGTAGTTAAATGTTTTTCAGAAATGTAAGTTTGAGATGATAGGCTGAGGTGTCACCTTCTTGATTGGTGGCAAAAATACCCTCATTTTTGTCCCGACCGAACAGCAGTACCTCTCCAATTATAATGATGTGGCAATAACAATTAACCATTGATTTTTTTTCTTGTTATAAGGCTTCATGAATAGCTGATTTTCAATGTTATATCATCATATTTATATGAGAAAAATCTACTAAATATCATTTTTCTTTTTTCAACTATTTTCCCAATTTGCTATAAAAAAAATAAAAAATAAAAAAGTGACACGGAATTCACGAGCGCCAAGCGCCGCATGTTTCAAATTCAAAAACCGAGTGGCGGTTCCGTTAATAACGTGGAAATCCAGGTCAAGTTTGGCACAGCCTCACAGCCCTCCTCTGGATCCCATTTGAATTAAAACCCTTTATATCTACACTCTTCGTCAGTTCGTCTCTTATTCTACTTCGGCTTTTTCTCAGCCAACCTTGAACTGATCGATAGTCATAGAATCGTCGTAAAGCGAAGAACAATGTCTCTGAGGCCGAGCGCGAGGACCGAGGTCCGCCGGAACCGGTACAAGGTGGCCGTGGACGCCGAGGAAGGTCGTCGCCGAAGGGAGGACAACATGGTCGAGATCCGAAAGAGCCGCAGAGAAGAGAGCTTGCAGAAGAAGCGTCGCGAAGGCCTCGTACCTCACCAAATCCCCTCCTCTCACGCCGCCAACCGCACTTCCGAAACGAAGGTATTCATCACACAACCGTACGCCGCCGTTTTCAACGTTATCTAGTATAACAGTACGTATGTCAATGTGTTGTTGTGTTTGTTAATGTAAATGCAGTTAGAAAGTCTGCCGGAAATGATCGGTGGGGTTTGGTCGGAGGACAAGAGCTTGCAGCTTGAGGCAACAACTCATTTCCGAAAGCTGCTTTCGATCGGTAAAATTTTATGATTGAATTCGGTTTCTGATTGTGTTTTTTGTTCTTACCGTAATCGATTTTCCAGAGCGCAGTCCTCCGATTAATGAAGTTGTGCAATCCGGGGTTGTTCCCCGCTTGGTCGATTTCCTTGGGAGGGATGAGTTCCCACAACTTCAGGTTTGATTTGTAGCGCGTTTATGTTATTCATTTTGTTACTGAATTCATTTTATGTTTTTGATTGTGTTGTTCTATGGTATTGGGTATTCTTTAGTTTGAGGCCGCTTGGGCCCTCACAAACATTGCTTCCGGGACATCAGAAAACACCCGGGTCGTGATTGATCATGGAGCCATCCCAATATTTGTCAAACTTCTAGGCTCTCCGAGTGACGATGTTCGTGAACAGGTGTATATCTTTAACGGGCATTGAGTTTTTATATGCTTTTATTTTGTGTTTGGTTTGTATATGATCATATGTTTGATGATAATCCTTGGTTGAGTTGTAGGCTGTTTGGGCATTAGGGAATGTTGCCGGTGACTCGCCTAAATGTCGTGATCTTGTTCTTAGTCATGGGGCTTTAATGCCGTTGCTGGCACAGTTTAATGATAATGCAAAACTTTCTATGTTGAAAAATGCGACATGGACATTGTCCAATTTCTGTAGGGGCAAGCCACCGCCTTTGTTTGAGCAGGTTGGAAATTTAAGCTGAGTGATTAGGGGCCTAATGCATCTTTTTCTCGTTTTCAAAATATTGTGTTCTTGATGTGCTTTTGAATCTTAATGCGCAGACAAAGCCGGCTCTCCCAGCTCTTGTGCGTCTTATACATTCAAATGATGAGGAAGTCCTCACTGATGCGTGCTGGGCACTATCATATCTTTCAGACGGCGCCAATGAAAAAATCCAAGCTGTAATTGACGCAGGTCCCTGCCCCCGACTTGTTGAACTTCTAACGTGAGTGTTGGGTTTTATTAGAGTATTTGAATTAGTTTTAATTGCTTGATGTTAGAATTCTTCTTTTTTAATTAAAAAAAAATAAAAAAATCTTAATTCTTGAAAATTCTGTTTGATTAGCCATCCCTCTACAACGGTGCTCATTCCTGCCCTTCGCACAGTTGGAAATATTGTCACTGGAGATCATATGCAAACTCAGGTGTGCAATGATAATATATTCCTTACTGTTTTGTTTTTAATCTTGTTTCTTTAAAGTTGCTTTTGATTGTTATGTTATTATGATTTATAATTGGATGGGATACAATATTAGTTCATGAGGTGACTAGTTATATTAGTATTAAAATCAAACTGCGTAGTGTCACTTACAGTCTGATATATCTATAAAAAGCTCTGGTGGCAGTGGTTTTCTGTTTTACTGAATTTTATAATGGAAATGAAAATATTTCATACTTGTCCATATAATTCAACACAAAATTAAATCTATAGCGGGTATCAGATGCTTTTAGGATGCACTAAGAATGCCGTTTTGCATTTGAATTGGAAGGATACATAAATCATTGGGCTTGGCCTCCTATTCTATGTCTTTTTTGGGCTTATTGTCACAGTGATAATGAATATTTTGGCACTATTAGATTCTCTGTGATGAAGGCTAGCTCAAAGTTGTTATTCCAGTGTGCCCAATCCAACCTTTTTCCTTTCTATTGGCTTGAGACTGGATTCCAAAGTTGGGACTCCAATAATAGGAGTAATTTTTGTAATTAGATTGATAATAGCAACCTTTGCATACAAATAATATAGTAAAAAAAGAGTTACGAAATGTTCTTGTTTGCATTGGGAATACCTTGTATTACTTTTGATTCATCTCTCTCTCTCTCTCTCTCTCTCTCTATCTATATTTTTTTTAAAGAACTATGTATGTATGTGTTTCTTAAAATTATTTTTGGAATGTTGGTCTCTATATGAAATATGGGATCTTTTTGAGTTTTGAAATGTCATCTGTTGCTTTTCTGAATTGGAATTAAATGCTTCATACTCTTGCTTCTCCAGTGTATAATAAATCATCAAGCTCTTCCTTGCCTTCTGAACCTGTTGACACATAGTTATAAGAAAAGCATCAAGAAGGAAGCTTGCTGGACCATCTCAAATATCACAGCTGGAAATGTAAATCAGATACAGGTGAGCAAATAAATTCATCTGCGAAAAAATGCATGCACTAATTAGAATGTTGTCATGATAATCTTTGAGACATGTTTCAGTATGGCAGTAAGCAGCCTACGAAAGAAACCTGATTACTATGGGTGTGATCTCATTTCTTGTTCATCTGTTGTGAAGGGTGATATTCAGGCATATTTTTTGAAAACTTGCAGGCTGTAATTGAGGCTGGCATCATTCCCCCCCTTCTCCAAATACTTCAAAATGAAGAGTTTGAGATCAAGAAAGAGGCTGCTTGGGCAATTTCAAATGCTACATCTGGTGGCACCCACGATCAAATCAAGTATTATTTCTTTCCCTGCAATCATCTCTTGTTCCTTTTAAATACGCTTGCCAAATAATTGTCTTACATTTAAGTGCTTGATCTATTTATGTCTGGTAGGTACTTTGTGAGCCAGGGGTGTATTAGGCCGTTGTGTGATCTCCTCATTTGTCCAGACCCAAGAATTGTCACAGTTTGCTTGGAAGGGCTCGAGAACATTCTAAAGGTTGGGGAAGCTGAGAAGAATATTGGTAAAACAGGAGATGTAAACTTGTATGCCCAATTGATTGATGATGCTGATGGTTTAGATAAGATTGAAAACCTACAGAGTCATGACAACAATGAGATATATGAGAAGGCAGTGAAGATTCTTGAGACATATTGGACTGACGACGATGATGATGAGCCGTTGCCCCCAGGTGAAGCTCCCCAGTCTAGCTTTGGTTTTGGAGGGAATGAAGTTTCTGTTCCTTCTGGTGGATTTAACTTCAGTTGAAGGTATGCATGCTTATCACCTCAACTAAATAGTACGAGTGCATATTCAGTAAAGACAGCTGAGATAACCTAAATTGCACTTGAGTGCAATTGTGAGTCCAAGCAATCGCAGGAGGAAACCGCCTAATACATTGGAGCAACACCACTTCCCCTATCTAGCTTTAGGAAAAAGAAAGATATGTTACTTTAAGTTATTTCTTGCTCTCCTTGTGGAGGTCCTATTTTGATGATAATTAGGGATTTTGTCATCCGAGTAAGAAAGATTTCTTCTTGGATGTTTCTTTTTGTTTTGGGGGATCAGTGAAATTTTGTTGGTTGTATTACTGTCAAAAGGTTATGGATTACCTAATTTATGTTTGGTTATTTTTTTCTTTCCTAAACTTATGTTACCTCCTGATGATTTTTTTTGTTTGGTGCCATCCATGTGTTTTCGTTTTCATTCTATTTGCAATTGAGGCATGTGTCCTCCATATGTTAGGCAAAACTCAAAAGAGCAATATATTTGGATGGTGTAATCCCAATTCCAATCCAAAGTGCGAGTGTTTTCATTAGTCTTTGGGCCAAAAGAAAACATAAAAGGCAATATATTCTTCCTGTTCCTTTAAATCGAACAATGAACTGAGAAGGAAATAAATGATAAAATGTTGTAGCCTTGTAGGTGTAGAAGATTCAATAAGAAGTGCATCTGCCAAAATTATCTTCAAATTGTAACGAATGAATTTGTAAGAGGAGTAAGAAGAGGATTGGAGTCTTACAATTCTGTCAATCTAGGCAACCTCTTTTTGAATACAAAATTACAAGAGATCTTTAAAGTGGATCTAACTGAAGTTGAAGGTATGCACTCATACCACTCTTGGATGTTGTTACACTCCTACTACTTCCAAAAGAATTTGAGAAAGAAAACTAACTGGAATTGAAAGGAAATTTCTCTGTAGAGTATTATTTAGACTTAAGCAAATTCAAACAAAGATCAATTTGAGTTTGATCACACTCCTTTCTTCTACAAAAACTAAGAAGCTAACAGATTACAGCAACTTCTAAGCTTATAGGTTTGAGAACACAGAGTCTGAATGAATTGAAATACAAACGCTTGAGCCTTTTATACACAACAAGACTTATTAAAATAATCCCAGCCATAGAGGATCATCTCTCAATTGTTATAACAACCCAGCTAAAAAGCCCACATGCGTTGACCCATTGATAACAACCCAAGCGGCCCACTAACTGAATCTAGCCTGTTACACTATAATGGCAGTCAGCTGTACTAACTGTATTTAACAGTAATTGCCAATGTGTTTATCTTTCTTCTTGCCTTGTGCACGTACCCCTTTCCTTCTTAAAGCTTCCAAGTCTCCCTTCCCTCGTAAACTTGAAAACAATCATATTGATATGAATCATGCCTGTGTGGCTTCAATGTAGTGACTAAGGGTTCATTTGGGAGTGCGATTTCAATAAGTGCGTTTTTAAAAATTGTGTTTTTAAAATTGCTACTTTTTAAAATCGCACAGGTATTTGGTAAAACATGTTAAAAAATATTTTTTTATCAATTGAGTGTTTGGGTAAAATTAGCATATAATTGCGATTTCAGGCCAAATAGGAAAATATTGCCCCAAATATTTTTTTTAACGAAATCGTGATTTTGGTTTAAATTCGTACTTTTTCAAATAAGCACCATTTAGTTAGCTCATTGAAATCGCAGATTTTTCCACGATTTTAAAATTTTCGTTTTTAAAATCGTAATCCCAAATACTCCAAAATTGTGATTTGGTTTAAAAACGCACTCCCAAACGGACCCTAAGTCAAATGTGAGGGTTTGCCCATTAATGGATAGTAAATAACTGGAAGTTTTTTGAACTATCACATCACCTTCATTATCCCTCTTCTTGTGTGGTGATCTTGTTGTGTACAAATACCCCTTTCCTTCAAAACACCTTGCCCACAAGGTGTGGGTAAGATGATTTCAGCTCATGAAAAACTATCCAAGTAGCCTCCTCTGGAATTTGTCCCTGCCAAAGAACCAACAACTGTACCATAGCTCTGTTATGAACCTTCTGCGAACGACGATCCAAAATCTCCTCATGGTTAGGCTCAGGCTGGATGACACTTGTAGCATTCACTGGAGGTAAGTGAGTAATGGGAACAACAACTCTACCCAATTTGAGCTTTAATTGGGACACATGAAAGACTGAATGTATTAAAAATCTCATTAGCAAATCCAACTTATAAGCAACTGACCCCACTTTCAACAGAGCCAGGAAGGGTCCATAGAAATGAGGAGACAACTTCAAATTCCTTCACCAAGCAATAGAAACTTGTCGACAAGGTTGTAACCGTAAGTAAACCCAGTCCCCTACCTTAAACTTCCTATAAGTGCGCTTCAAATCAGCATATCGTTTCATCATGTTTTGACTCCTTTGTAAATTCTCTTTTAGGAGTTGCAACATTTGATCCTGGATTGGAGCAGATCCTCAACAGAAGCCACCATAGTAGTCCCCGGCCTGTAGGTAAGCAGTCGGGGTGTTAAGTATCCAAACATGGCAACGAATGGTGTCACTCGTGTAGAGTGATGGAGAGAAGTATTGTAGCAATATTGTGCCAGTGGCAACCAACTAACTCATTCCTTTGGTTTATCATAAACCATGCACCTCAAATAGTTTTCCACAAACTTATTAATTGCTTCAGTTTGGCCATCAGACTGAGGATGGTAAGCAGTACTAAATGCCAGGAACACCCCTCGCATCTTGAAAATTTCAGTTTAAAACTTGCTAGTGAAAGTAGAATCCCTGTTAGAAATTATGGACTGAGGCATCCTATGGATTTTAAACAGTTGACTCATAAAGAGTTGAGCTAGTTTGTCTGCAGTGTAAGGATGTTTCAAAGGTAAGAAATGTGCAAATTTCGTTAACTTGTCTACTACTACCCAAATCACATTATGCCCTTGTGATAGAGGTAGTCCCTCAATAAAGTCCATAGAGATACTAAGCCAAGAACTCTTAGGAATAGGTAAAGGCTGCAATAAGCTTGCAGGAGAAAGATTTTCTTCCTTCATTCTTTGACGGATATCACATTCCCTAATAAACTTTTTCACTTCATTTTTTTATCCCTAGCAAAAAAAAAAAAAAAATCCTTCCTAGCCCTATGCATAATCTTCTCATACCCTGCATGCCTTGCAACAAGACTAGCATGGACAAAGTGTAAAAATTTGTTTTTTAAAGTCTCCCCAATATAAAGCCTCTTTTTATATAGGAGAATTCCCTGTTGAAAGGAGAAATTTTTGTTAATGAGCAACCCTTCTTCAACATGCTGAACTAGGGCTTGCATAACAGGATCAAAAAGATAACTCTCATTTACCTCTGTCAACCACTCCAAAGTAGGATAAGAAATTACTGATAAGGTCACAATTGACTCATCTTCCTCATTCCTTCGAGAAAGAGCATCAACAACTTTATGGTCTTGACCTTTCTTAATACTCCACTACAAAGTAACTTAGACACCCATCTTTGTTGCATAGGTTATACAATCTCTTGTTCCAACAAAAGTTTTAAGCTTTGATGATCTGTTTTGATGGTTAAAGGTAGGGCTGGGCACGGGTCGGGGCGGGACGGGTATTGCCATTTTTCAAACCCGCCCCGCCTTATGCGGGTTTGGATTTTCTAACTCGTGACCCGCCCAAAAGGCCTAAAATCCGTGTGGGTATCGGGTATGCGGGATGTGTAAAAACCATGCGGGTACTGTGGGTTTGCAGGTCGGGTTTTATACTAATGGTAATTTTGGTAATTTTATTCATTTGATTGGGCTTTTTCTAGTTTGCTGATTGGGTTAAGTCCGAAAACCAAAAGTATATGGGCTTTTCTTGTTATTTATTTTCATTTTTCATATAAATAATGGGCTTTCTTTTCTTTGTTTTGTATTTGTTAAAATTTTCATAAAAATAATGAGTGTTCTTGTTGTGTGAATCAAATATGCAAAATAAAACCAATAAAAATGCAAAAATTCAATTACAAGTTCTACAATTCTAGCCTCTAGGATGCTACAACTACAAAAAATTAAACACAACTACCAAAAAAAAAAAAAAAATTTAAAGTTCATACACACATAAAACTAAAATTTAACTACAAGTTCTATAGTTCTAGGATGCTACAATTACAAAAAATTAAACACAACTAGTCAACTACCAAAAAGAAAAAAAAAAAATTAAAGTCTATACACACACAAAACTAAAATTCAACTACAAGTTCTACAGTTATAGGATGCTTCAATTACAAAAAAATTAAACCCAAGTTACACAACTAATAAAATTCAGCAACCAACAAAAAAAATGATTCAACCGCAGTAACCACCAAGATCCAACCAAAATGCAACTTTAAGTTGGTAAGACACTAATCATTCTCAAGTAAAATGCTGATGTTCTTCATAATTACTTCTACAAATAATGAAACAAAAAATATTACAATATCAATTGAAGCCAATAAATGAAATTTGTAAATAGCAAGATATCATTAACTAAACTAAAATGATCAAATCGCTGACCTGAATCGAGCTTATAACTTTCAGCCTCATTAACCATATCTAAGTCATAACTTAGGGGTGTTGATCTTAACCAATTTTGTAAAAATATCAATGCTTCAACAGTTTTTGGGGCCAATGAACTTCGAAAAGGATCTAACACACATCCTCCTGTGCTAAAAGCCGACTCTGAAGCAACTATTGTAATGGAAATGACCAACATATCTCGTGCTATTTTGGCAACTATTGGGAATTTGATTGAGTTTACCTTCCACCAAGTTAAAATATCGAAATTTTTTTTCAACATCTTCCATCAAATATCGATCCATTTTCGATTGGCTTCCAATATCACTAGTTGGAGAAAGGTACATATGAAATTTATTCATGAAGTAAAGGTTAGCACTTTCATTTTCTTTTATTGCCATTGGGGAACCTTGAGATAATGCACTACCATGTTGAACTTGAGATGAACTCTCTCCGAAGCTGTAGTGATCATATAATTTGTCAAGTATGGACCTCAATCTTTTTTTCATGTTAACACATCTATCAGGACCAAGAAC
The DNA here is from genome assembly GCA_006937295.1 of Carpinus fangiana. Classification (NCBI taxonomy): domain Eukaryota; kingdom Viridiplantae; phylum Streptophyta; class Magnoliopsida; order Fagales; family Betulaceae; genus Carpinus; species Carpinus fangiana. The sequence continues at coordinate 26,574,643 of CM017322.1, forward strand.
TTCTTTGAACCAAAATTCTAATGACACCAATTTGGTTCGTGGATCAAGTATAACCGCAACAAAAATCATCAAGTTAGCCTTAGCATATGATCGGTGCCAAATATTGTATATTTGACCCCCTTAACTTATATTTGCTAAGCCTTTAGCACTGTTAATATCTAACATTTTTTTTTGTTGTTTTTAGTGTTTTATGGTGTGCAGGTCATTGCATCAACACATGGCTACCAAAGGCAAAATGAACTTGAAGAGATGTCATGGACTTCTTGCCAGTGCGTTCGAGCGCAAGTGCGGTCGAATGCAAGGAGCACGTTCGAACGCAGGTCCAAGTCAGCCCGCGTCTCACACTGTTGCCCTAGTCGGCCCTACGATTCCATCGCTTCCAGCTGGCGCCGTGGTAGTTATCTGCGTTTGATTGCAGAGTGTACGATCGAACACATGCATCAGTGCGATCTGCGTTCGAACGCAATGCCAGCGTTTGAACGCAGCCCTATGACCTGGTAACACACAAGTTTTCTATAAATAGACCCCTTAGTGCATTTTGTCCAAAGTTCTTGTTTTTGGGCGAGTTTTTAAGAGCATTTGCCATTGTTTAGGCCCTACTCTGTCCATTTATTTGTAGTACTTTATTTTTAATTTAATTTAATGCATTCCTTTAAGCTTTCTCTACTTTCTTATTACATGGGTGGCTAAATCTTCAACTAAGGTTGAAGATGAAGCCTCACCCTTAGCATTTCTTTGATACTTTTACGTTTAATGCATTATTTTCCGTCATTTACAGTTCATGTTCGTTTCATTTTAATTTATGTGACAAAGTTGTTTTGATTGTCGTTTCGATGCTTTGGAAGTCTAACCCTCGTTGTGTTCCAAGCCGGGTGCACAACGGATGAGTGAACTCAATTAAATATCCACTGTGATCCATGGATACAGTGGATGATTCTATTGAGAATCACTATCCGTTGTAGCTCCTTAACGGTAAACACATCAAGCGGTTTGGCTAGTATCAAAATAGCAATAGAATATGACTTAAGTTCAAATCGATAGACAGAAGTGTGTGTTTATGTTTAAGCAAGTATTATTATTGGGTGAGGTTTAGTCTTTAACCTTAGTTAGTTTTTTCCATTCATTTACGCTTTTTTTTAGAGTAGTTTATTATTTCTGCAAGCTTAGTGTTTGATCATTCAACCCAATTTCGGAACTAGGTTAAAATAGGGTTAATCTAGGTTTAATATTAGTTTTTGAACGAACACCTTTTCCTGTGGTTCGATCCCGTATTTCGCAACGCTACGCGGTCAACGACTCGTGCTATTGCGAGTGCAATCAAATTTGCATATCAGCATACTTATCAAGATCCCCCCAATATTTATTGTACTTCTCCATCATCCTCTCCGCCATAGAACTCAACACATGATCATCATTATCAATATAATCTTATAAATGCATTTGAATGCCACAAATTTCTTGAAAGTATATATTAGATGTACAATACAAAGATCCTGAAATTCACATTGTGACATCATAAAAAAGTTTGAGAAACTTGAGAAAAATCCTAATACGATTCCAATCAAAAGATGTAGGAGGTCCCAAACCCTCTTTCTCATTTTTTTCCTCGTTCAATGTAGTAGTAAAGTTTTTATCAAACTCTTGCATAAGTTGGAAAGTAGCTCTACATTTTTCAGCACCTTCCAACATAAAAAATGTTGAATTCCATCTAGTTGGAACATCAAGACACAACAAACCCTTGAAATCAAGTTGTTCTCTTTCAATGCAAAGCTTAAACTTCTTAAATCTTGCAGGTGAAGACTTCACATACTTCACCGCACTTCTAACCCTCACAACAGAGTCATCAAACCCTTAGTGACAATAAGATTTAGAATGTATGCACAACACCTCATATGCATAAACTCACTTTCTAATATGGTGCCCTCCTTACTACAAGTTCTCTTCTTCACATGTTCCAAAGCAGCATCATTGGCAGTAGCATTGTCAACTGTGATAGCGAAAATGTTTCGAATACCCTATTCAAGCATACATGACAAAATCATCTCCCCAATGGTATCACTTTTGTGATTAGGAATTAAACAAAAGTTTAAAATTATTTTATGTAAATTCCAATCACTATTAATAAAAATGAGAGGTGATTACCATGTAATTAAGCTTCTGCACCGAAGTCCACGTATCAGTGGTAAGACAAACCTGAACACCAGTTGCCTTGAACATTGCCCTCAACTTTTCCTTCTTAAACATGAAAAGCCTAACACAATCTCTCATCACAGTATAACGAGAAGAAATTGAAAACCTAGGCTCAACTGTCTTCATGAAATCCTGAAACCCTTCACCTTCCACAAACCTAAATGGCAACTCATCCTTAGTTATCATCTTAGCAATTACTTCCTTTATTTTTGTAGCGTTATATTTCATAATCACCAAATTACCAACAGATTCATCTCCCACTGTCAATTGTCCTTCCCTTTTAACCTCAAAACTTAACTTTGATTGCGACTTGTCACCTTTATCAAACATACCAAGATATTTTTTGCAAGCATTTTTCAAATGCATAATCATGGATGAAGTACCTAGCCTTCTAGTGTGATAGCTAAACAGTTTGTTACAATACTTGCATTGTGATTTAGAATCCTCAAGATCATCCCCCTCTACCCTGGTAAAATGTTCCCACACCATTGACATTTGCTCAGATTTTTTTGGTTTTGTTAGGAGAGCTGAACTAGGGTTTTGAGTGCTAGCATTATCACTATGAGTAGATGAAGTAGAATTAGAACCAATAGCACTACCTAAATGACCATTCATGACGAGTCTACAATAAGTGGAAAAAAAACTTATAAATAACCTTAGAATGATGAGTCTACAACAATTTATAAATAACATTAATATGACAAAAAAGACTGATAGTCAATATAAAATTGCTAACATCAAACATATAGATTGCGTATCATAAACAGAGTATAACATGCTGCTCACAAGGATACTAGGTAGGAAACATGTTCATTTACTTACAGATATTGCAACGAAGAAAAATCTTGGAATGAGTTTGGTATTAGGCCAGTCAGCTTGTTGAAGCGTAAGTCACTGTCAGAGTGATTAATTTCAGTAAGATGAGGCAGAAATCAGAAGCTTAAAAGACAAAATGAAAAATTAGCAAAAGTCCTATAGAGACACTAAAATCATGAAAACTTTATATGGAAAAGGTGAAAAAACCCTTGCTATTTCATAAAAACAGAACAAAGAAACATAAATAAGTGAATGTCTGATCATATGAACAAACAAATGATGTTACTTACAAGTATTGCAATTTGAAATATGAAATTGCTAACATCAAAATTATCTCAGCATTCGAATTCTTTCCCTGCCATGGAAGTTACCCAAGAACAAAGCCCTAACTGAGATTGGACAATCAAATACTACTACCCCATGAATTAGTTCAGCAACTCAATATCAAAAAACCTGAATACAACAAGAATCATCTGTAATTTGTGATAAGGATACAGTCCATGTTCATTAACATACCAAAAATTAACAAAACCGACAAGGCTAATGATAAAAAGGACAAAGAAAACAAGAAAGTGAAAACAGAAATCAGAACAAGATCTGGCACAAAACATAATTCATTACAAACCCACAAAACAGAAATCATAAATCACTACAAACCCACAAAAAAGAAATCACTACAAACCCACAAAACAGAAATCAGAACAAGATCTAGCACGAAGGGTTTGAGGGTGTACACAGATTTTCACTCACAAAATGCAGAGAGGGTTTCAATCGTCAGATCAAAAGATGGACATGATGAAGATGATGATCAGGACCAAGATTTGGCACAGTGGGTTTGGATCGAGTCTAAGAAGTTGTGGAGTCCTAAAGATGCACACTCCCAGTTGAATCGTTTGAAAATATTTTACAAGAAAAGTAAGAGAGAAACTTGAAAATATTTTCCCTAAGAAAGAAAGAGAGAGAGAGAGAGAGAGAGAAAGAGATGAGAGATAAACCTGGGAGAAACGGCTAGGTCAGTGCTCCGAGACTGAGGAGGAGCGGCGCCGGCGAGGTGAAGATAAGAGAGCCTGAGAGAGAGTGAGAGGCGAGAGGATCAGAGGAGAGCGATAGGAGAGGTCTGAGACTTTGAGTGTGTCGCGAGCGGCTGAAGAGTAGAGAGGTCTGAGTGTGTCGTGAGAAAATGAGAGAGGCTAGGGTATTTTTTGGGATTGTTGTAAATCGTGGTGCGGGGCAGGGCGAGGCGGGTATCCGCGTAAAAAAAATTTGTACATCCACAACCCGCCCCGCCCCGCAAAAAAACACTAAAATCCAACCCGTAATCCGCAAAAACCACTAAAAAATCGACCTGGTCGGTGCGGTTTTGCGGATCCTTGCCCAACCCTAGTTAAAGGATGTCCCAACACATAAGGTTGCCACTTCTTCACTATTGCCGCCAATGCCACTAATTCCTTCTTATAAGTAGACATTAATAAAAAACTGCATTTGAGAACTTAGTTGAAAAATGCTATTCATCTCTCATTCTGCATTGACACTACCCTAATACCTCTCCTTGATGCATCACTCTCAATCTCAAAAGGCTTATTGAAATCAGGTAGCACCAAAACTGGAGGACTAGTGACTGCACTCTTAAGGGCATTAAAAGCATGCTCAATTGTCTCACTCCACATGAAGGCATTCTTCTTTAGTAAATCTGTTAAAGGGGCTGCAATGGAGCCATATCCTTTGACAAATTTACGATAATAACCAATAAGGCCTAGGAATCCCCTCAAAGCTTTTAGTGACTTAGGTATTGGCTAGTTTACCATAGCTTTTAGCTTCATCCCATCATCTTTCACCCCCTTAGCAGAAGTCAAATGACCTAGATAATCAATCTCAGAACATCCAAATATGCATTTACTCCTTTTAGCAAATAGTTGATTGCATCTTAGGACCTCTAAGGTCAATTTCAAATGCTGTAAATGTGACTGCAACTAGGGCTATACACCAAAATGTCATAAAAAAACACCAAAGTATTGTTGTTTATTTATATGGAGGGAAAAGCTTTAGTGTGGTACCAGGATATGGATTTGTTTGGTTTTTTGCCCATTTGGAATGTATTAGCACAAGCCTTGCTGGAAAGGTTTGGTCCCTCCTATGATGATCCCATGGAATCTCTAACTGGGTTGAAGCAAATTACTAGTGCAGAGGAGTATAAGGAGAAGTTTGAAGCTCTGTCTAGTAGAGTTAGGGATTGATGACCATAATAAGCTTAGCTATTTTTTGAGTGGATTAAAGGATGAGATCCGATTACCTGTGAGAATGTTTAATCCACAATCTTTGCTAGTAGCTTATGGTTTGGGTAAACTGCAAGAAGAGCATGTTTTGACTGCTAGAAGGTTTAGGAGTTCTAACTTGAATTTTTCTAGTTCAAGGTCTCCAAAGTTTTTTTTTTTTTTTGGTGGGGGGGGTGGGGTCTAGGCTTCTAGCATTCAACAACAATCTGTAAGGAGTCAGAAACCTACCATGCCTATTCAGAAAATTTCCCAATCATAGATGGAGAAAAGGAGAAAGAAGGGGTTATGTTATAATTGTAACTTTAAATGGCAATATGGCCATAAGTGTCAATCCCCTAAATTGTTTATGATTGAGGTTGTAGATGTGGTGGAGGAGAGTAATGAGATAGAGAAGCAGGGGGAAGATGTGATGGAATTCACTTATGATGGAAATTTTCCTGAAATTTCCCTTCATACTATTATTGGAAGCATGCGTCCTAAAACAATGCGTATAGAGGGTTGGATAGGGAGTCAAAAGGTTCTAATTCCCATTGATAGTGGAAGTACTCATAACTTTGTAGATACTTCAATTTGCAAAAAGCTCACTTGTTAATTCAGAAAGAACAAAGGATTAGAGTAAGGGTAGCCAATAGGGAATTAGTGGTCAGTGAAGATAATTGCCTTAATGTCCAAATACAATTGAGTGGATTTTTTTTCCTCATTGATACTTATGTGATCTCTTTAGCTAGCTGTGATATGGTTTCAGGTATTCAATGGTTAGTCACCTTAGGTTCTATCACTTGGAATTTTAAGGTTTTGACCATGGAGTATACTATATCCATATCCTGGTACCACAGTAAAGCTTTTCCCTCCATATGAATATATGCTAGTACTAATCTTTGATTAAATGGAGTTTTATGATAATAGAAAAACTTATTGGCCCTATAAATCCACCCTGAAGGATCACAACCATCAAATTTAGGGAAATCAATTTTCACTGACCTTGTTATAATAGCTAATTGATCATTTGCTTGTTGCTCACCCCTAGCCACTCTATCATCTTGATAATATCTTCTTCCTTGATGATGTGCAGGATGCTGAAATCTCTACATATTGAACTCTGGTAGACCCCTTTGATCTTGCCTCTCGTCAATGATGGAAGGATCATAATTGCCATTTGTCCATGGCCTCCTCTGCTCCCGATTGTCAACATAAGGAATCTCAAGAATTTGGTGAGTGAAAGATGGTCTCCTCTGCCAATCTTTAGCTGCACTGCTGCCAAGAACATCACCCTCCTCAATGCGCACTCCTTTACTCTTGCCATTCTCATGTTGAAGCTCCTGAATATGAATTCTATTATCAATACTTGCCTTCAAGAGCACATGCTCACATTTCTTATTCTTCAAAGAACTATTTCCCTTCTCTGCAACTTCTGTAAGGTATGCTATGTTCTTCATCATCTCTCCAAAATTTTTATTAGTGTCCTGCATGATCTCTGAAATCTGATTCTTGACTTGGAGATCACTCTGCTCCAACTTCTTCTCGACTTTCTCCAACACCTTCTCATTTTTTTTCCACGTTTTTCTTCAGAGCAACAATACTTTCTGCCATCTGGTTCATGCGTATGCCATCTGCCATGGTTGCGCCTTAGCAAGCTCAGTACCAAGAAAGAGCTCTGATACCACTTGTTACACTCCCACTACTTCCAGAAGAATTTGAGAAAGAAAACTAACTGTAAGTGAAAGGAAACTTCTCTGTAGAGTATTATTTAGACTTAAGCAAATTCAAACAAAGATCAATTCGAGTTTGATCACACTCCTTTCTACAAAAACTAAGAACCTAAGCTAAGAGATTACGGTTAATTCTAAGCTTACAGGTTTGAGAACAAAGAGTCTGAATGAATTGAAATACAAATGCTTGGGCCTTTTATAAACAACAAGACTTATTAAAATAAGCCCAGTCACGAGGATCATCTCTCAGCTGTTATAACAACCCATGTGCGTTGACCCATTGATAACAACCCAAGCAGCCCACTAACCGAATCTAGCCTGTTAGACTATAATGGCAGCTAGTTGTACTAACTGTATTTAACAATAATTGTCCCTGTGTTCATCTTCCTTCCTGCCTTGCACACGTACCCCTTTCCTTCTTAAAGCTTCTAAGTCTTGCTTCCCTCACCTTCCAGAACTTATTCACAAAAGAATCGTAACAGATGCATAACCAAGTGAAGGTGGTAGATAGCATCTTGACTTGGAATTGTGATTTTCAGCAATTTATTGTCTAAATTGTCAATAATTTGAGCAAAAATTGTGAACAAGTCTATATGAGACACACCCAAATAAATTTTGGATTGTCTAATCACTTGCTTGAGCATGTGAGTTCCATGTAGTGCCCAAATTGCCGAAAATCCTCATTCATCATAGTCTTAACTTGAACCTTTTTTTTTTTTTTGGTTTGGGCCTTTTGGACATTGGTTTATATTTTTGGAGGGTTAATGGCATTTGCAATGTTGCACCAACTTGTGCAAAGAAAAAGAATTTGAGACCATGAATCCCAATGGGTTCATTGTTTTGTCTTTTTGTCTTTTTAATGAAACATAAATTGTTCATCTCCATTTTGGTTACCAAGGGTTTGGGGTTTTCCCAGATCTTTCATCTCCTGTAGAAAGACCACTTCAACTATCAAAGTAGATACTATAGAATAATCTGAAGTAACCCACCGCAGCTTCCAAATGCACAGTGGAACCAATTATTAAAGAGCCGTTGTCAGTCCCAGTGGCTTTTTAACTTTTTATTAGAGTTCTTGGTGGACGTTTCTGTAATCTGATTTCGCTACAATACCCATCTCTCCACGTAATTGTTTTGTATTTAGGAACTTCCCCACATGGGTATTTCCCGTAAATTCCATTGGATTCCAGATTCTTGCGCTTCTACACGAAAGCGCAAGGAACCATCTCCTCCAATACAATCTTGTCCAACCCGTGAGCAAGATTGTACTCTACTGTCGGATCTCGACAAACCCACGTTGGACTTTTTGGTCTCCATGTTTATCTCTAAACTTCCCATGCAATAGTGGAGCCCAACTGTTCACACAGAGCTCTTGAATCAATAATTTATCACCATCTTTGCCTGCAATTCTAGAACTTCGAAGACAGAGATGAAAAGCCAACAATGTTCCTCTGAGGAAGACGAGTATGAGTTATCAAGATCTGTTCATTGCTGGTGGCGCTCGGCTGCCAAGTTTGATGAATGCGTGAAGGTCAAGTATGACCTCCCAAATGTTTCAAGCTTAACCCCAAGGCTTAAAGTGCTGAAGGAGATGGAAAGGTTGGCTTTGATTGCGCCGGAAGGGCTTAACGAGCTCCGGCACAAGCTGCAGATGTATCGTTCCGGCGATTTTTGGGTGCCTGTAGGAGGAATCAGCAAGGAAGAGATGGACATTCCCCCAACCATTACGATTCTCTTGGTGGGTTTCACCGGTTCTGGCAAAAGCTCTCTTGTCAACCTCATGTACAGTGTTCTTGGGCGCTCTGGAATCATACCTTTTGCTCAAACCTCACTAGGTAACCAAAGCCAAAGCCAAAGCCAGAGTTTTTGTATAAGCTCTAATTTAATTAACCTGCATTTTTGTGCCAACAATTTATGTTTGATATTTGCAGGTAGTTCTTCAAATTACACTACTATGTTGATGGAAGAGCACAATGTGTCGAGGAATATGAAAAGTGGGTTCTGTGTGTATGATTCAAGGGGCTTTGAGTATGATCAAATGGGTGAAAATCTTGCAGAACTGTCCAGTTGGATGACTGACGGGGTTCATCATAATCAGCTGTGCTTAAGGCCGGGAGATAATGCATTGACCAAACTTGAAATAGAAAATCTTACCTTGAAACCATCTTCAAAGTTCGTGAGGAGGAGAGTCAATTTTGTAATGGTGGTAGCCAACATAGCAGAGATCTACAATACTTCAAAAGCAAGCGATTTCAAGCCATTGGAGGCCATTAGGGAGCTCTTCTGCTCTCCTGTTTTGAGAAAATCAAGTAAGCTAGCCTTCTATATACTGCTTAAAATTCGTTTTTTTATAGTACTTTTTTCCGAGTAGGTAATCAAGAAAGATTGTTGACCACCTACATTGGTACACTTTCGGTAAAACCTCATGATTAATTCAAAGCTTAATCACTAAGCACAACATGAGGGATCGAGCTTGTCTATAAAATGTAGTTATCACAGAAGAATTTTCCTTTGTATTACAGGCACATAGCTATCACCTCACAGCTGCATTTAGTACAATAATTTTTTTTTTTTTTACTAAGTCCTTTCTCAGTCATGGCTAAATCGTATACATCATAGTGTAGTGTCCTACACGAAGAGGATTGTGACCCTTTACCTAATAAATTTTACCTACCTAGGAAATCTAAACACGTCCTAAACTTTATATGATTTTTTATTTCTTTTTAATTTTAACATTTGATCCCTACTCTTGTAATTCTTAAAGAATTGCATGAGGCCCACAATTCGTATAATCATGATCGTTCATTTTACAATCATGATTTTGTCAAATCATTTATTTTGAGGGAAAAAAAAAATTAGGTTCTTCTAGCCTACCACTTTAGAGAAAGCGGTCAAACCACTTCTCAAAATTCTTGAGAGTTGTCCGATTACCCCTTAAGAATTGAGGAGGTGGTCATCTCCTCCTCTTTAAAGGCTTTTATGATGGTCAAATCATCCCAAATCTAGCTACCACCCTTCTTCGCCGGCCACCCCATAAATCTTGAGAATTATGGGGTGGTTGACCCCTCTTTTGAGGTAGTCCGGCCACAATACTCTCTTTGACTAAATGGTCAAATAGTTTCTTTCTTGAATTGGTTTTTGGGGTCAAAGTAGATGATGGGATAAAATCATGATGGTTTTTTTTTTTTGACATGTCCGCACAAGAAAAGGGAAATGAGAGGTTCGAACTAATGACTTCCGCTTCATGAGGCGTAGTTCACAGCCGATTGAGCTACCTTTGAAGACCATGATGGTTCATTTTAAATGAATAGTCATGATCTTAAAAATTGCAAGATCATTCCCTTGAAGACCATGATGATTCATGATGATTCATTTTAAATGAATAGTCATGATCTTAAAAATTGCAGAAATGATCTTGATTGTCATTGGGGTCATGGTTTTTCTCTAGCATGTCAATTTCTTGGATAGACCACTTCCTAACAAATTTCAATATAGATGTGCTAATTAATTGAAGGCCTGGTAATATATTGCTTCAGTGCCTCAGCTTAGTATCTGCTAAATGCTTAATTACTCTTAATATCAAATACTTATTAATAATACAAATGTGATAAAACTTTGGGCTGCAGATGAGAACCCTCTGTTGATCTTGACCCACGGCGACATGTTATCGACCGAGGAGAGGATCGACGGCCGCCTGAAAATATGTAAATGGTTAGATGTATCGGAAACCACGGGGGTGTATGACATAGTGTGCCTCACAGAATACGGATATCTTGCGGAAGAATCAGACCCGGTGACAGCCTACGCTTTAACTGAAGCAGTTTATAGAGCGTTGTTGATATCAGATAGAGGACATTTTCCGAAGAAAAATATGTGGGACTGGGGATTTGTGATATTGTCGTGGGTGATGTGCTTCTTTGCTGCATTCTTCGGTTGCCTTGCTGATATCTGTTCCAAACTTGGGCAGAAGGAGAAACTACTCTAGTTGTGAAGAAGAAATAGTGTTAGTTTGTTGGTGTTTTAACCGTGTATTAGTATTAGTGTAGATTGATGATGATTATGTGTGTTTTAGGTGAGATTTGACATTGGCTAACTCGACCATCTTGATGTGTAAATACAATATTTGAGACATATTAGGTAGTCTAATTTAGCTTCTGTTTGACCACAGGGAGACCAAGATTGTATTCCCATTATTGCTTCTAATAAATTAAACCAACCTTAATCTTCTGTCTCTGTGTTTCAATGGGTGTTTGATTTCGTCTTTTTGTTTTGTTTTTCCATCGTCTCTCTCTCTCTCTTCGTGTATTTATGGTCTTGCACTTTTGGTCATATCGTCTCATCTCATGGACCATTTATTATAAAAAATAGTTTAAGGACACTAAAAAAAGACAGAATGTTAAAAAGTATGAAACTAAATCATTAAAAATAAAACAAAGTACATTTTGACATAAAAAAAAAGTAAATAAAAAATAATTTAATAAGGGGAAAAAGGAAGTAAGTAGGAACATCTTTTCTACTCTAGATTCTCAAATCATTTTATAATGCTTTCAAAGCGGCTTATGCTATACTTTTCAAAGATGCAATTATCAAACATCTAAACATGACAAAAATGAATTATAAACTAGTTTTTGAAATTGACATGCTCTAAAAGCATGTGAGAAGCACATACTTAAACATGGGAAGCTCTTAATTCTTAATTCACATGTTTAAGTATGTAATTCTTATACATGTTAAGAGACATTTTGATAATTTATTAAACTAGTTTGTAGTTAATTTCTAATTCATTTCATTCTTAATTAATGGATACAATTAAACACATAATAATTTAATGGGATTGAATTAAAAAAAAAAACTTCAAATCAACGAAATCTTGGTGCATATATATATATATATATCATGACATCATGTTTTGACCAATTATCTAAGATTGTTCTAGGTACAAGAAGGAACTTCTACATGATTCTAGTTTTTACTGCTGCTATAATCTCCATGCCTCTGGATGCATCTTCCCCATAAAGCAGAAGCACAAGGTGACACGTACGCAAAATGCAATATAAACTGCTCACACGTCAACACAGCTAGCTACACACGTGTCTTCTTCTTCCCTCTTTGTTGTTTATTTTCTGTCTCTGTTCCGACGATCAAAGACACCCACGAATCGGTTGAGCAAATTTTAGAATAGGAAAGGCAAAATGCAATCGAGGGTAGCAGCAGCAGCAGCCACCGCAAGGTCGCCTTTGGTTCTCTCTCTAGCCCACAACCAGGCTCTCCGCCGAGGACTTGCCTCCTCCTCCGCCGGTCGCACCGCTGACCCTGACATTCATTCGGGAGAGGTCGAAACTGGCCCTGATGTGTATTACAGAAAAAACGAAGTGGGATTCTCTCTCTTTTCTAGCTCAAGTTTGATCACTTTTTTTAAATTTTTTTTTTTTTTTAACAATTTGAAGAGATGACAATGAAAATCAGCGAAGGAAAAAAAATTACACTTTAACACTCATTTGTGGAATTTGCAGGGTCAAGGAACCGCGGTGGGTGCTGATGATACAGCAAAGCAAGAAACAGAACACAAACCCAGTACAGACACTGGACCGTTGAAGCCTCCAAGAACACCCTATGCTTCCTCTCCGAGGCTGGAGAGCACCGGCAGTCTGAACCCACCGCCGGACCCCATCACTCAGCAAAAGCGTAGCCACTCAACGACAACAATTAGCCTGGAAGAAGTCAGTTGTGCAGGGCTTGACGGCGCGCCATGGCCAAAGGACAAGGAGGAAGAGCAGAGAGACGAAAGAGAGGAACAAGATGAGGCTTACAGAGATTACTACAAGCATCACAAGGCCTCGCCATTGTCGGAGATCAAGATGGTCAATACGAGGAAGCCAATTACTATGGCCACTGATGGGACGGCGGATGCCGGCGAGGATTACGGTCTTGGTAGCGATGTGATTGGGTGGAGACCGGAGCAGCTTGACACGGCGGAGGAGGCGCTTATGAGGGCCGTTGAGATATTCAGGCAGAACGCTATGCGAGGTGACCTTGATCTCCCGCACTCGAGGGTTCTTAGAGAGCTTCGTGGTGAATGGTTTTGAGGAGAAGATTTTGTTTTTTTGTTTTTTTTTTTTACTTGTATGACCGTATGAGTAATGAGTGCGTTATAGTGACTTGGTGTGCTTTCTTTATTTCCTTTCCCCCTTCCCCCTTTGATCAACAAATAAATAAATAAAATTGGCGTGCTTTAAAATTAAGAGGGTAAGTTTAGCCGGCTATATCTAGTTAACCGCTTTTTTTTTTTCTTTTTTTTTATATCATGTCCACACATGACGGGAGAAAAATTTGAACTAGTTATCTTCGCTTCATTAGACGTGATTTTAGTCAATTAAGTTATCTTTTGGGAACGGTTAACCGCTTTTAAAAGTAGTTGGAAGCTTTACTGTCCGGTTATCAATTTTTATATCTATATACATTCGGTTATAACCAGTATATATATAAATAAATGTAAAACCACATTGTTAAAGGGTTTTTTATTTTTTAACAACCATAACAAAGTTTAGTTTATTATGGTAATATATAAAAATATATATATATAATAAAAAAGGTTAAAGGGGTCTCTAAAAGGTAGCTCAATTAGCTAGGATTACGCTTAATGAAATAGAGATAATAAAGCAGATGTCACTAGTTCGAATCTCTCTCCCCTCTCTTGTGCGGACATGTAAAAAAAAAAGGGCCAGAAGGGTTAAATTAAGTCTAAAATATCAAATTTTTTAAAGACTCGGTTACTGATTTAGATAATCAGGTTGAGGCTATCAACTGGTATGCATAATCAGAGAACCAGTGGCCGGTTATTGGTTTTGATTTTTAAAATTGACCAATCGATTATCTCGATTTCATTTAATAGTTTTAGCCAATAATCGCTAATTGAAACCCAGTTTACAAGTCGAAGTGATAAGATCAGAAGGATTGATCCTAAATGGCAGGCCAAGTGTAGTACTATGTTCTTGTGGGTACGTTATACAGAATAAACCCCAATTGTTGGTACACGAATAGAATGGCAATATAATGAGTTTTGAGGGATTAAACCCTAGAATTTGGCTTTGAAAAAGCAAGGTACGAGATTTAAGGATTTTATGAACCAAGTCAACGGGCAAGGGATGATGGAATTATGGAATTATCGACTTGAAATGGGTTCAACTCGAAGGCTGATGATGTGGATCAAATAGCTTCAGAGTTCATGAGGACGAACAGGAATGATGTAAGCGTAAAGACACCCCGAAGGATGGTGACGCGCTCACAAACTCGCAGGACAGAGGAGGACCGTCCGGACGGCCCTCCAGCCCGTCCAGACTTGTAGCTTGCCAAGAAGGACCTCGAACCCTCCATTTGGAGGCCGTTCGATTCCCGTCCAGACGGACAGATTATATTATTGCACTTTATCGCTTTTAGTAGTTCCCATCCGGACGATCACTTAACTCGTTTGGACGCATAGCCGTGTTTTGGCTTAAACCGACTTTCTCTTTACTTTTCCTTCTAGGATTTGTAATCCTAGTTTATTTCAGTCTCCTTTTATGTTTTAATCTCTAGGCCTATAAATACAGGCTTAAAACCTCTAGAAAAGATAGTTTATTATATTATTTGATTTCGTTAATAAGAATGCTCAGAGTTGAGTTTCTTCGTTATTTTCCTTCAAACTTTAGATAGCATCTATTGTTTAGAGAAGATTTATTTGATCTTGTGATAGTCTCACAATCTTAGGAATATTTATCTCTTTTACTTGCTGAATTCTTGATTATCACGATCTATCACTGCATCAGTTGGTATCAGAGCCCAGTCTTTTTCCATGGCGCCGATCACAAGGGGAAGGGGTAACTGCTTTGCACATTTGGAAGATGTGAACAGTCACAAAGAACCAGTTCGGGAAGCACCACTGGCGGCCTATCAAGCACATTCGGAGGCACAATTTGCGAGCTGGAGGGAACAAATTGCAGCCCTTACAAAGCAATTGTCTGTTGGGAGTGGTCGAGACAAACGTTGGCATATACCCTCACCGCACAAATCGGAGGAGGAAGACACATGTGTGGAGGATGAAGACGGAAACCCTTTTGCGGAGCGTGAAGTGCACAGACATCAACCCTTTGTACAAGCTTAGGCCAATTGGTGGGAATCCGGCTTCAAACTCGATATTCCGGAATTCAACAGGGGTCTTCAACCCGAGGAATTCTTAGATTGGATAGCGGCAGTTGAAGAAGTTCTTGATTTCCAGGGGGTACCCAAGGGTCGACGAGTTTCTTTGGTCGCAACCAAATTCTGGGGACGAGCTGCAGCGTGGTGACAGCAATTGAAGCAGTAAAGGACTCGGCTAGGCAAATCAAAAATCAATAGATGGGAGAAATTGTTGAAACACATGCAGCTGGCCTTCTTGCCGTACAATTATACCCAAACCATGTATCAACGGCTGCAGAATTTAAGCCAAGGTTCGAAAACTGTGGATGAGTACACGGAAGAGTTCTATAAATATTTGACAATGGTTGATTTAGCCGAGACAGATGATCAATTAGTATCTCGATACATCGGGGGGCTGCGACAAAACATTCAAGATTCATTAAATCTTTTTGATCCCATTAACATGTTTGCAGCTCATCAAAGAGCCCTTCTATTGGAGAAAAAGGCAGCAAGGGGATCCACGGGTTTCTTTGGGCGTGGCACAGAGGATAGCATAACTCGATACAACGGGCAGTTTACACCTCGAAACACCACCCAATAAGCAAATCCAAATCAGGCTCTAATTACACCGGATCACCTAATCGGGGCGCAGCAACGAGTGGACTCAAGTGCTTTAAATGTGGCAAACCAGGCCACAGAATTGTGGATTGACGCAAAGAAGAGAAATATGGTAATGGTCTACTTATTGACTCGGAAAATGCCTTCGATGAGCAAGGTGAAGAAGAAAAGCAAGAAGCAATCTTCAACAATGACGGGAACGTCGAGGAAGAATTTATTACCGGGGATAACAGGCCTAGTATAATGGCTTGAAGGATATGTTTTACACCCCGAAAGGCGGAAGGTGATGACGGACAGCGACACAACCTTTTTCACTCAACATGTACTATTGGGGGTAAGGTATGCAAACTAGTCATTGATGGAGGCAACTACGAAAACGTGGTGGCGAAAAAAGCAGTTTAGAAGCTTGCCCTAGACACAGAGAAACATCCTACACCATATCACTTGGAATGGCTCAAGAAGGGAAACGAGGTAATAGTTTCAAAACGTTACCTTGTAAAATTTTCAATTGGCACTAAATACAAAGAGAGAACTTGGTGTGACATGGTGGCCATGGATGCCTGCCACCTATTGCTGGGGAGACCGTGGCAATATGATTGGAATGTTCACCACGATGGACGGAAGAATACCTATAGCTTCTTGGTGGACAATGTGAAGCTTACTCTCCTACCTAACCTGGGAGATGTACCCAAACCTCCAAAAGAGGTGGCCAAACACTCCTAGCCAAACGAGAATTCATAAGAGAGATGCCCAACATTGATCAAGTGTACATACTCTACAGCAAAGAATGCAACCCAACGGAGATTGTACCAGAGGCAGTTACTGGTTTTTTAGAGGAATTCACTGATGTTTTCCTAAAAGACCTACCGGAGGAGCTACCGCCCCTTCATGACATTCAACACCAAATTGATTTGGTGCCTGGTTCTAGTCTTCCCAATCGACCACACTACTACATGAGTCCCAAACTGGATTACCCTAAATGGAGTGAACGGCTCCACTTTCGTGGTTCACAAAGCCATGGGCTTGGTAAGTATGTAGCTAAATAAAAGTGATGAAAAGACAAGAAAAAACAAAGTGAATAGTTTAAATAAAAAATTCAAAATGTTAAATAACTCTCTGTTAATGGGATAACTGAATAGAGATTAAAATTAATCAAAATATTATTCAAAATACGAAGACTCAATTGTTAAAATATCAAGAAGAGTACCTTAATATGATAGCAGTTTTCACGTATATAGCAAAAAATTCTGTTCGCATATGCTTCTTCTCCTAAAGCAACAACCTTTAAGCCACATATGCAGAGAACTTGAAAAACAAAGAATAGAGAAAAATGTATGCTTTTGACATGACTCATCAACTTCACCTTATTTAAGGTTACTAAAATTTTCTAACCTTGTTTAGATGTGATTTCTTTTTTTTTTTTCTAAGCCAACATTAGCTTCTTTAGTTCTAACCCTTTTTTCTTTTCTTTTTTTTTTGGTTTTTAATCAAATCTGATGTTAAGTCTTCCCTTTTTAAGGTTAGTTTTAACCTTGGTGAAAAAAAAAAACATGGGAAAATTACACTTTACCCCCCTGAATTATCCATACATTTGTACTTTCACCTCAAAGTTTCAAATGTGACACTTAAACCCCCCCTCCCCAAACTTTCAAATTGTTACAATTCGACCATTGTGACCTTTTTTTCCAAAATGCCCCCATCACGTATTTTATTTATAAAAAAAAATCCACAAAAAAACCAAAACCCAAAAACCAAAAAAGAAAAAATGAAGAAGAAATATGCTGGAGTGGCCGAACCACCCCATAGGAGGTGGTTGGCCACCCCATTTGGCCTGGGGGTGGCCGAACCACCCCCTTAGGCCATGGGGTCTAGGGGTGGCCAAACCACCCCCAAGGCCCAATGGGGTGGTTCAGCCATGTAACGACCTAGATTTTAAAACTCTTATTGAAATAATATTAAATAGATTAAAAGGAAAATAAATAAATTAGAGTAATGATAGATGAATTAACGATATTAAATAATTATTTGGTGTTAAGGGTATATATTACATTGATTGTTGACATCTTTTTAGTATCACTTTAATTCTCAAATTTAGCTTCATAAGTATGTGTATGGGCATAATTAAACACAATTTAGTGAATAAATTATTTATGTTAGTGTTTGGTGAAATCAAAAATTGATTTGAAGCTTTTTAGTTTTTTGGCTTAAAAAGCAGTGTCTTAATTTTCGTACTGTCTAGTAAAGATTAAAACTACTAAGGAAAGGTAGGCTAGCCACTTTTGTTGAAAATTTGGAGGCTTCTAGTAAGAATGATCATGTGATAATATCTTGAACCTTTAATAAGGCAAGTGGGCAAGTGGCAAGTGTGAATGCAATTAGTTTAAAGTATAATTGAGTGGGAAATTTTGTAAGGGCCAGAAACTGAGTCAAACGAACTCGGATGAAGTTGAACGAAAAATATAAAATGTTTGTCTCGGAGTCCTCTATCTACCCTCAAAATTTCATATCAATCGGAGTACGTTTGGACATCAAAAAATGGATCGGAGTGCACTGCCCTCATTTTGGACGAAAATGTTAAAGTAGACTAGGTTCATTGTTTTGGTTGAATACATCTCAACCTTTGGATTTGAAAGTATGAAAATGAATCCTAGCCATTCATTCTCTTATAGATAGAAGCTTGTATTGAACCCTTAGATCAAATGTATTAAATTGAATCCTAACCATTCATTTTCTTATAAATAGGAGCCTAAGTAATTCATTTTTTTCACTTGAGCTCTTTTACTTTCTTAGCAAGAAAAGATTGCTTGCTCCTCCTTTCTTTCTCTTCCTTAGCTCTAAGTCAAAAATCATATGGCTTAGATCCTTCTTGTAGTCTTCAAGCGTTCTTAGTTTTCTAATTAGCTACCTAGAGAAGATTGTGTGGAGTTCTAATTCAAGGCTATTGGGTAAGTGTTCTTTGTGTAATTATAATGATTTATTGTTCGTATTATTTGTTCTCATCTAATTGTTTAAGACCCAATAAGCCTATGATGTAAAACAAAGCAATAAATGAGTTAATGATAAGAGTTCATAGACAAATTGATTAAAGACTTCTAATATTATCTATATTTATTACATATACTATTTACTTCACAGCTTTTATATTCAGTCATTTATTTTATTATCATTTTAATTCATATTTTTGGCGGTACGAACCATTGGTCTCAACCCCGAAATATGAATTCAGTATTTATATTCAGTCATTTATTTTATTGTCATTTAAATTTTAATTCATATTTTTGACGGTACAGACCATCGGTCTCAACCCCGAAATATGAATTCAGTATTTATATTCAGTCATTTATTTTATTGTCATTTAAATTTTAATTCATATTTTTTGCGGTACGGACCATTGGTCTCATCCCCGAAATATGAATCATGCTTTATATATAGTATTTATAATGCTAGTTTTTATTTTGTGATATTGGCCATTAGCCTCGTCACCAAAAACGAATTCAGAAATAAAACTATTTTTAAGTAACTATCTCAGATTTATATGATAAAATGAGTAAGTAAAGATGAAGTGACGGATAATAAATGAATATAAAAAGATGAGAGTCTTTAAACAATGATATTATTTGAGAATGAATTAATATATAAATATTATTTGTATGTATGTATTTCTATGCAGAAGTGGAGCATAAATTCTATACGAAGGAATGTAAGTATGGATGTCCTTACTGAGTATTAGCTTTATTTTGTTGGTATAGGAATTCTTATTTTGCCTTATTGATATAATTTCATCATTACAACTGTTGCATAATGTGTCTAATAATATGGGCTGATAAGATAGTCACCTTAAGAACAAGCTGGGTGGATTACCACGAGGAACTGTCGGTATCTCAGTGGATGGGGGTATATAACCGTCCAACAGGCTTAATATATAATTAAGCTGGGGCGGTGTAGTCGCCGGCACCAAACAGGTAAAACTCTGAAATGTGAGGGACATAACAGATGTGAACGGGCTAAGAGCTCATAACGAGAGGTCTGAAGAAAGATTATCATAAAACAGAAACTAATATATCACTACGCTGCATTCGCATCTCATGCATCATTATATATTTTATTCCTTAATCTTACTTTGTCTCAAACTAGGCTTTTAGTCTTTATTTCTAGGAAAATAGATTACTCACTTGTTTGTCTATGTAAATATGATAACGCCATATTTACATAGACCTTGATGCAGGAATAGAGAGTGAGAACGATGGTCATTTTATTGGTTTTGATGATTGATAGATCATTTATTGCGAGATTGATGCTTACTCTTTGAAGCAAGTCTCATTTATGTTAATCGCTTTTATTATATAGTGTGATGTGTGCAAACTTGACAAATAGTACTATATTAATTTAGTACCGTCTGTGGCATATATTTGGTACACCTAATGTGTACATATGTTGTAATGAAACCATATTCCTATTTTCATTAAGTAATATATCACCTTGAGGTATTTCAGTCAGCTTAATTGTGTTGTGCAAATTATTCATAGGCCATAGAAAAAGAAAAAAAAATTATATATATATTCCGCTGTAAAATTGTATTTCTAAAACTGCAGCGTAATGACTTCAATATTTGTTAGTTCAAATATCGGGGCGTTACAAGCCACCCCTAAGGCCAAACTCTCAAATTGTCTTTTGAGGGTTTGGCCCAAGGGACAGCCAAACTACCCCCTTGGGCCTTGGGGGTGGTTCGGTCACCCCTAGACTGCCGGCCTGGGGGTGGCCAAACCACCCACAGGCTAAACGGGGTGGCCAGCCACCCCTGCATATTTCTTCTTCTTTCTTTCTTTTTTTGGTTTTTTTGGTTTTTTTTTTTGTTTTTTGGATTTTTTTTTTTAAATAAAATATGTGATTGATGCATTTTGGGAAAAAAAAGAGAGGTCAAAATGGTCGAATTGCAACAATTTGAAAGTTTGGGGGGGGGGGTTAAGTATCACATTTGAAACTTTGGAGGTGAAAGTGCAAATGGGTGGTAGGGCTGGGTATCAATCATATCGGTCCGGTTAATAAGGTTACCGATTACCAACCGATAAGCTATTGGTTAACCGGTTCTTGACCGATTACCGATCGATAAGCTATCGGTTAATCGGATATCGGTCATATCAGTAATCGGTTAAACCGGTTTTCGTGAGCTTTTTATTGGGCTTTTTACTGATTGCTAATTGAACAAAAAATTAATTGTTTTTAGGGCCCAAATACATTTTGTTGGGCTAAAGCCTAAAATAGCTTATTCAAAATTAGTTGTTTTGGCCATTTCAAGGCCCAAATATATATATATGCTAAAATAGCTTATTGAAGCTTTTTTTATATTGATCCACTACATCTTTTTTATATTATAAAATAAAAATAAAAGGAGTAAAAAGTATAAAATTATAAAAAAAAAATTAAAAATTAAAAATCCTTATCGGTCATATCGAATTTTCGATAACAATTTTTTAACTGACCGATAAGCTTATCGGTATAAAATTTTTAACCGATTATCGACTGATAACTATCAGTTGCTGTTAACATCGGTAATCAATAATTGATTAATCTGCCCACCTTTAATTGATGGATAGTTCAGGGGAGTAAAGTGTAATTTCTCCATAAAGCATTAGTCTAACGTTTAACCAAAAGAAAAAGAAAAAGAAAAAGGAAAAAAAAAAAAAAAAGTTAACCTTAGTAAACTGCTATTAATGACTTTTAATATTTAATGTGTATATTAAATGCTTAGACATTTGGCAACATTTTATTGGGTTGGACGAAATTTCATCTAAACTGGTTTGGAGAAAATTTCTGTCCATTATTTAAAATGAAATTGTTTTGTAGTTATTTTAGAAAAAAAAAAAAAATTGAATAATTAAAGTGGTAAAGAAGTAAATATTATAATGGGTACAAATAATAATAATAATGGGTACAAAATGAGATTTTAATTAATTTTCAGAGAATTTACATCATCCTTTGATATGGTAAAATGGTGATAGTGATTGGGAAACAATATAAGAACAATTGATCATATCGAACATAAATATTTACAGAACAACGTACTGAGCATAAAGATTACTTTTACGTGCCCATGCCATTAGATTTAAATGTAAGATTTTATTTGGGAGAAACCAAAAGATAGGTTGGAATTTCACTTTCAAGATGGTTCCAAGAGATAATCCATGTTTTGTCGGTACTCTCTCATGTTGGGCGAAGCACATGAAACGTTTATGTCATGCTGTTGGTCCACGATGTTCGTTCTTGTCTTTTTTCTTTGGATTGATAAATTCCACTCCAAGAGAGATCAGAGGGAGAGGGTTGGCTTTCTAAAGTTTTTGAAGTTGTAAGACGAAGAGTTAAGACTTTTTAACGTTCAAAATTTATTGAAACGGCGGTATCAAGGCGATGGAAGGACAACTCCGGTCGAGTGGTGGTGGTCAGGCAGAATTGAGTGCTCGATCACCGTTTGAGCGTTGGGTGATTTCCCAGCGTTAGGTTTTTCTATATATAGTTGTTCTAATTTTCCTTCTTTGATAGTTCTTCCATATTTAGGTGATTTTCTTTACTTTTATTTACTCTTCCGAATGTTGTTATAAGTTGAAATTTTAATTTTGACAGCAATGTGTTGTAGGGCTGCTCAACCGCTCCGCTAACCGCTAATTGCTTATAATCAATAACCGCTAACCATTTACGGCGGTTGCGGTTAATAGTTTTAAAGAGTAAGACAAGACAGCTATAACTGTTAACCGCCTTCACTTATATATAAGACTATAAATAAATATACTAAATATTTTATATTAATAAAATATATTAATTTTTTCATTTGCATTTGGATTAATGAATTTGGGCTATTTATGTGTAGAAAAAATCATTTTTTACTTGAGTCTAAAGTTATCATTTTGGATAAAGTATTTCTTTAAATTGAATTAAAGGAAAATTTTCAAATTTAATCTATTAAACGGACATGTATCCTTAGAGTCAAGCATTTTTAATAGATCATGTTAGTCTCATAGACCATGTTTGGTGACATGTGGTCAATTGGGGACTCCTGAACTTTTAACATGTAACCCACGTTGCTAATGGCATGTCATCACCCCATTAGTGACGTTTTAGGGCCTTAAAACATCACTAATGGAGAGTCTTAGTGACATCACTAATGACGCCAACCATATATATATATATATGGTTGTTTAGCATGAAAGTTTTTATTTACACGTTTACTTTTTGAGAAAAAGGAGGGTTTGTGGGCATTTTTGACGCAGGCATTTGTAATGTATGGTCCAAGGTAGAACTTGATCAACCAATATTCGAGCCGGCATGGCCAAAGTCTTGTTCTCTAGCTAGCAGTAGTGAAAAATCATGCAAAAATGTGGATGAAATTAGAGCAACTATGCAAGCAATGCTATTATTATTTTGCTCATTTTGTTTCTTCCTGGGATGGTGGTACCACTGAAGATAAAACACCGACAAATGGTATGCGGTCACCAATACATACACATGCATCCATAGATCCCTATCTCCTCCTCCTCCCTTTCCCTCTCTCTCTCTCAACCGGTACCCCGTATCACCATTGTCTTCATTTATATCTCTTCCCCTCCACCCTCCTCCTTACTCTTTCTTCCTCTGCTCTCTCAAATTTGACTCCAAATCCCTTCAAAATGTTGCTTTCATTCTTCACTCTAATCCTTCTCCTCTTCCAGTACTCCAACTTTATCTCCTCAGCCACATCAACTACAAATACAACAACGGTGTCCAAAGACCAAATTGCATGCACAATGTGCAGTGAGTGTGAAAACCCATGCCCTGTGCCGGCATTGCCCCCGCCTCCCCCACCACCACCAGAGGTTTTGCCTCCACCCCCGCCATCCCCAGCGCTCCCAGAATGCCCACCGCCACCCACCAGGCACCCATGTCCTAACAATTGCTACTCCGACTCGCCGCCATCATCAGGGTCGCCTTGGCCGCCCAATTCAGGAACGACAGAACCGCTCCCGCTGGCGCCGCCAAACCCGATGGTTCCTTATTTTCCTTACTATTATTACACTCCACCAGGCACCGCCACTCATTCTAACTCTGTCCATTTGAAAATGCAGCCATTGGTTTCTTCCATTGTTCTCTTCGTTACTTTTATCTGCTTCTTCTAGATTATATTAATTGCATTAAGTAGTGGGTCTCTCTCTTTGTCAGTTACTTTACTTGCTATCTCTAGAATTAGAAAATTGCTGTGGACAGAACTGTGTATTAATTTGTGGAGAAAAGGAAGAGAAGAATAAAAGTTGTTGGTCGAAGAATTATCTCTCACATGTATTTTTTTTTGACATGTCTACATAAAAGGGGGAGGAGAATTCGAACTAGTGACCTCCGCTTTATTAAGCGCGATCTCAACCGATTAATCCACCTCTTGAGAACATCTCTCACATGTTTTGTGTGTACTCTTTTTTTTTTTTTTTTTAAATGGCCGTGTGTACTCTTAATTATGTTAGAAAATAAAGCAATTTATAATTCTTCTTATTATTATATGCTCGTTAATCATTTCTTATATATTTTTCTTTTTCCTTTTCCAAGTTTATAATTAATTTCCATCTTAATTGGAATAATTCCATCTATTTTCGTTTGATAATGAAGTCCAATTTCAAAAAAAAAAAGAAAAAGAAAAAGAAAAAGATTTCTTTTCAAACTTTATGCTCAAATCATACGTAACAAACAACATTCATAAGGTATTAAGGTGGCAGGAATTATAACGCAATCAACATATTTGAAAGTGAATTATTATTTCATAATATAGGGATAAATATATATGGGGAGATTAATATAAATCCATTAAGAGGAAAAATGGAAGGTAGTCTAACAGAAAAGCAAAGGTGGCGCGGAGATTTTGCGCACCTGGAGTCCACTGAGGGTCGTGGCCATCACTTTTGGTCGGTTGAAGATAGGGTTCAAAGGTTTATATGCTGCTGCACATGTCAGTGGAATATATATACGTAATGTGTACTGGAAGTTATAATGAAGAAGATAAAAAAAAAGTGATATATAACGTATGGAGATGATTGAATGGAAAAGGAAACAGAAAGCAGAGAATGGCCAGGACTCGTGGTGGTGGGGTTGTAAATTTGAGGTGGTGTGCCACCATTGGTTTGTGGATTTGACTCCTCTGTAATAATTATTATTATTATTGTCTAATCACTAAAATACTTCACTGACACTTTTTTTTTTTTCCTTGAATACAAATAGACAAAGCGATTACATATCTTGCAGATCTATAGGAAAATTTTCCCCCCGCAACCTATCTTCATTCAACCCCAACGCCATTTTTGCTAGATTGTGAGCAGCTCCGTTTGCTAATTAACATGCTTAACCTCCCACTCAGGGAAACGTGTCAACTTAGCCCTTGCATCATTCACAACTTGCCCATACAAGCTCCAGCAATCCTCTGCCTTCGTTAAAGCTCGAACAATAATCAAACACATCTCCTTCCAATATGATTCTTCGGAGATACAGATGAACTGCAAGCCCCAAATGCCTCAGCCATGGTCGGTTCATTAACGTTCCCCTTAGTTGCACAGAGCATTACTACTGGGACCCCTTCATGATTGCAGATGATTGTTGTTGTGCAAGTCTAAGGCTGCATGATCCCAGTTCATTTTTAACCACCCAGTACTCGGGTTCAGCCATGTAGTATGAAATCAGCAACATCGCATGTGCACTTTTGAATTAGGGCCGGGTACACGTACACTCTAACCACACATCCTTTGCCGAGGGGCAACTCCAAAGGACATGTTCTAGTGTTTCACTCTCCAACCCACATATAGGACAAAAAAGATCCAATGTAACATGTCGTTTAAATAACCGTGTTCCTTCGTTGGCAAAATATCATTGCAAGCTTGCCATATAAAGGTTCTCTTGATACTTGATACTTGATACTTGATACTTGATACTCAACTCTTCTTTTATTAAACCCTATTTATTAGTCTTTGACTTTTTATTTTATTTTTAGTACTGTTATAGAATCATCTCTCATCTCCCTCATATTATAATGTTGCAGTGTTCATAATTTTTTAATTATATATTTACTGAAAAAATAAAAAATAAAAAAATTTGATGTGCACCGTTACATTAGCACACGAAAATTGAATATTTAGAATTACTTTTTTTTTAAGTGTTAATTGATTCAATGATTAAGAGACACCGTCACATCAATTCGACTCGATAAGGGTAAGATGATGGTTAAATATATATATATGTAATACTTCTCTCTAAGTAATATTATATAATCGTCCTCAAGAGGTAGTTCAATCAGCTGAAACCACGTCTAATAAAGTAGAGGTCACTGGTTCGAATCTCCCCTCCTCCTTTTGTGCGGACATGTCAAAAAAAAAGAAGAAAAAAAAAAAGAGTAATGTTACATAATCGTATAATACACATCTGTTTCACTCTCATCGTGCCATCTTACGAGGCTGATGTGGAAGGGTTAGTTTTAATAAAAAAAGATTTGGCGTGAAAACTGTCGAATTTTAAAGGTCACAGAGGGTTTTCAATAACAAACCATTTTAAGACTCGGGGACTCAACGGCCCACCTCCACCGCATTAAACGCAGGCTAGCAATCGATTAACCGCCGAAATTCAAATACCTCATAATAAAGTAAGGATTAACCATCAAAATCCCTCTCTTTAAGTCTTAATTAACACAGTACTCATTCTCCCTCTCTCCGACGCGACGTAACTCTCCCCAGACAGAGTCGTCTCTCGATCATCTCAGAAATGGCAAAAGCAGCCCGTCATCCACCTTATTTTGAGGTCCTCCAATTCAAAACCATCATTTTTCCATTTTCTGCACAATTATTTTGATTTTGATTTTGATTTTGGGTTAGTTGGCAGATGAAAAAGGAGGCAATATTGACGCTGACGGAGCGGAAGGGGTCGAGGTCGAGCCAGCAAGCAATAGCGAAGTTGATAGAGGAGAAGCACAAGAAAGTGTTGCCATCGAAATTCAAGAAATCCCTGTCGGTGCAGTTGAACAAGTTTGTCAAGTCCGAGAGGCTCGGCAAAGTCAACAACTCCTTCAAGCTCTCCCCCACCGACAACCCCAAAAATGTGACCCACAAAACGAAGAAGAAGGCCGCGCCCAATAAAAAGTCGGCCAAGAAGATTGCAGAGAAGCCGATGAACAGGAAGAAGGCTAGGAAGTAGGAAGTAGGAAGTGATTTGCAACTAACTCATTGTCGCATAATTACTTAGTTAGTTGAAAATGTTGTACTATTCAATATTGCTGCTTTAATTTTTATGTGTATTTAATGTTGTTGTTTATTAGATAAGAAAAAATAAATAAATGTGTTAATTAGAATATATTCAGCAACATATATATATATATATATATGAAGAAATAAAGGTAAATCTGAAGCTAGCTAGCCCACCACGCACAGAGGAATTTATGTTTAGTTAAAGTTGGTACCTAAAGTTATTGATTCCTTTTAATTGTGGCGATTAATGGTAATAAGGTCTTGGCAAGGGAAATTTGAAGAGATACTTGTAAGAGCATCCACAGCAGCCTCTTCAAATTTTCTTCTTCAAAATAATTAAAAGTACACTTTTGATTATTTTAACAGCCCACCTTTTTATAGAACACTTTTCAGCCTCTCTACTTTAATAATTCTCTATCACTATTTTATTTAAATATTATTTTTCACTTTCCTTCTCTACTTTATTTTCATTAAAATATTATTTTTCAGTTGCCTCTTCAGTTGCCTTCTGAGCCTCATCTTCCAAATCCTCTTCACGCTCCTCATCGTCGTGGCCTTGGTTGTCTTCGTCTTCTGGTTTGTTTTGTTTTCGTTGTTTTCGTTCCAAATCCTCTTTAGTTGTCTTCGTCTTCTGGCCTTAGTTCCGCGTCACCGACGCCTCGCTCACCCAGTTCAACTTCTCCATCGTCGACAACACGCTCCACTACAACCTAGAGCTAGCCCGTTCGCACAACATAGAACGCTTGATCAATGTGAACCACTGTCGAGCGCCGTCAAGGACGATCTACTTCGACAGGTTCATCCCGTCCAGGACGGGTTCGAACTTTGCTCTCTCCTCCACCTCCCTTCAGATCGACCTAAGGAAAATTTGAAGAGGAATGAATGGACGAGATGCTCGGGATCGTCAGGGTTTTGCGTCAGAAATTTCCCATTCAGGATCGTCTGATGAAGATGGAGGTGAAAAACGGCTTCTCCGAGAGCGAGAGGAAGAAAAAAACACAGAGGGAAAGAAAGGGGAAGAAAGCTGAAAGAAAAAAAAAAAAAAACAGAGGTCGCAGAAAGAAAAGAGGAGAGAAAAGTTGAAAAGGAAAAGGGAGGAGAGATAAAATATAATTGTTTAAAGAGTAGAGAGTGAATAGTAATTGTTAAGCTTGAAAGAATACTGTTCACATTGTTAAGTTTTTGTTAAAATGAAGAGGCTGAAAAGTGGTGTTTTTAGCTCTTTTTGTTAAATGGGCTCTTCAAACTAACAAAAAAATGTGTTTGAAGAGTCTGCAATGGGTGCTCTAAGAGCACTCACTGTAGGCTCTTCAAACTCACTTTTTGGTTATTTTGAAGAGTTAATTAAACAAAAAATGCTTAAAATGCCAATTTTTAACCTCTCTATTTTAACAAAAAAACTAACATTATGAACAGTAAACCTTTAAACTTAAAAATTATTATTCACTCTCTATTCATTAAACAACTATATTTTTTCTCTCCTCATTTTTCCTTTTCATTTCTCTATCCTTCTTCTTTCCGCATCCTCTATTTTTTTTCTTCCTCTCTCACATTTGGCGCCATCACCATCGAAGATTGTGGAGTCGAAGGCAGCAAGGATGTCGGAATTGAAGCATCTGGATTCCTTCCAGCATGCTGATGCCAGAATCAAAGCATTCGGATGTCGGAATCAAAGCATCATTCGAATCAAACCATGGCCGTCCCTCGGAGATCAGTACTCCACCGTATCATTCATCAATGTAATCGGCGGCACGCCGGAGCTCGCACCAAAGGCCTTGTGACCTTTAATGAAAAACCTCGCTCCGATAAGCTTCCAGTTGCAATTAATCACCGAAAACTTCTTGCCGGCCTCGCAGGTCCCTTTCCACCGTTTTGGAACAGGGCCAAGATTCTTGTCCGAGAAGCTACACTGTTCGGGCCAAATTCTAGTGTCGAATACACCGACGATAACATCGGATCCATAGTCAGAATCTAACCATAGGCCACGCTGGTTCAGTAGGCCAAGGAACTGAGGAGAGTGCGTGGTGTGGAGCTCCCTCCAGCGGTCCTCAACCCTAAAAGACAAAGAATAAACAAATTTCTGAAAAATAATATTTTAATGAAATAGTGAAAGTGAATTGTTAAAGTAGAGAGACTAAAATTGGTGTTCTAAAAAGATGAGTTGTCAAAATAACAAAAAGTGTACTTTTTGTTATTTTGAAGAGGAAAATTTGAAGAGTCTGNATAGTAATTGTTAAGTTTGAAAGAATACTGTTCACATTGTTAAGTTTTTTGTTAAAATGAAGAGGCTGAAAAGTGGTGTTTTTAGCTCTTTTTGTTAAATGGGCTCTTCAAACTAACAAAAAAATGTGTTTGAAGAGTCTGCAGTGGGTGCTCTAAGAGCACTCACTGTAGGCTCTTCAAACTCACTTTTTGGTTATTTTGAAGAGTTAATTAAACAAAAAAGGCTTAAAATGCCAATTTTTAACCTCTCTATTTTAACAAAAAAACTAACATTATGAACAGTAAACCTTTAAACTTAAAAATTATTATTCACTCTCTAGTCATTAAACAACTATATTTTCTCTCTCCTCATTTTTCCTTTTCATTTCTCTCTCCTACTTCTTTCCGCACCCTCTGTTTTTTTTCTTCCTCTCTCACATTTGGCGCCATCACCATCGAAGATTGTGGAGTCGAAGGCAGCAAGGATGTCGGAATTGAAGCATCTGGATTCCTTCCAGCATGCTGATGCCAGAATCGAAGCATTCGGATGTCGGAATCAAAGCATCATTCGAATCAAACCATGGCCGTCCCTCGAAGATTAGTACTCCACCGTATCGTTCATCAATGTAATCGGCGGCACGCTGGAGCTCGCACCAAAGGCCTTGTTACCTTTAATGAAAAACCTCGCTCCGATAAGCTTCCAGTTGCAATTAATCACCGAAAACTTCTTGCCGGCCTCGCAGGTCCCTTTCCACCGTTTTGTAACAGGGCCAAGATTCTTGTCCGAGAAGCTACACCGTTCGGGCCAAATTCTAGTGTCGAAATACACCGACGATAACATCGGATCCATAGTCAGAATCTAACCATAGGCCACGCTGGTTCCATAGGCCAAGGAACTGAGGAGAGTGCGTGGTGTGGAGCTCCCTCCAGTGGTCCTCAACCCTAAAAGACAAAGAATAAACAAATTTCTGAAAAATAATATTTTAATGAAATAGTGAAAGTGAATTGTTAAAGTAGAGAGACTAAAATTGGTGTTCTAAAAAGATGAGTTGTCAAAATAACAAAAAGTGTACTTTTTGTTATTTTGAAGAGGAAAATTTGAAGAGTCTGCTATGGATACTTTATCGGAAGTTTGGTTTAATTGGTGGATTTGAATATTAATTTATGGTACGTTATTGGGAATTCAAGGAGTTTAAATACAATCATCATTTTATATTCTTTAGTTTTGTGATAATACTTCACAAAAGCCATCTCCACTCCTTCCGGATTCTCCCATAATTGCCCCATGTCATCAATAATTTTTGCAATAAGATTTATGAGCCGCTTTGCTTTTACACGTTCTTGGAAAAATCGCGTATTTCGGTCTCCTTTTGTGATCCATTCCTCCTTTGCCCTTTGTCGATCTCCACAGAATATCTTCTTGGTCTAAATGAATTTTGAGTTCCTTTTGAAGTTTGTGACCTTTCTCACAGTCAATGCTCCATCACTCCCTTGAAGGGTAAGAATTTTTTTTTTTTTTTTCTTTAGTTTATTCATCTTTCCCATGGGATCCTTACGGTTGTGCTACCACTGGGTAAGTTTTCTTCTACAACCATTTAATTTTGCATGCAAGCTCTCCCACTGACCGCCAAATACATTAGTATCTCCCCATGCACGTTGAATTACCTCATGATAGTCTTCCTCGAGAGCCCAACTTGCCTCATATTGGAATGTTTGACTCCGTCTTCGTCCCACCATCTTACCATCCAAGCACAGGAATAAAGGGAAATAATTGGAACCCATAGAAATTTCTAGGGGAGACTTCAGTTTGCCCTCCCAAACTTCCAGTCGATTGTACAAACCCCTTCTGAACTTTCAAAACTCTCACTTAAGCTCCTTGAACTTTGATTTGCACTCACTTAGAATCCCTCACATTAAAAGTACATTGTTTTGGGCCCCAAACTTCAACTCCACCTAACCCAAAACGACACCGTTTTGGGCATTAAAACTAACAGAAGAGTCCAAAGTGAGAGCAAATCAAAGTTCAGGAGGCTTAAGTAAGAGTTTTGAAAGTTCAAGGAGGGTTTGTACAATTGGCTGGAAGTTCCTGAGAAGGGGGGGGGGGGGGGAAACTAAAATTTCCCCAAAATTCTACCTTAACTTCAGCTTCAGGAAAAAGCTCTCTCCATTCCATGTTTGCCACCCTTTATCAAGTCTTTCTTTTATAAAAGCCATGTCTTCCCTACAATTATTCCACGTATATTTAGGCCTAGAAAAACCTAAATCCGTTAACTCACATTCCTCCAAAGCTTGTAGAAAATCTCTCATCTGACTTCTATTTTTTTTGACTTCCCACCCATTTTTCCAATGGAGTTAAGATATCATTAAAGTCCCTACACATACCCATGGTAATGGGTTAAATTGCGCCAAGATTTTTAGTAAACTCCATGACTCTTTACATTTTACCGCTTCTAATTGTCCTTTCTTGCCCTTCTCCATAGGTCTACCTTCTTCCCCATTACCTTTTCTCTTCTTCGTTCCATGTATATCACCTTCATCCCCATATTTTCATTTCCATGTGATTAATGCCTTCTCAGGATTACAACAGGCCACCTGGGCTACTTTAATTGTCCTAGCCACATCAGCAACAAGTGGGCCTATATAACCAGATCCCCCTGAGCTACATTTCTGGCCCATGCTCTCTATCATATACCTAGGGTTTTCCTTCGTAATGTCGTTACTTCCCTTTGCCACAAAACCGCCCATTCCATCAAGAGATATCATTTCCCTTTTTGAATTCTCACCCTCAATATCTTCAGCGTTAGCGTCCATTTGAATTCTTTCCATTTGTGCCTCTTGTGTATCTCTCTCCATTAAGCCAATATTATTGTCCCCCTAAAAATCCATTGTTGGATCCTCTATTTCAATCACTCCCCCCACATGGAAACCACCAATATTCTCCCCATGATTTCTGCCAATAGTTCTGCTATCTCCTTTACGGGAATGGCCATTCCTGCTTATCGAAACATCTTCATCGAAATCCTCCATGGCTCCATTCTCCTCCGGTTGTGGTCTCTTTGGGTCATGATCCCTCTTTCCAACATGGCTTGGACGTGGGTTTATCTCTGCCGTTTTCGAATAATTAGAGCCCACAATCCTCGGTCAGAAACCACGTCACCCCTAATTCCTTTCTCCTCTCCGTGTTGGTGATGGAGCCCGCAGCCCAAAGCCAAAATGAGCACTGGACTCATGATTTCGCAACATACTCCTTTTCTCACACCCCCCCTTTATCATGCCTGATTACACTGTGACACCCCGCCCGATGGAAATATCAATTAACCAGTAATTGACCCCACGGCGCGCCATCCCAGCCATTTTCCTTCGAGACACGACATCTGGGAAAACACTTTTTTCGTCGTAACGAGAAAACTGCAGCGGAAGACTTTACTAAAGACTACGGAATCAAGAGATAATAAATAAAACATCATACAGCGATACCAAAGATAAGTACTACATCCATAATATTATAAAAGTCACCAAATGTATCGGTCATCAGACTATCAAATAGATATATTCCCAAAATAAGATGCTACAACATAATTCACAAAAGATCAACGGATCAAAGCCTAGACTTAAGCTTTAATAAGGCTAATGAGATCAAAATCCCTATAAAGTCTGCACGGGCAGATCCTCTATCCTCCCACATCGTCCTAAGCCTGACCAGATCCATATCCTCAAAAATCACCCGAATCAGGTCCTGAGCAATCACCCAAGTAGGCTCCGACGGCATCCTCGTCTAAAGCAGATAAACTGCGCAATTATTCGTAATGATGGGGAAAGACATAAAATAAGGTGGATAAGTCTAAGACTTAGTGATTTTTAATGCAGATAATATCCATGCCAGTTTTAGTAATGAACTCAGGTGTTTAATAAACAAAAGCAGTTCCATCATGACAGTTTAATTATGCGTGATATATATATAGTAATGATATATACATATGATGTAAACAATAGTCATAGTTCAACAGTATGGTCTACCCGAGATATTATCCTTTCTCAGCAGGGTTGATGCTGTCCCGAGGAACCTATAATACAATGTCAGTGCCCCAGCCATTGCACAACATACCATACGTAACATTAGTGGCACGACCGAGTCCAATCCCAAGTGGCCCACACCAACTAATGGCGTCCATCCTGTAGTGACCGAACCATTGAGAATGGTTGCATCAAGGTCACGAAACCAATGGATCCACAGCCCTCACATAACGCACATATTTGACCATAAAGCTAACATGTATAGTAAGTCCATGGCCATTACTACCGGACGTACTGGTGTACCATGTCACACGATGCAATTATCTTGTCTGTATTTTACATGCATGTTATTTTACAAGTCCCACTTGGTTAACATGTTCAGTATAATGTTTTTCTCAAAAAACAGAGTTCATGTGCAATTCGTACAAAACGTGAGAGTTGTAAAATATGCATGTTTGCTTGGTACACAAAATAGACGTGTAATGCATGGAAAATAACAGTGCGCATTATGTGAGTTAAAACTCACCTGGATCGATACGCGTCTCTGAAAACTCCAAAAGATCCGGGTTCTCCAAATCTATGGAAAACCTTCTATTAGTCCTAATTCTACTAAATAACTCTAAAGTAAGGAAAACATGAGCTACGGGACGGTTGGTGAAAATAGGGTTTCCCTGTCACACAGTGACCGTACATCCAGGCTCGAGAGCGTACGTCCACCGTGTAATAACAAGCCATACGTCTGGTCGCAATACCGTACGTCCGCTGTATGGGTCCTCAGGGAGAACCTCATTTTCTTTTCCACTGTCCACCTATCCTCCGACTCCTAGGGCTACTAGGAACAACCTAAAGCCTTCTAGTCCAGTTAATAGCCTTCATGCAATGTAACAACACTAAGCTAACGAAAACGCTAACCCAAACGGGTCTTAAAGCATAACTAAGACTAAACA
This sequence comes from Carpinus fangiana, assembly GCA_006937295.1. NCBI lineage: Eukaryota > Viridiplantae > Streptophyta > Magnoliopsida > Fagales > Betulaceae > Carpinus > Carpinus fangiana. The sequence goes on from CM017322.1 coordinate 26,608,800, forward strand.
TAAAACGAACAGCATAACGACGTAATTAAAAGCTAAGGATCGAACGTTACCTCCTTGAAAACCGTAAGAGTTTCGCCTCACGAACGTTACGAAACTCGCAAACGCCGCACACACACGCTCACCAAACACTCACAAACACTCTGGAAATACTCTGGCAGCCTGGGGGCATTCTGAAGTTATGAAAAACACGAAATGGTATGGTGCTATTTATAGGCTCAGAAAGCAGTGGACGTCCGGTGGTTCTTGCCCAGCGGTTCTATGGCTACCTCGTACGTCTGGGTATTAACCAGAGGGTATTCAAAAAGTAGCGTATGTCCGGTGGTCCCACGTACGTCCGCCTGTACGGTTTGCAGAGCGTACGTCCGGTGGTCTCCCCACGTACGTCCGCACTACAGACAACAGAGTACGTCCGTTAGACCTAGCGTACGTCCATCCAAAAGTTCAAATTACCCTTTTGACATCCTTAGTGACCCAAAGCCCAAATTAATCCCCTCAACTAAGCTACTTACGCCTAGTTAAGAATTTGGGTCACTACATACATCGTATTGGAAAAAGTACTTCGGGAGCTCTCTTATTGGAGCACAATCCAGGTGGACACTCCCTCCAATTTTAGCATTTGTCCTCTTGATAGTGGCTTGGATAAATTTATTGAGATTTTGACTCTAAAAAATTCACCCCAGCCTACACCATCCTCATCTGTATCGACCTCCTCCACCACCCCGATAATAGCTCCAATTTTTTTCCCCACCTCCTTACACATTCAAACTAATGGAAAGTTTAGCATTCGTACCCAGAAAGAGGCCCCATCAAATGATAAATTCGATATATTGGTAGAGAGAATACTAAAAAAAAAATATTCATTATATATATTCAAGTATTAGTGTAGTTCTACAGTTCATGATATATTGATCACGTAATTAATTTAAACCACGTGAAATCTTTCTGCATGTCTTTGCTTTTAAAGTCCCACACGAAAAAAATAATAATAATTTGAGCACATGCATTTATCTAAATAAAAAATTGAGCCTCTGGACTATCAAGAACAAGAAGAATCCGAAGCTAGTAAAACACCAGAGCTTTATTTAATATTCCATATATTCGTATATTTGATGTCACAATTCTGTGATTTGGTACAAGAACAACTTTTTTGACGTGCCCATGTGGATCAAAAAGTTTTATTTTATTTATTTATTAAAAAACAAAAAAAAAAAAGTGTTCCAAAATGCTCAAAAAATAATAATAATAATCATTTGAACTTTTTTGACGTGTTACATGGGCGCGTCAAAATTTTCTGACGTATCTATGCTGCCACGTCAGAAAACTCTGATGTGCCCATGTTGCACGTCAAAAAAGTTTTAGTGATATTAGTTGGCCAGCAGCTCAATTCTTTTTACTCTCCCTCCTTTTTTCTAATTCTCTCCCGCCCAAGCAGCTCTATCTCTTCCTCTCCCCCTCTTTTTTTCTTTCTTTTCTCCCCACTTGCGCAGGTTAGTCTTTCTTTTCTCTTTTTTTTTTCTTTCTTTTCTACTGGGTTTGCGATTTTTATTTTTTTATTTTTTCCTCTACTGGGTTAGAGATTTTTTTTGCTCTTTGATTTTGATTGGGTTTCCAATTTTTGGTTTGATTCTGGGTTGGTTTTTCTGATTTGCAGATAGTAAGCTGGGTTCCGGTGCTTTTGCTATATGTAGTTCCGATTTTTTGACAAAATTTTTACCAAGAAGGAAATTGTCGGAGAGAGAAATGGAAATGAAAGAGAGAGATGCAGAAATCTAGAGTTTGGAAGAGGAAGCGAGAGAGAGTAGCGGGGTCTAGGGCTGTGGAGATCGAGAGAAAGAGAGACAGGTCAAAAAATTATGACGTGGCAGAAAGTGACACATCAAAAATCTGGATTTTTGACTCCTTAATTGTTAACCTTCACTACACGTCAAATGGCCAGACACGTTAAAAAAGTTTGATAAAAAAATATTTGATTTTTTTTGTAGTGATATATAAAAATAAAATTATGTAGCTGGCCCTAACCATATATATTTTTGCTAGTCCAATACTGAGGTGAGGCCCATGATATTCTGGTCTTGAATTGTCCAGTTGATGAAAGAGATGATCGATCGATCGATCGGTTGTAATCAGGTTGAACCGTTGAAGCATGCATGTATTTGCACCACAGAAAAGAAGCAAAGATTACAGAACAACTACTACAGGATTGAAAGTCAAGAGGGGGTTGGTATTTAATTGCAGTACGTAGGAGATTTTAGTTAGAGCCGAAAGAGACCATACAATTTGAAAACAACCTGCCCGTCTATTCTCAATTGGTTTGGAATTCTCTAGTCTTCTTCAAATTAATCATTTTCCACCTCCAAACCTGAAGAAAAATATCTGATTTTACGTCAATGGTTTTGCCATGTACCATTGTACCTTGTCTTTTATTTCATTGGGTGACTGTATATATGGAATCCAATGAAATTTGCATTTTATATATATTCAACGGACTATATTCGTTATTCATTATGCCTAGTTTAACTAAAATAGGTGTACTTTCAAAATACATTTAAATAGATGAAGAGTTCTTTGAAAAGTATTTAGCTAAGGACAGAGTTTTCTTTCAAGCTGGCCTGGGTTGGAGGAATCTCCTCCAACCTAATCTGTAAAAGTGATATATGTCCTTTAAACATGTGAGATGCACATGAGTTTTTAATAATAGGGACAAAGTTGAAATAAATAATATTAAAAACTCATATGCATATCACATGTTATTAAAAAAATGGACACATGTCACTTTCATAGATTAGGTTTGAGGAGATTTCTTCAACCCAGTTTGAAGGAAAACTCTGTCATTTAGCAGGCTAAAATAAAATAAAATAGAAAAATTAGCCTATTAACTAAAGCTTAAATTAAAATTTAGAGAAGTAGATCATATAAATGCTCTTACAATATATAAGATATTCATTCACATTATGTAAAGGGAAATGTTATATAATATGAATATTGCATATATAGTGAAGTAAGTTTTTGGGGTAATTTCACTTTAAACCCTTAAATTACCACACAATTTGACAAGCTCCCAAAAGTTTAAAATTTTTTAATTTGAACTTTTAATTGCAACCAATTTGAACATTTTCGTCAGATTTTTTTAATTTTAAAAAATGAGACAATTACGTTTATATCCAGACTTTTTTATAAAATTTCAAATTTACCCTTAATTTTAAATTAAAAATTAAAAAAAAAAATCGCAAGGTAGGCCATAGTTGGAAAAGAAAATTGAAAGGTAACTTAATTTGTCTTCTAAGGGGTTTTAACGGCAAAAATTGACGAATGCAATTGAAAGTTCAAAAGTTTAAATTTAGAAGTTTTGAAGTTCGGTAGAATTGTCTAATCATGTAGTTATTTAGAGGTTTAAAGTGAAGCTATCCCTGAGTTTTAGTTTTTTTTTTTTTTTTTTTTTTTAAGATAATATTCACCTAAAAAAAACACACACAAACAAAAAGAAACCGTATGCATTCCTCTTATGCAAAATTAGATTTATTCCAATATATATCTCCCTAGCATCTTTGGCCACGCACCATCTTATGTCAGCATCCTTGTGTGATGCAGGGAACTTCAAATAAAAACAAAAAAAAATACAAATACATCAATTAACGGTCACAATTAATCAATTTAATATACAAATTAAATATTTACAAATGGTGATGCAAATTAAAGATTGTTGGGACTGATGAGATGCTTTGACTTGATCCAGTGATCGATGAATGACAGCACAATTAATTTTATTATTCCTAGTTTGGTAGCACATCAATTTTTTGTTTTGTTTAATCTTCCCCTAATAACGTTATTAATTATGTGCACATGGCACGTAGACAACAACAATTCCTTTACCAAGACATGTGAAGGAATTGTTAGGCTATTGTTAGGCTTCATTTGGGCCACTATATTTATGAGTTATCACTTCCTGTTGATAGTGGATAAAGATGCTCTCAAACACAAGCCAAAAACCACCTACTTCAATTCAAAATCATCCTTTTTAATCATAGAAAAGTAGAAAACCCGTCTCATCAATTCACATCATGCCAAACTAACCATATCGTGAATTGGGTTTATTTTAAGCAAGTTTCGATAGAGTCATCAGACAAATTAATAGTCATCGAGGTATCAATAATATACGTGCACAATCTTCACGTCTACAAAAATGGTACATCGAGGTATCAATAATATATGTACACAATCTTCACGTCTAAAAAAATGGTATTACATCTAAAAAAAAATCAGTTTTAAACAATCAAATAAAAAAATAAAAAAAAAGTTTTGAAAAGTTTGGCAAAAACACGATTTGCATGACCTTTGCAAAAAGTCAAAGTGAGCCCCATGTTATTGTGTGGTCATCGAGACACCGTAGCTTTTGGATACCACAAATGGCATGAAACTTGAGGCTTTGCACCGTGGTCGACTGGTCGTCATCATCATCATATTGCTCTCTCTTTCTCTTACCCACCTAAATAACTCCTTAAGTCCCACTTCTACGTGCTGGCCAGTATTCATTATCACCAAATTCTTCTCACCGCTTTAAACCCCACAAAATTATGGTGCATTGAATTGACGGAGTTCAGGTTCAATCTTAGAATTTTTAATTTTGATATAATATTAAATTATTAGTTATCCTAAAAATTTAAACCGATAAAAATAGGTAAATTTAATCACTTAATCATTAATTTAACAATTTCCTTATCTCCATCCCTTTCAATTCAAGCTTATATGCGTCCAAAGTTCTCTCTGTTATACTTGAAAACAATTTAAATTTTATTTTATTGCATCTAATTATAAATATATAAAAATTATAGTAATAGTTAGAAAAAACTTTACAAAAAATTTCTAATTTACCACATGATTTAAAAAGACCCTTTCAAATTTTAAAATCTCTTAATTTTACCCCTTAAACTATTAATTTGATGCAATATACTTCATCTATCTGTCAGTTTTCTTTTTCTAAAGATAAAAGTGATAAAATAACTTTTATACCTCTTAAACTTTTATAAAAATTTAAATTTACTATTCATTTTAAATTATTAAAAAAAAAAGTGCGTCAATGGGTTTGGTCGGTTTTCTTTTATTTTTTCAAAAGGTAAGTTTTTGTTAGAGTTAATAGTAAAAATTGACGAAATGTGATCAATTGCATTAAATTAAAATGTTAAAAAATAAAATTGAAAGATTCTTCTTTAAATAGTTCAATATCGGAAATTTCCGCTAATAGTTTTTTTTTTCTAAAAAAAAAAAAAAGAAATAAAAAAATACCATTGGTGCTTGGTGTCCGGCCCCATTAAATAAGAACAGCAACATCCGTGAGAAATGCCGGTACGTAGTAGCATCTCTCATATTTATGATCACCAGTGGCAGTCACCACCCCCTCCTTTCCTACTAATTATCCGCACAATATTATTATTTTTTGCATATATATATATATATATGAATTATACGAATGCATATCTTTATTCCTCACCCACCTCTCTTTCTCTCTCTAGAGCGAGCTAGAGAGAAGGCAAAGGAGAATAAAAGAGCGGAGAACAACAATGGAAGGTGTGTCGGCGAGCATGTACAAGGGGCTGAGAGCGTACTGGAGGAGGAGAGGCTACGAGAAGCTCAATGGGTCTGGTCGGAGGCGAAGGGCGAGGGTGGAGCTGCTGGGCTCGACTCGGCGGAGGCGGTTCTGGCGGATCAAGACAGCGCCGAAGCTTCGGCGCCTGAGAGGGTCTTCGCCCAAGAAGCTCTTGCGGTGGCTTCGAGACTGGTACGTCAACATGATGCTGCGATTGGCTAGCTCCCGGGCGTTCACTGCTGGAGTCGCCGGAGGATACGGTGGGGCCACTTACGATGGGATTGGTGGGTTCGGGAGGGGCCCACCCAAGGAGTACGATGAGAAGGTGATCGTTGAGATCTACAAGAATGTCGTGATGCATCAGGGCCTCGCGATGTAGCAGAACTTGGCTGATCAGAACGGTACTTTTTTTCTTTTTCTTTTTTCTTTTTCTTTTGTGGGATGAATAACCAGACGGTAATTTAAATTAATTATGGGTATTATTTTGCATCAGCGATTTGATCAAGTGCAGCAAATCATGCAAATTTATCCTGGGAATTCAACACAAAAATTAAGATAATTTATTTTCCAGTTTTTATTATTATTATTATTATTATTATTATTATTATTAATGATGTTCTTGTCAATTGTAAGTTGTAACAATAACTGATAAGTGATAATCCGTTGTAAAACTGCTAAATCCGAAATATTATCTTACTTTTTAGGAGTAATTCTAGAAAAAAAAATTGTGTTCCTCCAAAGATAAGGTAACATTTGATTAAATTCAATAATAATACAAGTCTAATAATAATTTTAAAAGTTACGTTATTTTTGGAAGAATGCAAAAGTAATATAAAAGAAACTTGTAGTATTATTCAATTTTTTAGTAATAATTAGTTGGAATCACAACGCTTTCTTAGTAATAGTTAGTTGTATTTTAACAGTATTTTTGTCTTTTTTATTTTTTTATAATATTTTTTCAATATAACTAATTAAAAAAATTATAATTAAATTTAAGAAAATATTTATTTAGCGGGTGAGGTGTTAAAAGTCAGCTAGAATATAATCTTAAATAAAAACTTGTAATAAAAGTTTAACTACTAATAAATTGACCTCTAATCATGTGTAATTGATTTTTTTGGCACTTAGACCAATAATAGAGGAGCATATGATCGTGGGTGCAAGTCACATTGATTGGACTCCATCTGAAAGACATTTTTGAAGAAACAAAAGACAAAAAAAAAACACCCAGGAGTGTAATTTTGTTTTTTTTTTTTTTTTGACATGTTCACACAAAAGTATGAGAGATTTGAACTTGTGACATCCGCTTCATAAGGCGTGATTTACAGTCGATTGAACTACCTCTTGAGGACACAAGAGTGTAATTTGAGTTAAGGTGAGGAACAAGAAATGACCGGAAATGGTCATGGGGCCATATATTCCTAGGCCTTTACCAATAATAGTATTGGCTTTTTTAAAACAATTTTAAAAAACTTATTAAAAAGGGCCAAAGTTATCTACTTTATTATAAATTTAATTTAATTTAACAAGACTTTCTAAATATCAAGAGTGAAAAAGTAAAAATTAATTAATTTTTTAAGCTTATATATTCATTTATCTTTCATCTCTTATCTATGAAAAGAAATAATTAAAAATATATATATTTAAATGAAGTAGATAAAAAATGTAGATAGTTTGATGTTTAATTCATTTAAGTGACTCTCCAAATTAGAAAAAAATGAGTTTTTCTCTTCAATTTTTTTTCCTTTTTAATAGTTCAATGGGAATGTTGTAAGGCTGCGAGAATTTCGGATTAAGTTTTTTCTAGTAAATTGATGTTCGAATCGTTAATAATTCGAATAAAAAACTTTTTTTTAACGGATCTCATCTCAGAACAAGACTTGTTGGGACATGTGAATCTTATTAGGACAACAAAATTATTAAAGTTAGTTATTATTATTATTGGTTGGAACCTTTTAAAAAGTGGATAAGGTGAATTCACCCAATTAGATTTGGGCTTGTGAGCTGTGACCCAATTGTGGTAGTCGTGGGATGTGAGTCATCTTATTATCATATGATTGGGAATCCTTATTGAATGTGTTTGCCAGATTTCAAGGACTATTGTCTAATGGAAATGCCAGATTTCATTTGGATATATGATTTTGGTTATCTATTATATTCCCTCTTTTCCGCTGGTCAAACACATGCCTAATCAATTTTATATCCTTTTAAAATTAAATGTCAATTTAATAAATTGATAGAGTTTTCAGGAACTTTCTTCAATCCAGTCTATAAAAGTGACATATGTCTTCTTTTTTAGTAACATGTGAGATGCATATGAGTTTTCAATAAAATTTATTTCAATTTTGTCATTGCTATTAAAAAAACATATGCATTTCATATGTTCAAGAGATACGTGTTACTTTTATATACTAGATTAAAAAAAATTTTACAACCCAATTTGAATGAAAACTTTGTCCGATGACACCTCTAGTAAAAAAAAAATTTTGCTGCCAAATAATTAGATCAATATCATTAAGCAATCAAACAATTTTATTCATCAGCACAATATTATATTTTCTCCCATTAGGAAGGAAAAGGTAATCCCACTCACTATAAAAGTATAAAGTGAGGATGGGAAATGGATGGAGATGATTAAAATTGAGAGGTACAAACCCATGATTGTCATCCCTAACAATATATTTTACATTTTTTTTTTACTCTAGTAAAAAATAAAAGTACATAAAAAAACAATTTTAATCATCAAATACGTACTCAAAACGACTCACTTTTTATATATATATAAAAAATAAAAAAATAAATTTATCATCTCATATAATGGATTGAAATGAGTTTTGATTTTTTGTGAAAGAAAAATGAAGAAGGCTACTTTCCTACTCGGTAATGTGAAGAAAGCACTTCTGACTTTTTTTAGAAAAAGGAAAGAAAGAGAGAGAGAGGGGGAGGGGTTTGCTAAATCTCTCAACGGCTTGTTTACGATTCAATTGGGTCAATAGAATATTTATTTTTCATAATATGAGCTAGGGCTGAGAGTCTGTCGGTAATGTCGATTTCGGAAGAAAATTTGTGTTTTCACATTTCATCAACTTATTTCGCTAACTTTTTGTTCTATCACCGAATGATGGTCGGTAATGCCAATTTCAATAATATTAGTTGGTAATGACAATTGGTAATGTCGGTAAGTAAAAAGAAATAGAAAATTAGTCGACAAAGTCAGTTTGGTTAGAAAACCTTATTCCGCCTACCACAACGAAAAATTAGGAATAAAAAAAATCATGCCGCCTCCGGTCCATCACCTAGGCGGTCACAGTCGAAACTCAGTTGGTAATGGCAGTCGGTAATGTCAATCATTGAAGTCTGTTTGGATATAAAAACCTCTTCCGCCTACCCAATGAAAAATTAGGAATAGAAAAAATCATGCTACCTCTCATCAATCATCGATTAAAAATCGGTTGGCTGGCAATGAGTCAGTGAATTTGCTCAACCCAAATTATGAGCTAACTATTTTCTTACATAATCTTTCAAATGCTTTTATTTTTTTGGTCATCTGACTACATAAGAATCCAATTATTTTGTTTGTAAAAATGGTTTGGCATTCCCCTTTCTAAATATCTTCTCTCTATAATTTTCATACTATATTATCATATTTTATGTTGTTTGTCGATTATGTTTTGCATATTAAACGTTGTATGATCAAAAAAGCATTAGAGAGCAAAACATTATCTTCTCTATTTCCTTTTTCCTTCCTCCCCCTCCCTTTCTTGCCTCTCCAGAGGCCAAAATGTCTCTTTGGAGACCCTATCCGCCTTCTCGGAGGCCTTATCTAATGCTTTAGGAATTTTATCCCTATCCAAAAATTACATCGTCCCATACTCCACTGCAAAACCTCCGACCCCCACCATCTTCAACCACTCCAAGTCTGGATTACGCATTCTTTTTGAAATCTTTGGATATATTTTTTTCAAAATCTGTTCTCATGATTTCAGGAAGTCTTGGATGCACACGAGCCTCTCCATTGGGTTCTAGGTCGTCTCCGCCATTGTCTACCTCCAGAAACCAACCCATTCAACCATCACACGCCATCGTGTGCTCAACACGCGCCTGCGAGTAGATCTTAGTCGCAGGCGTGTGACCACCATGCGCCGGTGCGTGAGGCCTCTTTTCTCGCCGCACCACCGCCATCCACCACCCACGCCCGTCTTCTGGTTCCCTCACCAGCTCGTGGCCCCACGTTTCCCTGACTTCTCCAACATTGCTGTTTTTTAAACATTTTACTTTGCTTTTTAGTTGTTTTCTTATTCTGTAATGTTGTTGTGTTTTTATTCTATAATGTGTTAATATTGCCTCCCGTTAAACCCAATCCGTTTAGGCTTCAAACTCTCGTATGTGAAGTGGTCTTTTCTTTTCTTTTATTTTTGGTTTCTTTTGGAAACCTTTTTTTCACACTGTTATTGTGCATCTAAATCTCCATAGATTTTTTGGAAGTTTGTTTAGATGCTTGATAAGGGCATTCGTACTCTCGATGGTTGTATCCATCAGATTGCACCACGGCAAGGGTTTTCTAGGATTTCATTTGCAGATGTCTTCCATTTTCACCTACTTTGAGGAGTTTATAGTTTGTTTGGATTGGGTTTATTTGTCTAAGATTTTTAGCTTTATATGTCTATCATGTATCTTTCTTATGCTTTATTGAAATATCAGTTTGTTTAAAAAAAAAAAAATTGTATGATCAATATATATATATATTTTTTTGTATAATCAGTTTAATTTGCTTTTATATTTAAAAAATATGTTTGCTCCTATCTCCAAGAGGTAACTCAATCGGTTGTGAACCATGCTTTATGAAACGGGGGTCACTAGTTCGAATCCCCCCTCCCCCTACCCTTGTGTGGACATGTCAATATATACATATATATATATATATATATATATGTTCGCTCATCTTGAAATGTAAATGAGTTATAATATGGAAATTCTTTTGTACAATTTTTCTATTTTCTAAAGAAATTTGTAAAGCTAAAACATATAACAAAATTATATGTTTGCCTTTTCAAAGAAACATTAGTTTGAGAGAAATTAAGCCAGATATATATCTATATATATTCTTATTTTTGGGAAGGAAACCAAAAACAAACTGGGTTTCTGTCTTTATAATGCCTGAAAAGATAATAAAAGAATAACATAAAATAAATAAATACTATTATTATAATATTATAGGACTAAGGACTATAGTTCAAGTCTGAATCAAGGCCCATTTGCTATTCTCCAACCCCATCAGTTTTTGTAGGGCTCGGCTGCGTGTCGTATTCCTTAACCTAAACCGGTGACCTTTTAAGCAAGGCAGATGAAAGTGGATGGGATTGGTTAAAATAGGTCAATTGTTAGGCTAAAAGTGGCCATAAAAACAAGTGGGCTTCCGCTATTCTTTGCACAACGATTGGGGAGCAGGAAGGAAGAACTTGGGTTTGGGTATGAGTTGGGCTGCCATTCAACCCAAAAAACTTAAACAATATATACATAAATAAAATAGGGCACAACCTTTTGTCAGAGAGCATCTCGACTCCAGCCTGGCCTTCATAAATAATATATGAACATGAAACGCAGATCAACCAAACTTCAATTCATTGCAGTGGAACCCAATAGAGGGAACAGGATCTTCTCTTCAATTTTCCAGCAATGAACCCAATAGCGGGAACATGATCTTCTCCAGTAGCGTACTCATTCCTGCTTGCGGAGTTCAATTAGAAGCGCCAATTAATTAATGTTGGCGTCTTTTCTTTTGATTGCCTAGCACTACAAGATTAAACGAATTAGATATTGTGTTGGGTTTTTCCGTCACATTAAAAATTGTTAACTCTAAATATTGCATATTGAGTTTGAATTGTGTGGAGTTAAAAAATATAAGACTATATAGGTGAATTTTAACTTGATTTATTTAATTAAACGGATCAAATTTTTCAATCTTAAATCGCTAATTTCGTATTAAATTCGTGTCGAGTATGTAATTTTGCTATGCCAATATAATATACGGGCATAGCCTCTTCAAGAAGTGTAATCTGTCTTGAATGAAATGCTCCTTCATGTGGTTTGCTCCAACAAAGGTTCTTCCCTCCTTTAGGAGATTGTCAAATTGATACTTGCCGCTTTGGTTCACGATTTATAGAGAGAGAGAAACTTGAGGCTCTTTGGGGGCAAGGTGTGGCAAAACTACATGGTGGCTTGGGGCCAATATTTCTTTTGAATTATGATCATATACAGTTCATTTGAACTAGATAATGTCCAGTTAATTATATTAAATAAATATAAAAAGAAAGTCACTTAAAACATATAAAATAAATGTGATAAATGAGTGCGAAGAGTATCAAACCATTCTATGTCTTTCTCTAAGCTTCTCACTCTTTAAAACCCATCAGTTCATGCAGTCTTACAAACACCGACAATACTCAATTTCTCACTCTCTCAGCTTTGCCACTTCATGCGAACATCATTGTCATCACCCATTCCGACTCTTAATGGTTAGTGTTCAAGAAACCATTTTGATTTTTGTATTCGATTTTGTTTTGTCTTTTTTTTTTTTTTGGTTTTGCTGATTGATTACATGGAAGGGACGTACAAAAAAATACTTGCTCACTGGGAGTGGATACAGCATGTCTCCGCTCATCGTGAACGGGCAAAAGGTTTCTAAAACTGCTTTCCGTTGGAGTAGTGACGGATATAGAAATTCGTATTAGGAGGGGCAGGCCGGAGAAAGAAAAGTATGGACTAAAATTAAAATTAAAATTAAAAAAAAAAAAGAAAGATTACCTTCAAATTTAAAAAATAAAATAAAGCGCACGCCCCCTTTGCATCCGCCAAAGATTGAAATCTACCTATAAGGGGCTGTGCTCAGCCCAGGGCAAGCATTGTTGGCTTTCCATGTGTATTTTGTTGTTAATTGTTATGTTGTGGCCTCTTTTCTTAGCCTTCATGTAATTGTCTTTATTTTTATTTTTTTCTGTGGTTATCGAATATTCTCATTTTCATCCCAAAAAATAAAAAATAAAAAATATCTTCGCTGCTTGTATAACTCAACCGAGACAACAATTAAGACTAAGATTGACTGCAAAATAACCTCCCCCTAAAGGTGGAATGAAAATGTTAAAAGAGGCCAAATGTGCTTCAATTCTTTCATGTGATATCATTAATCATGCATGTATTTCTTAGCCCCTAAGGAACCTAAATACCAACTACGCTTTTAATTATCTACATCTCACTTTCTAATGTGGAAATCGTACCCCTTTTTTTTTCTTCTTTTCTTTTGTTTTTTTGTTTTTTTGTCTTTGTCTTTGTTTTTGTTTTGTCAAGTGAACGTGTCGACTAAGGTTTTGACGAGAATACAATTGGCGAGTTCCATATATATAAGATAGATCAATGACAATGACCTGATCAGGCATACTCAGTCGTTTCAACTTTAAACTAAACAAATTAAAACTTTTTTTTTCTTTTCTTTTCTTTCTGAGCAACCAAACAAAGCCTAATTTCACTCCATTTATGATCGAAGCAAAGGAGCATAAACTTGGTTGGTTCACTTTGTAACGGTCATCTTTTCTAATCATGTAGGCTGAAGATTTTAAAAAATTAAATCATAAAATATCGCAGGCTAAGATTAAGAAGGAATTGGTCATGATCATCTGCTGTGTCTTTCTGGTGTGATTAAAAATGGATGCAGAAAGCGAAGGAATCATGGGTCACTTTCTTTCCTCATCCATCGTTTACTTCTGCACTTTCTTAAGCTCAAGTCCACGCAGTTGGTGGATGGACTTGAGGTCAATATGTATTTTATCTGGCCCAACATTTCTTTGGCTTTTGGTGAACAATATTATAGCCGTTAAGAAAAGATCAATTCAATAGCCAAATCCTTATCATTTTGACCAAAATAAAATAAAACAACGATTCTATATTTTAGGCCCTTCTGTTTTTTGTATAATTTTTCATGTTATAGTCCTGTCCAATTAATGGAGCTTATATATTATTCAAACATTTTACTAGCGCATCATAACATAAGATACTACCACGCTTCTGAATTTAATATTAACGCTAATCACAGCGGCCCACTTTATATCATTTCCTCCATAACTCAAAACTTGCAACATGTTGTTTGATTTTAATCTCAAATGATACAAACTTTAAATCGCACTTTTCAAAGTGTTGATTAAGTAATTAAATTTATATTTTCTTATTAGTTTAAGTTTTTTTTTTAAAAAAAATTATAATTTAACAGAACTCACAATTAAAAACCAATTACAATCATAACACATATATTCTTAAGTACATTTTAAATTTCTTTAGAAGTAATACGAAATGTTTAGCATTATCCACAATCCCACCAACCCCCCCCCCCCGTTCACTTGTAACAAAAAAAAAATTAGGAGAAAGAAACAGTCAGTGCATATATATATTTGTTTAATTTTTAATTTATTGGTTTTGCAATTAATGTACTGAACACACAAGATTTATTCAATGAATACAATACAATAATGTCAATGGATTAGTTGAGAGATTATCATGGCAACATCCTAACATGCAAAGCTGTTGATCGAACAAGCTCCTAATCCTATTTTTAATGCCTTTTAACAATTCAATCATTCATTGGTACGTTTTGATCAGTTCAAGATTTGGCAAGCAACCTTCTTCTTCTTCTTTTTTTAAATATAATTTTTGGGTTTTGGACCACTCTATTTGATCAATTCTTAACCCAATTTTATATTAATTCTAATTCTTTCCCAATTTTCAGATTTATTAAGCCTGCCTAATTATATTATATTATATTAATTATTATTGTGATTATCACTCAATATTGGAACTAACAGCCCATTTCACATATAAACACTTATAAGATTTAGGGAAATTTTTCTTTAAAATTGGATTGGAGAAAATTTTTTCCAACACAATTTAGGTGGTGTTTGACAAAAGGTTTGGGGATGTACTGTTCATGGATGTACCGTTCATTATTTTGTCTTTTTCTTAATAAACTTTTTAAGGTCACCGAAATGCTCCTCCTTTCTTCTTCACCTCCTGCGTCGTCTCTGTGCGTCTTCCTTTCTTTCTTCAGCTCCACCGACTTCTCATATATAAAACAACCCCTCGCTTTTCTTCATATTTACGACCCTAGCCCATCAAATTAGGGCTTGTTTTCAATGAGAACTTCCTGAATCCTTGTCTACTTGTCTTCGATTACTCGCTCTTTTTTTGTCTCTATTCTATTTGTTTGTCTGAATCCTCCGGGTCAGCTCGGCGCGTGGGATAAGGAAAATGCTTGAGTGGTGCCTGGGAGCCCGCCGACTCCGCCAGATCCAGCGGACGGCTTGCCGCAACACCTTGTGGTTCCTATCCCTCCTCCTAACGTTCGTCGTGCTACGCGGAACCATCGACGCCGGGAAGTTCGGGACACCAGAGCAGGACTTCAACGAGATCCGCAAGCACCTCATCCACTCGCGCGGCAGGTGCGTGGAGCCCCGCTGCGTCCTCGAGGAGGTCCAGCCCGACTCCGAGTCCGACCAGTCTAACAACTACGCCACATTCGATATTTCGAAGATCCTCGTGGACGACGAACCTGAGGAAAAACCCGACCCGAACAAACCGTACAGTCTCGACCCGAAAATCTCAGACTGTGACCAGCAGCGAGCTGAGTGGCTCAAGAACAACCCGGAATTCCCGAACTTTATCAGACCAAACAAGCCCAGGGTCCTTCTGGTGACCGGTTCTTCCCCGAAACCCTGCGAAAACCCTGTCGGCGATCACTACCTGTTGAAGTCTTGCTGAAGGCGTGTGATTGGGGGAATGAACAAGCCTTATGGTGAAAAAACGCAGAGAGGAGTCGCTGGTGAAGGAACCGCGCTGGAGGGGAGGAAAACCGTGGAGAACAAAGGAGATTGAACAAAACGTGTTGGAGGAAACCCAACAAAATAAGGGCAAAAATGTCATATTATTCAAACTCTAATCAAACATTGTGGCGCTACAGTACATCCGAAATCTACAGTAGAACCAAAAACGGGTTTTCAAACAACCCCTTACTAAATTTACATATCTACTTAGATTTCTTTATTCTCACGTGCATTTTTAAAAGTAGTTAATTATTTTTTTAGTACATGTGGTATGGCCTAATATTTAATGGATTCATTGGTTTCAAAAGTGTCGTAGAGATATTTATACTAACCTGAAGGCAGAGACGGATTGGGAGGGGGGACTGGCTGGGGCCATGGTCCCCCCTCCCCCCAATTCCAAAAAGAAAAATAGGCCGTAATTTTTTATTTATTTATTTATTTTTTCATTCCGGTCCCCCCCTTTTTTTTTTCTTTGCTTTGGTCCCCCATTCTTCTACCTGGGTCCGTCCCTCCTGAAGGACAGAGATGATGACCCTCCTGAAGGACAGAGATGATACTTTTGTCTATCTTCCGTCCAAATTTTTTAACGGAAAGACACTTCAACACCTCTCACAATGTGACATATATTCCATACGCCACATTATATTATTTAAATTTAAAGAGAAATAATAAGAACTAAACAAACAAAAACACACACTCTGTTTGGCAAAATGGGCATGGCCAAACTACCCATGGCCATTTGGACGTATTTGGTTACCCTAGTTTTTTTTTTCTTTTTTTTAAAAAAAAAATCTTTATTTTTTTAAATAATAGTAGTAAGGCATGAGAGACATGTGCCGCTGCTGATTTAACAAAAGCATCATCTCTATTTCTTGGTTTACTACATGTAACTTTACACACTTTTGGAGACCGAGTTTTAAAGGAAACAAAGGTCCATTTGATAAAACTCTTAATTTTTATGAAGAAAAAAAAATAAAGGGTAATTTAATCTTTTTAATAATTTACATTAGGAGTTAATGGTTGAATTTGATAAAGGTGGGTCAATTGAATTAAAGGTTAAATACATTTTCAATACCTGTGATTTGCACCAAAATCAAATAGCCACCTAAGTTTTCAAAAATATCACAAATGGTATATGTGATAAGCAAATAAACTCACTTGGTACCTTCGTCAAGATTCTATTAAGTTTTTTTAACAGAACGCCACATCACCCTTACAAATAGCATGTTACTGGGGTTTTGATGCCATGTCATTTTTTTTAAACCCCCCACCCAACCCAACTCTTTTTTTTTTTTTTTTTTTTAAACATAACGTGACACCCAAAAACTTAGATATCACACCAAGTGGCGCCTTGAAACTACAGGTACTGTGCCACGTATAAATGTAATGTGGCGTTCCGTTAAAAAACTTAACAGAATCTTAACGGAAGTACCAAGTGAATTTATTTGCTTACTACAAGGATCATTTGTGATTTTTTAAAAAACCCTAACTATTTGATTTTGGTGTAAATGACATGTACTAGAAGGGTATTTAACTCTTGAATTAAATTGAAAGTTTAAAAAATTAAATTGAGAATTTTTAAAATGTATGCTAATTTTTTCAAAATGCGTAATACTTAAAAGGTCTAAAAAAAAATTTTTAAAAAAAAAAAAACACAAAAATGTCCATAACTATTCTCCAGAGAATTAAATGTTCTAAAACTTAACAGGGATAAGATACGAAGAAAACCTGGAATTTGGAAGACTTGGTCAATAAGTTTTCTTTTTGTAAGTAGGACCCAACGGCCAAAAGAGCCGAGAAAGGTCGGTTGCTTGTACTTGTAGTGAAACGACTTTGGTATTTGGAAAATGAGCCCCCTTTTAATTTTCCAGTGGGAATTTCAAGTCAATACATTGGAGTGCTAACGGCTACTCCATTTAACGTCTATAAAATCTGACGCAACCGACTTGTTCAAAAATACACTCATTAAATTAATTATTTTTTAATGAATTATTTACGGCTAACATTTAATTTCTCTCTCTCTGTGCACTGCACTCGTGCATGTCCTGCGCTGCCCTTAAACTATTTACAACTACAAATTGACACGATTTATTAGTTGACCAAAAGTATAACATTTGAATAATAATTAAATTAAATTAACGAGCAGGTTGTTTATGATATCCATTACCCACCCCATGCCTCAGCATTTTCCGTTAGAATAAAATTAATAACTTTTTAAAATTTTTATATACATTATTAAAAATATATACAAAAACCACATATTTTATAGATGCATGACAGTTTAATAGATTAATTTTTTTTTTTTTTAAAAAAAAACCTAATTTAAAGAAAAGTTTCTACTGCACTTACATTAAAATTTTCTTATGTTCCATTAATCTTGTTAAAAATCACATGAGTAAAAACAAATGCAGTTAATGACTGAATTTTTTTAAATAAAAAATAATAATTTGATAGGAACTCAAATACAAAATTAACAAGTTAGAGTTAAAGAGTTTAAATTGTTTAATTAAATGAGTCGAGTTATAATTGATCTATATAATAGTATATTCATGCCTCAATACAGTCCAAGCTCACTTGCAAACACAAATTGTCACCCCTATTAAAACCGAAAGAGGAATGCTACATATAATTCCAAGTGCTCACACTCGTTGACATGTTAGTAAAAATCACAACCGGATAAAATAATAAATGAAATTACTTATTGCATCTAATGATGAATCGATGATTTTCACTGGAACGTCAAGGAATGAGCACTTGAAACAAAAATCTAAAAACAATCGGAATTTTTAAATAAAATAATAAATAAATAAATAAAAACTATCAATGAAATAGTGGTCTTAAAGTGCGTTTGTGATTTTATAGAAAAAATATATATATATATATATATTAAACCAAATCGCATCTTCTAGAGACGCGGTCAAATGCCTTAGCAAAAGGCTATATATATTAAGACGACCTAGCCTGCCATTAAAACATTACCAAAAGTTTTGTTGAGGCCACTTGTCGAATGCCTCCTAACAACCAAAACTTGTTGTCACTACAATACTTTAACAAGTAGAAGTACTTTTTTATTAGAATTATATATATATATATATATAAGTATAACTTTTTAATTNGAGGAATTAAAATTGTTTAATTAAATAAGTCGAGTTATAATTGATCTATATAATAGTATATTCATGCCTCAATACAATCCAAGCTCACTTGCAAACACAAATTGTCACCCCTATTAAAACCGAAAGAGGAGTGCTACATATAATTCCAAGTGCTCACACTCGTTGACGTGTTAGTAAAAATCACAACCAGATAAAATAATAAATGAAATTACTTATTGCATCTAATGATGAATCGATGATTTTCACTGGGACGTCAAGGAATGAGCACTTGAAACAAAAATCTAAAACAATCGGAATTTTTAAATAAAATAATAAATAAATAAAAACTATCAATGAAATAGTGGTCTTAAAGTGCGTTTGTGATTTTATAGAAAATATATATATATATATATTAAACCAAATCGCATCTTCTAGCGACGCGGTCAAATGCCTTAGCAAAAGGCTATATATATTAAGACGACCTAGCCCGCCATTAAAACATTACCAAAAGTTTTGTTGAGGCGACTTGTCGAATGCCTCCTAACAACCAAAACTTGTTGTCACTACAATACTTTAACAAGTAGAAGTACTTTTTTATTAGAATTATATATATATAAGTATAACTTTTTAATTTTTAAGAGCAAAATATTTTATTTTCACGATTCATATTCATTCACGAGCATGAATATATACGGTCCTAAAATGATAAAATTTTCTTTCAAATTGAATTGGTTGGAAAAAAATTTCTCTAATTCATTCTATTAAAACCAATATCCGACCTTAAAACATGTAATTATAAAGACATGTGATGACTTGAGAATCACGTATTATAAAGATATATGTTGGTTTAATAAACGGAATTTTATTTTATTTTTTTGTTTTTTTTTGTTTTTAGCAAAAATAGGAGAATTTAATACCTTATAAAACGGTAGTTGCCGCAGTTGAAAAAACAGTTGATGAGATGAGAGGAAAGACGACCGATCGAACAGGGGGAGATGGTGCACAGCACTCACTCTCAACATGTGTCATGTGAGAGCATCTTCGCTATTTCAATATATGGTAACACTACTTGTTGAAACATCATGTGTTCCATTACTCTCATCCCATGAATAAACTCTTGTTGAGTTGATGACATTGATAATAACATGTTGCCAAACTCACATTAATTACGAATTTATCTTCTTCTTTTTTTAATGATCTATTTTTGATTTATTACATTTAACGATGTCTTCAAATGATGTAAGAACGTATATATATACCATTTGTTGGGCATATGGACTCATTACCCGCTTCATCAACAAACGAACTTGAAAACACCGAGATTGAGATAGCTTCATCATATGAATTCCCTTCCCATGCCACGTTAATAACTACCTTCATGTTTCCTGACATGAGGTAATAGGCGCAAGAGGAGTCGTGATACATGACATGAAGATATGACAAGTAACAAATAGTTATGAAAGAATTTGTTATATAAAAAAAAAAATAGCAAACCTTATACTTTTCTTCTTCTTCTTATTCCTCCTCTCAACCCCACTTGCATTTTTTATTGGCTATTTTTCTTTACTCATACCGACTTAAGCATTATGGTTATATTCTACTTGCTCATTTTGTTAAGTTTTTTTGTTAATTACTTCTCTCTTTGTAGGTATTTTTTATCAATATCTCAATATGGTAGAAGTGACATTGCAAAATTTTCAAATGTGACAACTCGGCATACAAGTTTATAAACATTAAGTGTATGATTAAAGGTAATGAGGATAACCGGATAAGTAAAGTTTTCTAAAAAAAAATAATTGGAGTTTTATTTTTTAGTTTAATCTTTGATCACTTTAACGGCCTTGCTGGCACAGTTACCGCAGTATTATTTAAGAGTCTGATCAGATTTGATTGATGCTCTCAAGCTGACTCACTGAACCCTTGTACAGAATTTTAATTATCCATACAAAAAACAAAAAACAGTCTAACGGGTCGGGTATATATTTATTCGATACTGTTCGAGACCCATTACGATAAACCCGACCCACACCGTATGTAAGTGGAGGCCAGGCTGGCGTAGTAAAAATTGGGAAAGCTGTACGGACTGTTATAATTGTACTGATCGAGGAACACGTTTCACTAGGCTTAAAATCATACAACGAACAATGCACGCACAGCTGGTGATGCGCAGGAACACCGTACGCCTGCTGCCACCACAGCGCACCTCTCTCTCTCTCTAAATTGGGATTTGACATCACAGGCAATTGATCTATCCACGTGGCAAACATTCAATGGTTTGACTGGAACAGCTGGTCTACACCACCGCTCTGATGTCTTCAGAAGGGGGATGGACTGGATTTTTCGCTCCAGGCTTTTTTCCACCGCTTCGATTTTCGTGCAAATTATTTATTTTTTTAAAAAAAGAGTACGTGTTAAATGCGGGGTACAAAACAGAGGATGGGGTCCACAGATTCTGAGGGACCCGGTGAGAAGAGGATAGATTTGTCAATTTGGAAATAGTGGTGGGCCCTCACCCTACTGTCTTGAAAATATCCTTAATTTAGAAACATGCCGTGCTGTACCATTTGTGGTTCGGTCATGGCAGCATTAGGCACAACATTATACGTGTTTGTGACTTGTGAGGATGATGACATTACTAATCCGAGCTATAAACTTTACATCAGACCGACAAGGCATTGCATGTATTTTGCCAATCATTAACTATTTACGTTTATGATTATTGTGAGGAATGCCATATTAATTTATTACAAATCATAGTGAAAGCTTTAATAATTTAAACATTCTATTAAAAAAAGTAACAACAATAATTTGATAGCAATGACTCAAATTATAGATGTTAATACAATGATTATACAGTTAGGCTCACGACATAGTAACATCCATTGTAGCCTCATCAAATTAACATTTTGATTGTTTTGGTGAGACAATTTAATCAAAACAACTTAAAATGTCACTTTTCAGCCTCACCATTTTAACAAAAAGAAATAACAAAATGAACGTAATCATCAAATATAAAATTCACTATTCACTTATCTATTCATTAAACAAATATATTTTCTCTCTCTTCCTTTTTACTTTTCATTTCTCTCTTTTTTTTTTCTTTTTCTTTCCGCAACTCTTTCTTCTTTTTCTTTTTCTTTTTTGGGTTCTCTTACCTTTTCTTTCCACAGCTCTTCGCAACTTTTCATTTTACTGACATTTTCTTTCTTTTTCTTTTTCTTAAGACACAAAAATTAAAAGACACAAATAAATCCGTTAGAAAAACAAGACACAAATTAAAAAATAAAAAATATGACACAAATTTAAAAAAATATGAGAGAGAAATTACAAAGAAAAAAAAGATAGAAATCACAAATTTTCTCTCTGAGCGCCAATAAGACACAAATTAAAAAATATGACTGTTAGAAAAATTACAAATTTTCTAAAAATATTACCGTTAGAATAAGACAAATATTCTTAAAATAGACTATTAGGAAAATATAAACATTTAAAAATATAAAAGTTAGAGAAGAAATAAACAAATCTTTGAAAAATAATATTTAAATGAAATAGTGAAAGTGAATTGTTAAAGTAGTGAGACTGAAATTGGTGTTCTAAAAAGGCGAATTGTCAAAATAACCAAAAATGTACTTTTTAATTATTTTTGTGAGTAAAATTTGATAAGGTTGTTGTGGATGCTCATTCTACAAAACAGTAAAAATGTTAAAACTACCTATAATGTTAAAGTTAGTAAGAAAACGAAGAAAGATAAATGGAAATAAAAAATAAAAAATAAAAAGTTGATGGGCGTATGTGAGCATACTTGTGCCTAGCCTCTTACTGGCTTTATATAAACTAAGGCCTCGTTGTGTTTGCATAATTATTTTTTTTTTTCATTGAAAAATGATTAGCTATTACGGGGAATAGAAAAGTGTGGAATAGACTAGCTATTCATATTCTTTTGTTTGGCTGTAATGCGAGAATAAAACGCTGATTATGTATTCCTTCGTTTGATACAATGCAATATGTTGGTGAATAAAATCATATTGCAATCAAATTTTCTAAAATGCTCTTATAATCCAAATACAATTTACCCCATAGTATTACGGACTTTTCTTTCTTTATTTTTTGGAACATAAGTATACTATAATTTTTTTTATCTCTTCTTCTTCGTCTTCTTTGTATGTCTCTCACACATTTGGGAGCAGATGGGCCTCACCTTTTATTTTATTTTGGAAAAATTACATTTAAACCCTCCAAAGTTTGGGACAATTTTAATTCGACTTCCAATGTTTCAATTTTTGCAATGTACACCCTCAAATTTTTAAATTTTTGCCATTCGACTAATTTTATCCCAAAATTTTCATATTACCCATATTTTTTATATATATTTTAAAATTTTATATTAAAAACAATTGGGGGTACAAAAATGGACAGATGGCCAAAGGGGTGACTATGGCCACCTCGATTTTTTTTTTTTTTTTAAAAAAAAATAATGAAAAATTAGGGGCAATATGAGAAGTTTGGGATAAAATTGGTCAAATTACAAAAAATTTAAAGTTTTGGGGGGTGCATTGCAAAATTTGAAACACTAAAGGTCGAATTGAAAATCACTCCGAATTTTGGAGGGGTAAAATGTACTTTTTCCTTTTATTTTTCTCTTTGTTTCAATTGTTCGTCACTATTTTGGACTTATTTTAGGTGTTAAGCCTATTTTTTAGGCTTAGTAGAGGTATTAGGTCTAATTTTTGTGCTTAATTTAACAATTTGTTGCCATTTTTTAAAAACACAATTAAGAAAGCGAAGATCATTAGTTCGAATCTTCTTCCCCCTCTTGTGTGGACAAGTCAAAAAAAAAAAAACATAATTAGCATTTTTGTCTCAATAAGTTGGGCTTTATTTGTTTGTTTGTTTTTTTTTTACATGTCCACACAAGGAAAAGGGAAGAGATGATTCAAACTAGTAATTTCTGCTTCATGAAGCATAGTACACAATGGATTGAGTTATTCATTAGGCTTTGTTGTGATTTGTGATTGTTCAAAAAAAAAAAAATTGTAAACAATAATTGTTTTTGGCTTTTTGGGCCTAAAAAAGAAATAAAAATCCAATGTTTAAAATAGCCCTAAAAAATTAAAAAAATAAAAATTATTATATATATTGGATTACCCGGTTATAATTGGGTGCCAAATAACCAAGTATCCGATTATCGATTTTTTTTCAACCTATTTTTCGGTTACAGCTTGCTACCCAGTTTCCTAGTTGATACTAATTTTTTTTACACCCCTAATATTGTAACTCTCATCTCAATAGAAACATGACCAAAACATATTGTGGAAATCTTATATATTTTACAAAACATTTTTTATTTTATTTTATTAGTAACATATATTTTATAGTATTTTTTTTTTTGGTCTTCACAAACGTTAATTCCATAAAAAAAAAAAACTGTCCCTTTGGTATCCCAACAAAACACAATTTCAAATTACAAATAAAAGATAAAAAAAAAAATTGTCAAGAAAATGATCAAAAAAATATATCCCAAAAAATCATAATCACACACCTACCACGAAGTGAAAGAAATAATGAAAATAATGAATAAAATAAAGCACTGAGCACCTTCTCCGTTCCAGCCAGCTTTTTGCCCCAAAAGCCAAAAAAAAGTTCGCAATAATCATGGACCGACCAAACCAAATGCTAGGCTCTGGCGATCTCCTTGATAAATGATAAGTGGTGCAGGAAGCCATTCGGGCGGGTCTCAACCAAACCGGGTGGGGGGTTTGGCTTTCGGTTTGACCCAGTCGGTAAACAGTATGAGAGAGAACACTATAGAAAGAGTGACGTGTACATACCTCCAAGTATGGGTTCAGTAGATGCCGGGGACGCAATCGTCATTGTGATAGAAGACAAGGACAGCTGGTCCTTTCCTTCCACAAGGCTCTTGTCACAAAACACACGCATTGTATATTACAATTTACAAACATATTAAAAAAAAAAAAAAAACCCAAAAAATTAAAAATTAAAAATCAAAAATCGGATTTTTTTTTTTGGTTTTTTAAAAAATTTATTTTATATAAATATTAACCCTTGAAAATCTTTATAATTATGTTTGGCCGTGGATTTCTATGGTGGAAAACTCAAAGCTGGAAAGGAAAGGTCTTTCTCTTTCTTTCTCTCTCTCTCTCTCCCTCTGTGTCTGTAAAACTCTCTCTCGAGCTTCACCTTCTGGAGCAAGCAAGAGAGAGTGAGGGGAGAAGAGAGGGAGTAGAGAGAGCCTGAGGCGGCGCATTGTAGCGAAAGGCTCTTATCCTGCGCCCTGGTTGGGGCTCAGGGAGGATTATATTTCTTTCTTCCTTCTTCTTCTTCTTCTTCGCTTCGTTCCCACGGCATCCTTACTTTGATTGATTGATACAAAAAGAACAAAAGCCGAATCGAAGAACAACAACTTTCTCTGTGTGTGGAAATTTTTTTTTTCCCCAACACTTATTTCGGTACAACTGTGGCGGACCTTAAAGGAACCCTAGCGTTCCTCTCCTCGATTCTAGTAGATCGGTTTGATTTCAAGTCAAAGAAGAAGAAGCGGAGGGGGATTTACACGGTGATGATGCTTTGGATTATGAGGTTCTCCGGCTTCTTCTCCGCGGCAATGGTCATGATCGTCCTCTCGCCTTCTCTCCAGTCATTCCCTCCCGCCGAGGCCATCCGATCGTCTCATCTCGACAACTACCTCCAGATTCCGGTCAATGAGTCCACCTCTAATTCCCTCGGCCGCTTTTCCTTCCGAGAAGCCCCCGCATTTCGCAATGTCGATGAATGCGGCCCTGTCGGCTCCGGAACCGAGGTCTGCGATCCCAATTTGGTGCACGTGGCGATCACGCTCGACGTGGAGTACCTCCGTGGCTCGATCGCCGCCGTCCATTCGATCCTGCAGCACTCGCGTTGCCCGGAGAGCATCTTCTTCCACTTTCTGGTCTCGGAGACGAATCTGGGAACCCTCGTGAAATCCACTTTCCCTCAGTTGAAGTTCAAGGTGTACTACTTCGATCCGGAGATCGTCCGAGGACTAATCTCGACGTCGGTGAGGCAAGCGCTCGAGCAGCCGTTGAACTACGCGAGGAATTACTTGGCGGATCTGCTCGAGCCCTGCGTGCACAGAGTGATATACCTGGACTCCGATCTCGTCTTGGTCGACGATATTGCCAAGCTTTGGACCACGAGGCTCGGCTTCAGAACGATCGGAGCGCCGGAGTACTGCCATGCCAATTTCACGAAGTACTTCACAGCGGGGTTCTGGTCGAACCGGGAACTCTCCGGCGCGTTCAAGGGCCGGAAGCCGTGCTACTTCAACACCGGCGTGATGGTGATAGATCTGGTGCGGTGGAGACGGGTCGGTTACACGAGTCGCATCGAGCGGTGGATGGAAATCCAGAAAAGTTACCGGATCTACGAGCTCGGGTCTCTACCGCCGTTCTTGCTGGTCTTCGCGGGACACGTGGCGCCCATCGAGCACCGGTGGAACCAGCACGGCTTAGGTGGCGATAACGTGAGGGGCAGCTGTCGTGACCTCCACCCCGGTCCGGTTAGCCTTCTGCATTGGTCCGGCAGCGGCAAGCCCTGGCTTAGGCTCGATTCCAAGAAGCCCTGCCCGCTGGACGGGGTATGGGTACCCTACGACTTGTACGGATACTCTCACTGAACAAAATTACCACTCAGCCGGTAAATTCCCCACCAGGACTGTTTTGTCACTTCTTTTGCTCTCTTCTGATTTTCCATTTTTTACTTCCCTTCTTCATTATTTTGTGTTTTCTTCTCTTTCTTCTTTTGACCATGACCTCTACGAAATTTTTCTTCCCCTTATTGATTTATATTTATATTTATATTTTAGTGTTGTTATTTCTCAGGAAATTTGTACTCTATTCTATTAGTCCTGCATCTGAAAATAAAACCAAAAAAAGGGATATTCAATTTGTTCTTGTATCATGTATAGACTCAGTTTAGATGTCGTGTTGTAGCATCGTGGTCATTGTTGATTATAGGGCCAAACAGAGCCTGTGTGTCAAAAATAAAATGTTGGAAGAAAAGCTGTCCTGCAACTGCAATGGAGGCTGATATTCACACGTGGTAGTGGAGACAACGTAAATGACCAAATTGCACTTTAAATATCCATAAACATAAAGTTATTTAAGCAATCTCTGTCTAGACTGTCTTCCTCTCTTTGTAGGTACATACTAGTGTCTTCCTTTTTCCTTACAAATTGTTGGGGGGTTTTGGGATATAGCATTCAAGGGGAGTATAGGGCGGCTCAAGGGCTGAAGGGTATGGCACATTTCCTATTTTGTTTAGCGTGGAGGATACGGTGGTGAAGTGAATCAAAAAAAGCATATGTGAAAATGGTGGAGTGTGATGGGCAAAAGGTGCATTATGTTTAATTGCCGTCGAAGTTGTCCATTTCTCTTGTTGGAGAGCCAAATTAGGCAAAAACATGGGGGGGGGGGGGGGGGGGGGGGGGGGNGGGGCTTTGGGAGAATCTAATGCATGAGGGATAACATGTGCGCCGCGGTGGCATTGGCGGAAGACTTGTGAGCTACCCTCCCGCTGTTTTCCCTATGCACTCATTGCTGGCATTGGCAATGGCAATCCCTTGAAATGGATTTATAATAAATAATCCACCCAGAAGAAGAGATTAAGTGATTAACTAATAATTGTGAATAAAGTTAATGGTGGCATCGGGGAGGGACCCCAGATGTCATTGTTGCGTAGGATGGTCCAAAGTAAGGGGGTACGGGGTACCGATTCCTTTGGCCCTGGCATCACACGTGGCTTGTGGCATGGAGTCTCGTGGAATCAGGGGCTTACATGTGGTCAGTCTGCTCTATGATTAGATTAGATTGTTTTATATTCATCTTCTGGATTACGAAGTATAGAGTTTTATCATTTTATTATTTTATTATTTTTATTTTTATTTTTATTTATTTTGAACTTTGTTGGCTGCTTACTTTACCGGCTGGGATGCTTAGATTTAATTTAATTTATAATTATATATATAAAAAAAAAATGATTAGGACCCTGCAACAGTAGCTGGGGCCAGGGCCTACACAAACAACTATGGGGGTGGTGAAAATCATAAAAGATCAGTCTGACATTGACAGCTTTGCTGTCACAATTATTCTAGTCATGTGCTAATTCAATTTTGTTTTTTTTTGGTTTTTAATCATTTGGTATGGCTATTGGCTAGATTGTTCTAGAAGAGGTGGTGATCAAATTTGCAAATGGGAGCGGGGAAGGGCGACCGACACACAAGTTTGATAGTCCAAAAACCCAACCGGTATGTAAATCGAACCACGAGGATTGACGAGAGAGAAAGACAGCAAAAGAGTGAGTAGATTCTTTCCCTTCCACCCCACCCCACCCCACCTCACCTCACAAATATGTGTAATTTTTGGGTAGGTTATTCATGTGGATGGAATTGGGCGGGGGGCTTGCTTCACATGTCATAATCCAGATTCTTTTTTTTTTTGTAACAACTCTTTCGGCGTGGTAACAACAACTTGAAGGTGAATAAATATGATTTGCGTAAAGTAAAAATGGATTAAAATATGTCATTCAAAGGTACTGAGAGAGGTACAGCGGCCTTAGACGCATCACCCGCTAGGCCCTAGCGATCAGTTGGTCCACATCTATTATTCTTAACCTAAATAACATAATAAAACCACACCTGGCCTTCAATCTAACCTGAAAGTTTTTGGACCTCAAGGAATGTCCGTGGTGTCTGTGTCTCAATCTGCCCATGAAAGGGTGGATCATATATATGTGGGTGTTTGTCATTTCTTTGTTCTCATTTACCCCCACAATTATTTAGGTTGATAGAATCTCAAGAATGTTTTTAAATCTATTTTTGGGACTTTTTTTTGACGTAACATAGAGGTAAAATCTATTTCCAAATGTTTTTTGGGTTGTTTGTTAGTGTTTTTGTTTTGAGAAAAGAAAACAAAAGACGAGACAAAATTTTTTTGTAGCTTTAATTAACAACTTGCATAAAGAGTTGAAGGGACTTGTTTCTGTTATCCATACCCCCCGGGTTTAGCTTCTGGGTGTAAAACATGCACAAGTCGTTGTAGCATGTGAGGAAAGGAACAAAAGAAATAAAAGGGGCAAGCACACACATGTAAGGGGTGAAAAGGAGGAGGCCACGGGGGACCTTTACAGCTAGAAACAGCCGGCGAGTCGATCCGAGGTTGAGGGACCATTAACAACCTGTTGGTCCACCAACACAAAATTGACGTTGTTGTCCAAATTATATGTATGTATTTTACAGCATATTATAGTCTCCCCAACATGAAAGGACGTGTGCCTTTTTGGTACCTAAAAGCCCACATGGTTTGAGCCATAAATGCCCTAAAACTGTGCTATGGATGGTTGGTAGGCCGAGAAAATTCTAGAACCAAAGGAGAAGGGGTCTTAAATGTTACGAGTTTGTAGGGCATATAGGCAGCATTTGGCTGCTGTAGACTATGTATTCTCCAACTCTAAAACCTCTGGACTGTGGATTCGATAAGAGTTAGCTGGCCAAGATACCCCAGACAGGATACTAGGTGCAACTCTTACAGCCTTTTATTTTTCAAAACTTTTTAATAGGGGTGAGCACGGGTTGGGGCGGGGCGGGTATCAGCGTTTTCCCCAACCTGCCCTGCACCCTGCAGGTTGGGATATTTCAACCTGCCACCCGAGCACAAGGTGCAACATCCATGCGGGGCAGGGTAGATTGAGGCAGGTTGTGTGGGTTTCTTTCTTCTCCATTTTCGTTTCTTCTGCAGATTTGTCATTTATTTTCCTTCTAAACAAACAACCCAACAACATAAATGGCTTGAGAGGGAAAGCACAGCATAAATGGGTTTAGTTTATGCTAGCTAACAAAACTAATTAAGAAAACACAAGGACTAAATGAGAGAGAGATACCTGCTCCGGGACGGCAGGCTAGGGGGTCTGTGTGCGTGGCTGCGTGAAGAAAATCAAAGTGAAAGTGTGAGTTGAAAGAGAGCTAGAGAGGGTTAAGAAATTCTCAAGTTCCAAAGATGAGAGTTGAGAGAGAGCTTACCTTCATATTCAGAAGTCCAAGTCTCCAAGAGGCAAGAAGAATGAGGAGAGTTGAGAGAGAGCTTTTCTGGAGTGAAAAAAATGAGATGAGAGTTGAGAGAGGCAAGCGACTACAAGAGGAAGAGGAGAGGGTTAGGATAGTTAGGGTTTTTAATTTTTGGTCCTTAGCATAGTGGGGTGGGGCGAGAAAAAAATTTGTATAACCCGCAACCTGCCCTGCCCCACACGGGTTTGAAGTAAAAAGACCTGTACCTGAGGAAAACAACTTAAAATTCGTGATTTTTGGGACGGATCAGGTCGGTGCGGATCGGTTTTGCAGGTTGTACGGTTATATGCTCACCCCTACTTTTTAAAGTGAGGCATTGGAGCCAAACCAGAATTTGGTAGAATTAATTTTTGTAAAATTCGAGTAGCCTAAGAGTTGGCTAGCCTAAGATACTAAGCTATGATACAAGGAGCAAATTCTTTATCGCCTTTTAAGTTCTTCTTAGTGCTAGTCCAATTTATTTGTTAAAACTTCTTAGAGGGAGGTACTAGAGTCAGATGAGGATTCTCTAGAATTAGATTGTTTGAATTTCTATAAAATTTGAGTACTTTAAGGGAGAAAGGTGCGAGATCCACTTGCCCTTGACAGCCTAAGGTGTCGGGTTTACTTTGTTGGGGCAGGTGAGCCCCGCCCGCACCTTTTCTTAAGCTAAAATTCGGACAAACCTAATTTCAAGAATCCTAATCTTTAGGAGGTCACCAATGTACTCCATCAGGTAAAATTAGTTTGCATCAAACACTATTCAGTTGAAAAGCTCAGCTTTGCCAAGTGAGGCCAGGAATAAATATAAGAGGGATAACGGGATATGATAGAAACTTTTCCAAAGTAGAAAGCAGAGAAGTAGACTTGAAGCTTGTGGGCCATTTGCAGCTGGTATCACTACGTAGGACAAACGACATCTGCATCTCCTTGCTAAAATCCCACTCCAATACGACGATGTACCTCCATCATGATTGTGATCAATGGGACCATTTGAAAAATCCATGTAACCATATGTACTTT
The DNA here is from genome assembly GCA_006937295.1 of Carpinus fangiana. NCBI lineage: Eukaryota > Viridiplantae > Streptophyta > Magnoliopsida > Fagales > Betulaceae > Carpinus > Carpinus fangiana. The sequence goes on from CM017322.1 coordinate 26,639,457, forward strand.
GACTTTTGGAGCTACGCTGCTTATATTTATTTCTCAACACAACATTTATTAAGTGCACAGTTTAGTTATTGAGCTTGGTTGTTCATTCACGGGGATTAGGATCTTCTCCATCGAATCATTCAATGGTTTAAATTAAATTTTATAAATTCAATGGAGTGTATGTTGCGACGTGGCACTATAGATACTGTTAGATGCAAGAAAATAAAACCGTAAAATGATTCTTCTCCATTTTACATGAACTTGAGGGGGTTATTTTTTTGGTTTCGTACGGATTGTTATGGATACGACACAAGTAAATAGTATTTTAAGAAGAATGAGTCTCAATAATTATGAAAAGTGCCATGAATGGCCAAATTTGGCACCTACTTGAGAAGACGTACAGTTTATGGCAAGATGGATCAAGAATGCTCTTGTCACAAAGCAGAAAATAAAACCGTAAAATGATTCTTCTCCATTTTACACAAATTTGAGGGGGTTAATTTTTTGTTTTTGTACGGATAGTTGCGGATCCGACGCAAGTAAATAGCATTTTCAGGAGGATGGGTCCTAATAATTATGAAAAGTGCCATGAATGGCCAAATTCGGCATCTACTTGAAACAAGATGGATCAAGAATGCTCGTCACAAAGCAGAAGAATCTTATTACCTTTGAGTGTCCTTGTTCTGCCATCAAAAAAGCTACTTGCAATTCGTACGGATAGATGCGGAGCCGACGCAAGTAAATAGCATTTTCAGGAGGATGGGTCCTAATAATTATGAAAAGTGCCATGAATGGCCAAATTCAGCATCTACTTGAATCAAGATGGATCAAGAATGCTCGTCATGAAACAGAAGAATCTTATTACCTTTGAGTGTCCTTGTTCTGCCATCACAAAAGCTACTTGCAAGAAAACAGAGAACAGGACAATGCTTTGAGCAAAACTCTTATGGGCAAAGCAAAGTCCATTGAAAATGGGATGGATGGTTGGGAACAAATGTGGGGGAATTCAGCATAAGAAGATTTTTATAGGATTCTTCTACTGGAAAAGAAGTAGTAAGAATGTTGCCTGCTCTTGATAAACACAAAAAGTTAGTGTTATCACTGAGGTTTTTTGTTAGAGGGTTGAGATTGGCCAGTGCTGTTGTTAATCGTCTGTCTAATCAGTCTCAGAACATAAAATAAATTTGTTAATGGTTTTTGAAGAGACAACAACAGAAGCTCCTTGAAATATGAAATGGGCAACCTACTACATTGAAAATTACAGAGGAGTACTAAAAAATAAAAGAAAAAAGAATCAGAGAGTGCAAGCCAATAATATTCAATGTGAAAACAACAAAAATAGTAACTACAACATGAAGCTGAGGAACTTCATTTCTGTTGGCTGCAACTGGATTTACAGCTGCCAAGGACATTCATTCAAGGGAACTGGAACTTCATGTAATCCTGTGTGGCAGTAGGAGGGCTAATATACACCCAAAGCAAAGAAATAATGATGGAGATCAATCCAGACCAGACAAAGACAATGGTCGGAACCCTTCCCCTCCTTCCCATCAACCCCTTTGCAAATGGATAGAGATGGCACAACACCCAGAAGCTGAAGAACACCCCTCCAATAAGCTTGCTCCATTCAGGGAATGGGCTGTACATTGTCCTGGCTGCTCCAACAGCAATTGCAATCATGTTCACCATTATGATTGTGATTGGAGGGATCATTAAGAAGCTCCACTTAACCTCATATAGATCTGCAAATTCGTCATCTCCATCTTCAGGAGTGTTGGCCTTAGAGGTCAATGTGAATGAGATGTCGACTCCTGCTATAACCTTCAATAATCCTTGTAGCACAGCAGCAGGATGGGCACTCGTTCCGCCAATCAACCAAAACTGTTCGTTTCGCCACCAATCATGGAGTGTGATGCCAGACCATTTGATTTCAAGAATTGCCAACATGCACAAGGTGAGTGTGATGGCCAACAAGAACGCTAGAAAGGTCACACTGAGGGATTGGACTATGAACTGCCCTGAAAATAGAGAAACTGCAGGCAAGAAGCAATAGACTATGAGAAACAAGGATGTGAAAGGGTACATTCCCACATTGAAATATGCAACCCTCTGCAAGAATTTCATTCGGCGACTCGCGAATAATGCGTTGTTTCTTGAGAAGAAAATCTCAACAGACCCTGTCGCCCATCGAAGCACTTGGTGTAGCCTGTCTGTCAGATTAATAGGAGCTGTCCCTCTGAATGCATCCCTTTTGGTGACACAGTACACTGATCTCCACCCTCTATTGTGCATTCTATAACCAGTTACCACATCTTCTGTTACAGAACCATATATCCATCCCACCCTTTTTCCCCACTCAGTTTTGTCCTCATAGAAGCAAGAAATAACACTTATCGCCTCTGCCACAGTTGCAGCATCTAAAGGTTCACGAGGCACTGCAAGAGAACCGGCTGGCCTGCCTTGCTTGCCTTTTCCTTGTAAATCTTGAAGCAACCTTCCCTGGTATTCCGCTACTGGGATAGACGCAGCCAGAGAATTAGAGTTACCAAACCTTTTGGGAAGAAGCAAGGACTCAATATCTGCATCATCATCAACATCATTGTAATCCTCATTGATGGGCAAAGCTATTTCATCCTCTTCCTTCTTTGCCACCTTGGCCTTCCTTAAAAACAACTTGATTTTCCTTCTACCAAACCACCCGTGGTGTTCTGTGGCTCTAGGAGGACTAAACCCATAAAGTGCAGTTCTTCTGAAAATGCAGCCAGTCCCTACATACATTGGACCCTGTAGCCCATCCAGAGCTCTCATGCTTACATCAAAGAACACTGTATTGTGATTTGCATACCGATCATTTGGATCAATACCCTCAAACCTTTGTGGGAATTGAACATAACAGATCCTATCACCACCCCTATCAAGCATAAAGCACATTCCTTCCCTGAGAGCGAAGGAGTTGTAAATGTAGTGATCGCAGTCAAGATTAAGAATGAATGGGCCATTTGACATGATTGCACTGGTTCGAACAAGTGCATTCATGGCTCCAGCTTTCTTGTTGTGATCATAACCCGGCCTCTTCTCACGGGACACGTAAACCAGCATCGGCAATCTAATATCAACTTCAGTTGTGTCAATCAAATTCTCCCCATCTGCTTCTGTACCATAAACCGGTTCTGCACTTGGTGGAGCTAGCATTGCCTGCAGAGAAAGACAGAAGTTTAGTGCTTGAAAAGAAAATCATGAGCAGTTCAAAACCAAGTATTCTATAAATCTAATGTGAAGAAAATTACCTGGATAACACCAGCATGATCCCCTCTTGAGTGTTCGGCCTCTGCTGAAGCCCATGTTCCTGCCCAGTGAGAACCATCTGACATCCAAGTAGCCTTGGGAACATTAACGGGTTCAGAAAGATTGCCCCCCATTTCCATCTGTTTCTTCTTCACTCGGAGCTCTTCATGCGCATTGTAAGCATCAGATCTTCGTCTTATAGACTCCGGTAAGGAATTTATTCTCACCTTGAATTCATCATACTCTCTCTTCACCCGCCTCCTCTCCCTCACGAAATCAAGTCGTACTTTGTTCTTAAGAAAATCGCGCTTCTGCCCAAAATACGCCTCAGGATTCCTCGGTTGTATCCCGTGTTTTCGGCAAAAAGGAACCCAAATTCTTGCAAAGCTGGCAGTTTCAGCAAGTGCTTCAAATGTCAACAGAGCTCCACCATCATCCGACAAGTAACACGCGAGCTTTTCCACTGGATAATCAACGGCAAGGATGGATAGAATAGTGTTTGCCGTGACAAGAGGAGGCTCTTTCTCTGGGTCCGCTGTAGAAACAAATATATCAATCCCGGGAAGGTCAGACCGCCCTTTGGGGTTTTGAAGGTTCGGGGATTCGAATCGTTCTTTAAGAACAGAGAGGTCAGTGACTCGGTTTACGGGGCAGAGCTTAGGGAGCTGATCCAGAATCCATGAAAGCGCAAACCAGAGCTCGCAGACAGTGGACATTCCCCATAACCACATTGCGTCGCGATTAGGGTGTCGAATCCTCCATGTAAGAAAGAATCCGAGGGCGACAAGACGTAGCAGAATAAGTAATCTGCAGAAGCAATTTTTGATATTCAGATTTCCATCACAAACTGATCGAAACAAATAACTTAGCAAAAGCACAAATAACCAAACCAACAATTCAAATAGCCATAGAGCAAGATATCCATTTTTTATATGTAAAATATGTAATAACAGCATACCAAGCCAGACAATCACCATAAGTAATCTATGAAATGAAGAACCGTCAAACTTATAGGAAATGAATCTGTCACTACCAAAAAATAGATCACCCATCTTCTAATACTAACTGAAACGTGCATATTTCATCATTGTAAAAAATTGTACTTGAGAAGAATGGAAGAGAACAGAGTAATCCAGAGTTAAACTTACCTATATGGACTGAGAATTGCAGCAGAAATGCCAACTTTCCTTGTCAAAGGCCTCCTGCTTCTCTCTCCAAAATCCGGCGGGTTTTCAAACCCATTAGCCCCAGATCCGAACCCGTACCCATCTTTAGGCCACACCGCGTTCCCATACCCGTACGTCCCCTTTGTTTCGAACAGCCACCGGGCATGATCAAAATCCGGCGGATGGTTTTGTTGTGCCTTAAACGATTTCACCAGGGAAAGCCGCTTGTCGAGCTTGAACTCTGCCATAGAAGGTAACGGCAACGCCTGGTCCTCTGCTTCTGACCCTGGCTCATCGTCCTCATCATCTTCTTCATCTTCGTCATCGCTGGCACCCTTATAAGGCTCTTTGCACCCAGGACACCTCCCTCCTCCACTTCCCACACAATCCAAGTAACAATCCCTGCAAATCTTGAACCCACATTCACACAAACCCCGCTTTGATTTTTTCCCGTGAATCGCCTTCTCATCGCAACCCTTCATCCCACAAATTAGTCCTGATTTCACCACCGGCTCAGCCTGGTCCATTGAGCACTCAATCACGTGCCCGCGGGTGACAGAATTGTACCCACCAGTAAAAATAGTACCCGAAATGAAGCTTCTCTCGGGCTTTTCAGCACTCCTTCCATCTCCGGCAAGACTAGTCTGAGAGGCTGACATGGGCTGGTGATCAGGGGTGGGAGGCATATGCACTGTGTAACTCACATACTCTGAGTTCACCTCCTCTGTGGTGGTCTCGTCTTTTGACATCGAGCTGTACTTTCCGCCGCTCGAGGCCCGCCGGTTTGCTCGGCTACTGAGAGGCGAATTGGGGTTGTTCGAGACCGAAGCACGTGGTACCGGACTGGTTAACCCCATGCTTCTAATCCCTCCCACTTTTCCTCCAGATGACACCGTAATGGTCACCGGAGAGGAAGACGGCGAGGAAGCCGATTTCACCATTATATTATCAAGTTTTCCCCTTCGCTTTCCGGGAAAGAAAGAGAAAATGCACTTGGGATGATATGAAAGAAAGCACGCAGATGGACAAAAAGGAAGGAGAGAAAGAGAAAACCTCAAATACCGATAACGCAAAAAACAGAAAATTTTCGATTTTGAAGTGAAAAGTGGTGAACAGCAGAGGTAGCTGAGAGACTTGAGGATGAGAGAGTATGAGTAAGAAGAAAAAAAAGAAGAAGAAGCACTTTGGGGGCAACGGTCGAATTTGAATCCCGAGTGAGAAAGGGATTCTTGGGAGTCGTGAGATAGGATTAAATTTTCAACGGTCGAATGATCTCGACCGTGGATTAGGAGAGATCCTGCGGTTGCTTTTTAACTGAAACGGCCGGTCCATGTTGGAAGAAAAAAGTCAAAAAAGCTTACGGCTTCCCAACTTCAACGGTCGAATAAACTAAAAGTTTTGAAGGGCAAATGGTATTATTTATTGTTTTGTAGGGTCACTTATGTTTAGGGCTTTTAGCAAATAAAGTTCATATTTTTAACACCGACACCATCCTCCTTAAAGTCTTTTTTTGTTTTTTTTTTTGTTTTAAAATTCAAAATTTTAACCTTAAAATAAAAAATTCAAATTTTAGGTGAGAGTTTATTCGAGAATCTACAAATGGATCTTGAACATTATTGAAACAATTTTAGTATGTGTACTTTCTTTTTCTTTGCTTCTTTCATTTTTTAAATAAATCTTTTTTGAAAAATGTTTGGGTACTTAGTACTATAATTTTTATTGCAACTTACAAATTTACCCGATAGTCCACAAGTGTAATGTAGCACAATGCACGTGAAAAAAATTTAAGCAATACAATTTTGTAGGTAAATTAAAGGGAAATGATAGGTGTTTTCCTGATGTTCTTCTTGTGTTATCTTCGTCCTATGTGAAAATTATTTTATAAAAACCAAGTGAGAAAAATAAGAGCAACTTTCTTTTTTGTTGTTTATAAAAAATTTTTACATAGGATCAGAAGGACACGAGAAGAACATTTGGAGCAGGGGCAGAAACCAGACTTTTAAGGGTGGGGGGACAAAATTTTAAAAAGTAAAAATTTAGGGGTAAAATTTTAATTTTGGGGGGGACATTTCTTAAAAAATCCTAAATTTTAGGGGTAAATTTTAAAATTTTAAGAAATTTTGGGGTAAAATTTTAATTTTTGGGGGACATTTCTTAAAAAATCCTAAATTTTAGGGGCAAATTTTAAAATTTTAAGAAATTTTGGGATAAAATTTTAATTTTGGGGGGACATTTCTTAAAAAATCATAATTTTTAATGGTAAATTTTAAAATTTTAAGAAATAATGTCCCCCCAAGCCACAACACAGTTCCGCCTCGGACTCGGAGTGCACCTTCCCTTTAATTAAATTATTTAGTAGCTAATGTAATAAATGTCTTATGGATAGATGTGTTAATTTGTAGTAAAAGTTGTATAATCTCTAATAACCACTCATAATTTTTTTTCCCCCTCATAAGCATTTGCCTTTCATAGATATAAATTTTAGAGAAAACTCCACTTAACTCTCATTACTTCCATCACTTTTGCAATATATTTTTTAAAATTCAAAAACTCTCAATTTATTGTATCAAACTTTCAATTTTTTGCAATCCAACCCCTCCCATTAGGGTTTGGATTAAATCAAACGTTCAAAGGATAAAATGACCCCTATAGCCCTATACACTTTATAAAATTACAAAACTATCCTTATAGCCCTTTCATTGATATAGATTTGAGAGAAAACTTCATTCAACTACTTGAACATTCACCACTTTTGCAATCTCTTCCTTAAAATTTATAAAACTCTCAATTTAGTGTATTAAATTTTTAATTTTTTGCAATCTTACCCTTCCTGTTAGGGTTTGGAGTTAAATCAAACATTCAAAGGATAAAATGACCCTTATAGCCCTATAAACTTTATAAAATTATCCTTAAATTACCGTTATTTTTTTTTAAAGAGGGTATTTTGGAAATTTACCACCCATTGTAAGGATTTAATGGAAAAATTCTAGTGGAGTGATGAAATTGCAATTTTTTTTTTTTTTTTTTTTTTTTTTTTTTAAGTTTGATATTATTGAACTTTGGAAGGAAATTGTAAAAGTGATGAAAGTTTAAGAAAGTTAAGTTAATTTTCCCTATATTTAATTAATTTATTTATTTTATAACTTTTGAGATTGCTTCCATAGTGCATTTTAAGTTTGCCATGGGCCAATATGGATCCATTTTGATCACCTAAGATATAAAAGAAGAAGAAGAAGAAAAAAGATTCATATAGTAGGTGTCCTTTGGGTTTGTTTTGATAATTTTGCAATGCTATACTCCTCCATCTTTTCCTTTCCTAAGCAAGTTGAGATGATATTTGAGTTGGTTTGATAAAATCTTTGATAATGATGAAGTTTTTGTTAATAAGATAATTAAAAAAGAAAAAAGCTTCAATTATGGGTAAGACATTTCTTAATTTCAACACAGAGAAGAGGTGATAAGAAAAATAAGATAAATCTTACACATCAAGAAAAATTAGGTGGTTTTGGATGAGAATATTTTTCATGTCAAATAAAATAGAGAATATTCATTTTACATCAATATTTTGTTTTGTTACATCTAATAAAGTTTTTAAAGGTGCTACGTCATTAAAACCATAGGCTGTCCTTTATATGTTGACAATTGACTTGCTTTTTATTCTTAAGGGGTAGCTCAAGCGGCTGTGGACCACGCTTAATAAAGCGGAAGTCACTAGTTTAAATTTTTCCTCCTTATTTTCTTGTGTGGACATGTAAAAAAAAAAAAATTGAATTGCTTTTGACTGAATTACTTTTTATTTTTGAACATAAAATATATTTATTGATAATTCAATGATCAATAAGGTCAATTGCTTCCGAATTACAATATCGTAGATGCAATTTAGAATTTCTTCGACTTAAAAATTATTCATAACACAAATAATAGCTTCTCTAGCTTCATAAGAGATAGCTCAATCAACTGTGACCACACCTAATTAAGTAAAAATCACTAGTTCGAATTCTCCCTCTTGTGTGGATATATAAAAAAAAAAAAAAAAAAAAGCTTCTCTAGCTAAAACTAGACTGAATTGCTAAACCATCGAGTGTTTTTTTTCCTCGTGTAATGAAAATTACAATTCATCATCCTAAATTATCAATGCATTTGTAATTAATTCCACAACAAACTATTAATCGTTTCGATTAGTATCTAAAATTATTAATTTATTCCCGTTAGTATCCAAACTATTGTAACGTGTCTAAGTGTCTTTATTAGAAAATTCAAAATTATTTATTTATTTATTAATTCTTCCACAGGTCACATGTATGGGCAAGTGTTGTAATTAGGGGTGTTCAAGCGGTTATAACCGGCGGTTATTTGCAATAACCGCAACCGCCTCCGCTTTAGGCGGTTATCGAATTTTCAATAACCGCAACCGCCTCCGCCTAGGCGGTTAGCGGTTATTTTATAACCGGCGGTTAGCGGTTATTCAAACCGCTAACAAGCAGTTATAACCGCTTTTTTAAACGTTTTTTTAAAAAATAGGCTTTTGGACTTTTTTTATATTTTGGGCCTTCATTTTTCATATTTTTTGGGTTTATTTCACACTACAAACCACTTACTGAAAGTTTGAAACCAAGATCACAACATACTACAACCAAAACCTAACGAGTGAGAGTCTGAGAGACGAAAGTGAGACAGAGACGGAGACGAGTGAGAGAGGGGCTGCGGCTTCGGGAGAACTCAAAGTTAAGATGAAACCTAACGAGTGAGACTCTGTGAGAGAGAGACTGCTTCTTGTGTGAAATGTGAATGTATGGGAGAACAAGATAGGATTTCATCTTATAGACTTATATAATATAAATAATATATAACGAGTGAGAGAGGGGATGTGGCATCGTTTTGGTTTGTTTATTTTTTATATTTAATTAATATATATATTTATATAATTATATATAAATAAAAGCGGTTAGCGGTTATAATCGTTTTTTCATACCCCTAAAACCGCTAACCGCAACCGCCCTAGGCGGTTAGCGGTTTTTAATAACCGCTTTACAAAGCGGTTAGCGGTTAATGGTTGGTGAGGCGGTTATAACCGCTCCGCTTGAACACCCCTAGTTGTAATTGTCAATCTCGGCTTCTCTTCTTCACTAAATGCCTTATACAAATGAGAAATAATAGAATTTATTTATTTATTTCATTATTTTTATAGTGAATGGATGAATTCACTATTAAATTTGTATGAGATTTACATAAGTTTACAAATTTAATAATTAATATATTGAATTTGTAAAACCAGACAAAGAAAAAGAAAAAGAAAAAAGAAAAAAGAAAATATTGAACATAATCTTTCAAACATTTTGGGGTAATTATCATTTTCCTATGAACTACTACTCGATTACCATATGTCTCCATCAATTACTAATTTTACATTACGATCCCATCAAACTGCTATTTCGTTACTAAAACCCTCAATCCTTCAGTCAAAGTTGTTAAGTCGAACGATTAACTCATCACATGCACGTAAAGTTGGTAGTTTATGGGATATAAGGTAATCGAGTGGTAGTTCAAGAGGAAACAGATAATTACCAAAAAATAAATTTTGCGTACGCATTTAAGGCATGTGACTCGCACGTGATGAGTTGACCGTCTGATTTAATGACCTTAACGGAAAGAAGAGGGTTTTGATAATGAAATGATAGTTTAATAAGGTTGTAATATAAAGTTGGTAGTTGATAGAAGTATATGGAAATTGAGTGATAGCAAATGGGAACTAATAATTTCCCCAAACATTTTTCTCCACAAACATCGTCAAAATTGCCTATACTTAGCGACTTTGTCTCTAATAGTTAAAGTGTGGGCAATGCTATCCGGCTGCCAAATTGAGGTAGCATAGCGTCGTCCATAAACTCTTTTTTCTTTTTATTTTTTATTATAAAAAACTCGTATTGGTTAAATTTTCATGTGCTAATATTAGGTTATCAAAACTTGTTTATGGATTCAAAACTAAAACTTAGAGGTGAAAAGTTAACCATTTAGGGATGATATCACCCTAAAGGGATTTGATCATCCTAAATTTTCATAAGCTAATATTTGAGTTCTAATGCCTCAAAACTTATTTATGGATTCAAAACTAAAACTTAGGGGTGGAAAGTTAACCCTTTAAGGATGATATGATCCTAAAGGGATTTGGTCATCCTAAATTTGGTTATAATGCCCCAAAATGTTATCTCAGTTTTATATAGTTTTATTAATACCAATTTCTAATCAGTGATTCATGGAGGCCAGTGAATTTAATATATAATTTAATTAATTTTTGATAAATGATTCTCGATTTTAAATTTACTAGGCGCTTCCTCCTTTTAACCTCTTTCCTCTTCAATTTAAAAAAAAAAAAAAGAAAAAAAAAAAAAAACCAGACGTTACGGAGTCTCTACTCATCCTCGCTAATCTCATTCCTCCTCGCAGACAGGGCCGTGTCGCTCCCTCTGATCTCTGGCCCAATGCTAAGTTCAACCCCTTCGAGTCAAATCTGAGCCGACTCGGTCATGCTGACCCAGCCCCTCTTAAACGACCACTGCCGGCTTCAAGTACACACCCTTTATTTTATTCTTATTTTGTTTCAGATTTTTTTTTTTTTTTAACTTTTTTTTAAAAATTTTTTTTAATAGTTAAAGTGTTGTCTCTTCAACGTTGTTTCCACGGCTCACAGAAGGGAGAAGGCAAACCAAATGTATGGGCAAGTGTTGTCTCTGTCCTCTCGGCTTCTCCCTGAACAACCCAACCAAACTATTTTTCTCCACAAACACCTCCAAAATTCCCTATAAACTTAGCGACTCTGTCTCTAAATATAGAGAAGAGTTCAACAACCTATGCTCCAGAGGCCGCGTAAAAGAAGCGTTTGAGAGGTTCAAATCTGAGATATTTTCAGACCCACCTCTCTTCTCTAATCTCGTCCAAGCATGCATACCCCAAAAGGCTGTATCAGTAGGAAGACAGCTTCATTCTATGATAATTACATCTGGGTGTTCCTCAGACAAGTTTGTTTCCAATCACCTCCTCAACATGTACTCCAAAATCGGAGATTTACAAACGGCTGTGAAACTGTTTGATAATATGTCTAAAAGAAACATAATGTCTTGTAACATTTTGATTAATGGGTATGTGCAAGGTGGTGATTTGGAGAGTGCTCAGAAGGTGTTTGATGAAATGTCTGAGAGGAATGTTGCAACATGGAATGCGATGGTCATGGGGCTAACCCAATTCGAGTTTAATGAACAGGGTTTGAATTTGTTTTCAGAAATGCACGAATTGGGGTTTTTGCCTGATGAGTTCACTCTGGGAAGTGTGCTCAGGGGGTGTGCAGGGCTGAGAGCTTGTCATGCAGGGCGCCAGATTCATGCATATTTGGTGAAATGTGGGTTTGAGTTCAATATGGTTGTTGGGAGTTCTTTGGCTCATATGTATATGAAGTCTGGAAGCTTAGAAGAAGGAGAGAAAGTGATTAAGTTGATGCCAACTCGCAATGTGGTTGCTTGGAATACGCTTATTGCGGGAAAAGCTCAAAATGGGCATTCTGAGGAAGTGCTCGAGCAGTATAATATGATGAAAATGGCAGGTTTTGGACCCGATAAGATTACATTTGTGAGTGTTATTAGTGCATGTTCGGAGCTGGCAACACTTGGACAGGGTCAACAGATTCATGCTGAAGCAATCAAAGCTGGGGCTTGTTCGGTAGTTGCAGTGATTTCCTCATTAATTAGCATGTATTCAAGATGTGGGAGTTTGGAAGACTCTGTAAAAGCTTTCTTGGAATGTGAACAGATGGATGTTGTTTCATGGACGGCTATGATTGTTGCTTATGGATTTCATGGGAAAGGAGAGGAAGCCATCAGACTGTTTGAACGTATGGAGCTAGAAGAGTTGGAGGTGAATGATGTTACTTTCTTGAACTTGCTATATGCTTGTAGTCATTCTGGTCTGAAAGATAAAGGTATTGAATTCTTCGACGTGATGGTTAAAAAATATGGACTGAAACCTAGACTAGAACACTATACATGTGTGGCTGACCTGCTTGGTCGGTCTGGCTGTTTGGAGGAAGCAGAGGCTATGATAAGATCAATGCCCATAAAACCAGATGCTATCATATGGAAAACTTTGCTATCTGCCTGCAAAATCCACAAGAATGCAGACATGGCAAAAAGGATTGCTGAGGAAGTTATTAGGCTTTATCCTCTGGAGTCAGCTCCTTATGTGCTACTTTCAAACATTCATGCTTCTGCTAAAAGGTGGCAGGATGTTTCTGAGGTGAGAAAAGCCATGAGAGATAGGAAGGTGAAGAAGGAACCAGGTATAAGCTGGCTGGAAGTGAAAAATGAAGTTCACCAGTTCTACACGGGTGATAAATCCCATCCACAATCGGAGGAGATTGGTTTGTATCTGAAAGAGCTAATATCTGAGATGAAGTTGCGTGGTTATGTGCCTGATACAGGAGCTGTTTTGCATGACATGGATAATGAGGAGAAAGAATACAACTTGGCAAACCATAGTGAAAAGTTGGCAATTGCTTTTGCTTTATTGAACACTCCTGCCGGTGTGCCTATAAGGGTGATGAAGAACTTGCGTGTATGCAGTGATTGCCATGTTGCCATAAAGTACATATCGGAGATAAAAAATCGAGATATTATTGTACGTGATGCTAGTAGATTTCACCATTTTAAAGATGGGCAATGTTCTTGTGGAGATTACTGGTAAGAGGAGATATCGTTGCCTTACTGCTGATAGGATTACTTTTTATTTATATGATTTTTCTCAAAACTAATTATCTGCTAGGACATATTATATCATCCTTTTTCTTTTTCTTTTTCTTCTCCTTTTCTTCTTTTTTATTTTAGAAAATTCTTTTGAGGGTTTGAATTGTAACGTGGTTTTATACAGTTTTGTAACGTGCTTTTACAATAAAGTTTAGACTTCAACAAATATGCCAATAGCTAGTACTGTTTCCAAGTATCTTGTCATGACGGCATGACCTTATGAACTTGAAAAAACTATGTAATGCCCCAAACCATTGATATTTGTATGCTATCCGAGAGGATCCTAAAAATGTTATAAAAGTTGGACAGCAATGTGTGAATAAAGGGCAGAAAATCAAGGCTGATGATGTATGAGTAGAATAAAAAGTATCAGCTCAGCTTGCCAATACTACTAGCACTACAAAAAAACACACATTTAATGACGTTTGAATAGTGTCATTTTTGTCCCAAAAAAACAACACTATTCATTTAGTGTTTGAATAGTGTCGTTTGCTAAACATCAATAAACACGGGGTTGCTAAAAAAACACACATTTGATGTTGTTTGAGCTTAACCGATACTTAAAGAATTGTGTTGTTACTATTCACATGATATTGAATGAAAAAAATGTCGTTTGAACAGTAAAACGACACTTTTTATGAAGTGTTGTCTAGCCTCAAAACGACATTAAATAAAAAAGTGTCATTTGAACAGTAAATAACATTTCATGAAAAGTGTAGAGTATACTAAGATACTCAGGCTAAAATAAGCTTCTTTGCATAATCTTTTGTGTGGTGGCAATAGATTAATTAGCTTATAGTCAGGCAGGGCTCTTGATTGCACCTCTGAACTTAAACAACAAACGACAGACTGCCCAAACCTCAGTTCCTTGGACAATAGTGATGAAAAATTGGTTTTAATTTGGCCAAATGCTCTGACATTTATCGAGAGTTTTGACAGGTACAAAACTTGCAACCTTGATTAGGTTTGACATACTTTTTGTACATATGTACAACCTTCCTGTTGTGGCTTTCAGTTTCTTTTACAGTTGCAGTAGGATTTTCTCCAAGCAGCCATTCACTGAATGGCCTCAAAAACTGCCATCTCCGGTAATCCCTTAAATTGTGTCAAAAAACTGTTGGGCCAGCTCATTCATTTGAAGTTTTCAACCATTACCAGCCGATGTTATTAATTTTTATTTTTGACTGTCATGTTTGATATTTGTTTCTATATTTGTGCCCCACTTCCTCCTTTTGCGTTATCTTTTATTATTATTATTATTATTATTATTATTAATGCAATCTCACTTGCCCACAAAAAAATAATAATAATAAAAAGCAGATTCTAAGGTATTTATGCGATTTCCTTGAACCAAGATCAACCCTCATGCATTCAAATGCTAGATGGTCTATTATGCATATATAGGTTGTGCTAAGCTTTGTTGTGGTAAGGTTTTTCCAAGTTAATTTTGATTTAGCTCATCGATCACCATTTTCATATTCATCAAGATATCATTTGATTTGTCGCTGGCTTTGAATTAAAACCATGCATGTTCCATTCATTTTCCTTATAATCAGGATGGAAAATAATTCTCTTCATTTCAAAATTTCTCTTTTTAGTGCATTTTAAATGGTAATCTTGTTCAAAAGTTTTAATAATGGTAGTACAGTTAATGCACTAACCTTCAAAATGTACTAAATAAAAGAAATAAAGGAATTTTAAAATTGAGAGGATCCTTTTATCGGGCACATTAGATTTGTAATCATCATAAGAAAAACTCTTAATTAATTAGGAACTATGAAAACAAGTTTAAAAATCATATATAGATAAAATATTACACATCGATCACTAGTATACTATATATGCATTGTACTAACCAGATCAAAAGAAGTGATCAAATTAACAATATTGTTTGGGAGTAACAATTAATGAGGGCAAAACCATTTCCTACGTACGTACATGGATCGAAGCTAGCATTATCCTTGGGAAGGAGGGCAAATCTCATTCCAGAGGGAACTATAATCTTCAGAATTATCCCGAAAAAGAGTATACTCATTCAAGAGCAATCCACAATCTCCAGAAGATCTCCGAAGAGCATTATTTTTGAAGAAGAAACTAAAATCTCCAGAAGTATCGTGAAGAGGAGGAAGAGGAGGAAGATGAGCAATATCATGAAGCTCCGGCAATTCAGATTTTGTGGTGCATGTTGAGCCATCGATTTCCTTGGCAGCCACATCTGCTCCCTTGATCTCATTCCATATCTGCTCGCTCGTCGGAGTTTGATCATCAGCCATCTGGGTTGTTGCCAAAGGCTTGTTCTGGCCATGGTGGGCTTCAACAGGCACTGGTAAGTTCTGAAAGCCTTCATGAGTACTTACAATATTGTTAAGTTGAGAGCTTCTGATCATGCTCCTCACTGTTCGAGCTCGTTGGAGTTGTGTTAACAAATCTAGCTGATGATTTGAATATGTGTTGATCATCTGTGCATGATTAAATGTATGTGGGGGTCCAAGAGGAGGAATTTCTTGTGGACGAAAGCTGAGTGGCGCCAAATGTTCTGTTTTTGGCCGGACATCGTCTTTCTGTTTTTGAAGAAATAAACGGTATTTCTGTAACAATGGAGGCCAGGGAAACTGTACATGATCATTGTCCTTCACAGAAGTAATTATCTCATGACCCCCAATTAAACAGAAAGCAACTATTAATTACCTGAAGATGGCTGGCAACCTTTTCTCTGGTAAGGTTTGGGACCCCCATTGCTTGCATGCGTTCCAAAATTTTCTTGGGAACAGCCCCTTCATCAAGAGAAGACAATAATTATGTAATTATATAGACAAAATATAATATATATATATATATATATAGGGATCGAAGAATGGACAGGGCCGGGCAGCTGTTAAGTCACCGTGCACCACTTATCTCAAAAGTAAAGCTTAAGACAATACAAACAATATTTAATTGAAACGAAAAATAAATGATAGAAACAAAATGTTTAAACTTTAACACGTTTGCTTTGATAGTGAAAGGGACTATCAAATATCATGAATATTAAATAATCACTTATCATAAAAGTTTAAATAGAAAAGAAATATAATAAATATAATTATTTAATTAATAATATTCTAACACTAATAATCAAGCAATCATAAACTAAGACTCTTTTGAATTAGTTGTTTCAATTAAGAACATAACCAAGAAGCTAATAAAAAATTATCATCATCAAGCTTAAATATAGCTTATGGTTAGGAAAGGATTGATCATACGTACTTTTAAGGCCTAGTTCATTCACAATTGCCACAAACTTATGATGAAGATCCGGTGTCCAAATCATCCGTGATTTTTTTGCTCCAACCACATGATCATGATCACCAGAGGCCTTGCATTCATCTTCACCATCCGTTTCCCTTTTTAATCTTTTAATACCTTCATTTGGGGGGAATGTATGGTGTTGATGATGATCATCTCGATATGGCAGCCTCAAATGCACACCACCGTAGTAGTGCCCCACATTCCATAGCTGCTGCCGCTGCTGCTGCTGCACTTGATCCAACTTCATTCTTCGCTTGCAAACCACATATTTCCACACCATTTTTAGAGATTCCATTGGGACAGGCTTCACCAGAAAATCGCAAGCTCCATTGATAATAGCCTTCTGAATAGTGCTATAGTCATCATCCGATGAGATCGCTAAGTAACAAATTAAAAAGAAAATATATTGGATTAATTAGTGGCATTAATTAATTTCCTAGCTAGCTAAAGGCAAAAGAATTAATATATGTCATGAGGGAATTAATTAAACAAATTAGTTAATTACCTAAAACAGGCAAATCGGCCATCTCTGATCCAAGGATTTGAAGAAGCTTAAATCCATCCATACCAGGCAAATGTAGGTCACTTATAAGAATGTCAAATCTGCTTCTGTAGGAACGAAGCATAAATAAAGCATCCTCCGCTCTCAAGCATTTGGTAACTGTAAATATTTTTACATAAAAGATTAAAATATGAATTATTTTTCAAAAAGAATTAATTTAATTAGTATTCTAATACTCATTTTATTAGGTTTAGGCTAGCTTAAACTCCTCTTTAATAAGTGAGGCTAAAGCTCTAATACCATATAAATCACAACTTTAAATTTAATTATTTAATTAATATTATAACAATATTTAATTAACACCATAAACTAATTAACAACATTAAGTTTGTCTTTCTTTTTATTTATTTGTTTATAGCTACATTGTCCTTAATTAGTTCAAATATTGCAAAGCCTATGTCAATGTCATATATATATCAGCCGGCCTGCTCAAATTGGATTATAATCCATAAACTATTCTGAATAAGAAGCAAATAATTAAGGACATTTAATTCTAAACAACAAATATCTACTGTATTAACAAATTTAATAATAATTTGTTACATATTAAAAGATATTATTAATCACTATGTTTTCTATTTAAATATAATGTGATGGAGGTTTCTTCAAACATGAATCACTTAATTTACTGAACCAATATAATACTTAACTTATTAGGTTATTGTAAAAAAAAAAAATGGTATCTTTACTCACCTTTTTAATAAAAATAAAAAATTTATATACGATTTTCCATTCAGAAACCTAAAATCCAGATTCGTTTAAACACCCATGTTAGAAACCTAGTGCAGAGTAAATTCCAGATTCATTCGCAGGAAGAAGAAGAAGATGAAGAAGAAGAAGAAGAAGATGAGAAAACAAACCTTCATAGCCACAAGCCTGAAGCATTCTTCCACATACTAGGAGACTTGTCCGGGCATTGTCGACCAGCAAAACCCTAAAGCCGACCGGAAACTTATTTTTAGTCATCAACGTGGCCTTCCCTTCCCCTTCGTTAGTAGTATTTGTATCCATTTCAGACAGAAGAGAATTAAGAGGCGGAGACAACTAGCAAGAATGTAATAGAGAAGAGGTTAAAAAAACCCTAGTTTAAGAGACTCTATATATGGTAACTGTATCTTGCATGCTCTTTAATGAATGATACGGGAATTATTTATTTATTTATTTATTATTATTTTCTGAGTTTTGATTCTACTAAAACCCTAGAACCCACCCAGCAGGAAGAGACTAGTAATTAAAGTACCCTATAATTGGATATATATTGCATGCCAGGGTTTACGTTCCTTACTTGGTTTGTTAACGTTTTGGGGTTCTTGAATTAAATAGTTACTAGGTGGCGGGAAGGATTGGGATTTGGGATTTACTGTTATTAATTAGGTTATCCGAATTTTATTGAAATTTTAAGAAAGGGGTTGTAAAGCTTACCCTACTTTGAAAGGTGGATTAGTATCTTTGGTTATTCAGACAATCCCCCTCTCTTAGGCTTCCCGAATTTTAATAACAGGGATTCTTATGTGGCAAGATTGAATTATCACTCGTATATTATGGTGATAATGTTCTCTGTTGATTGTAGAGAAATGTTTCTGATTAGGGTCTCAATAAGGTAGAATGGTTTAGACCTTAATTATTTATCAAGGCAATAGACAAGGCCAGGTTATGCTAAGCATAAGAGTAATTTTAGAAGTCCTGGCCTCTTGTGTTCCTAAAAAATGAGATTGTTTTTAAAATTACAAATGTGATTAAAATTCAATAATGATCAAGAGTAAATTCTAGTATATATTACTCAAACCATAAATATCAAATTGAATATAATTAGTACACAAAAGAATAAAAGGATTAGAAGTAGGCAAAAAAATATCCAACCTTGTGATTATTGTACAATATTTAGAAGATGAGGTGACTTAAATGCCACACAACCTATGTACGTAATTCACAAAGAATTCAATCAAGAGCAATGTTAAAAACTCAACTCTTATATAACTTTTGTACAACTCGGTTAATGTGCAGTGTTTATAAATCTTTGGATAAACTTTTATTATAAAAGGCCCATATATCCAATGATTTATGAGCACTTCATATCAGCCTAATTATATAAACAAGTTTATACCCCACCCTATGTGTGGGTTTTCACATTATAATTTCTTTAAAAAGATTTTAAAAGGTTATCATTAACAAATTGTATTTTCTTCACTCAATTAACTCATTGGATATTAAAAATGAAAAATATTTATAAGTTCATTTTGAACCATATTTCCCTTCTTTACTTAACATCATAAACCCTTATATTAAATAAATTTAAAAATTCATAAAGTTTAATCCTTAAAAATTGAAAGTGTTAAATTTGTGTTCCCATAGATATAATTTAAAACTCTAAAAAGGAAAAAATTATCAAAATGAAAACCCAACCAACCATAATGTATCATATCCCAACAATAATACTAGAATGTACTATTGTTTTGGGTTTGTTGTTGGGGAGCCTAACCTTTTTTCAGTTTTTTTATTCCTTGAACCCTATTCTTATTTGTTTTGAAAAAAAAAAAAAAAAATCTTTCAGTAATTGAACTTTCTTCTCATCAACTAAAAACATGGCAAGAATATTGGAGGACCTAAAAAACATACATGAATACAAAAATCAGGCATGAATTGTTAGAGAGAGAAAAAAAAAAAAAAAAAAACTTACACAACCAACATTATGTTACTTTGAAACCATACGTTTTGGCTATATATAACCATTCGATCAAGACAAATTTTCAACAATACTTCATATAAAATTCCAATTTTAACAATCTTTTAAGTATTTAAATGAGTATTGTAAATATTCTTAACAATCAAAAGAACATAATATCACTCGGTGCAAACTTCTATTGGTAAACCTTTGTTTTTTAGCAAATAAACTTTCTCATTGACAAAATTAACAAAGTGTGCTCAAAAGTATGAGAATGTTTATATCCAATTCTAGTTAGCTTGGTTACTGGGTAAACAAAAATAATGTTGGTAGTGGGAAAAAGTCTCTTTACGTTAAGGGCGGTTGAAAAAAAAAATAAAAAATCAACGAACATAAACTAAAAAATTGTCATATCTCGTACCAAAATAAACGATAAGAAATTCTCTCACTATCATTTCCCTAAATTTAGTGTAAAATTTAAAATGGAAAAAATAATCAATTTGAATAAAAAAAAATAGATATTATAATAGAAAATAAGGACACGAAGTGGAACCATATATATATATAAAATACTACTATAATGAGAAAGAACTATCTTTTTCAGTATACTTCTCGTGGTTCCAATGAAACCTTGGAAGCCAATGTTATCCATGAATTAAACATGTAAACAATGTGCACTACACACAAAAACACATTACTCAATGAACAACAATGAAAACTAAAAAATTAAACAATAGTATACAAATTAGAATAGAAATGATTAAAGAAAAAAAAACGAAAAATAGAATAATAAAACCATAGGAAATAAAGACAAAAAAAAAAAAAAATACTAATATAATATAAAAGAATTATATTTTTTCTTTATACTTTTCCCGGCTCCAATAAAACTCAAAATGTATAGGAAGAAGTCTTGTGAGATAGATATTTTTCTTTCAACCATCCATTGTATATATAACGCAAGGAAACAACTTTTTGGAAGAAAAAAAAAAACGTAAACTAAAAAATTGTAATACCTCGTACCAAAAATAACGATATGAAATTCTCTCTTATTCAATGAATTCTTTGAATTCAATGCAAAACTTTCAAAAGAAAGAATAATCAATTTGAGTAAATAGTAATATATAATTAAAACAGAAAATTAAGACAAAAACCATAAAGGGAAGAACATAACCACTGAAAAGAAAATAAAAAATATTGATATAGTAAACTATTTTTCTTTATATTTTTTCCGGTTTGAATGAAACCTAAATAATGTGCATCTAAATAATGTGCATGATGCAAAAAGAGAAAAAACTCATTGAATAACAACATAAACTAAAAGAAAATACTCAAGAATAATCAATTTAAATAAAAAAATAATATATAAGAATGCAGAACGAAAAATAATTTTTTTTTTAATATAATAGAAAATAATTGGCGAGTTAGATTCTTCAAGGAAGAAATAAGAAAGATATTTGATCTAAAAAATAAAAAAACGAAGCTCTACATAGCATTCATCACCATGAAAATCTTCCAAAACTAAAGTACACTCATTTGCCAAAACCCAAAACGAAGCAAACTAACAAAAAAAAAAAAAAATCTATACCGTCACAGTAACATCACTTACATACAATCTAGTTTGGCTTCCAAATCGGTGAAAAAACGAATTAGTCACTCTACTTTTCTGGAGTTAAACAAAGGTTTAGGTCTTACCTGACTTGCTTTTGGAAATCAAAGTTCTCGCAGGTGTAAATCCTTACTCAGATGCATGATAGCTGCCATTTACAAAGAAAAAAAGAACAGAAAGTGACCGAGAGAAAGAAGCGAAATACCCCGAACCAAAATCCCATTAAAAAAAATATATAGATTTAAGAGAAGTAGAAAGAACCGCTAAAGGAACAGATCAGGGACGGGAATGTAATATGTTCAATGTAAGCGGGAGCGGCACTTTTATCTTCTAAAGAGACGACGGATGTTACTTGAAAAAAAAAAAAAAAACAGCTGACAATTAAACGCCCGTTGATAGAAGTATCTGCTAAAAATCACTTGAAAACCTGAAACTAAAACCCAACAAAACAATTGACTTAGAGCAATCCCAATGGAGGAGCCAAATCTTTATGTAAAATGACTCATCAAAACTAATTTTATCTAGTTTAGTTAATGAATTTTTAAATGCCGCATACATCCGATTAGTTATATATTTATTTATATCATTTAAATATTATTTTTTTAAAAATTTCTTATAAGGATTGTATTTTTCCTAAATATCCTATTTTTTAACTTTTGGGAAAAAAGAGATGTGGAGAGAGAAATAGTATGAGAAAATTTTGGAAAAAGGGAGATGTATAAGAGAAATAGTAGGAAAAAATTTTGGGAAAAGAGAAAACAGTTGAGAAACAATAAAAATAAAATAAAATGACTCATTTTTTTGAAGGGTAAAAATGACTCCTTCAAAATGATGCTACATGTAGCTTCTTTGTTTCTTTTTTTTTTTGCTTCTCCAATGCAAGGGGTATTTTACAAAGAGGGCTGCTAGGTGTCCCAAAAGAAGTGGGAGACAAAAGAAAGAGAATGAGAATTTGTTAAGGAAAAAAATGCTTGCCACATCATTTGGGAAGCATTTTGGGAAGAATCCATTGGGATGTCTAGCATTATCATTTTACAAATTTAAGGAGCCATTTTAGATAAAAGTGTCATTTGACTCTTCCATTAGGAATGCTCTTATACATACAGGCATACAGCTAACAAACAAAGGGCGCAAAAATCTGAAACCATGTTTTGTTATTTTGAAAGTTAGACTGTAGAATTATGAAAATGGTTATGCACATGATTTATTTTGAAAAGAGACACATGGCAGACATATGTTGTCAAAATTTTAGAGACTACTATTTAAAACTCTCCTTTTATATATATAGGAAAATGTTAAAGTCACAACACAAACCCAACTCATAGCCAACTAATCTCTTATGTGTCATTTAAAAAAATATTTAATATTTTTAAGCCAAATCAATTGTCCTTTCCTGAAAATTTGGGAAAAAGACGATTTGTTTGGTTTAAAATTCAATTTTTTTTTTTTAATGACACGTAGGAGAGAAGTTGGCTATGAGTTAAGTTTGTGTTGTGGCCGTATCAAACCTTATATATATATATTAGATTAGAAGTACTTGAGTTTTTGGATTTACTATTCAATAATATATATATAAAACAAAAGGGAAGAGGAAGAAAAGAAATTAAATCAAGAGCTGGCGACGTCTTAAGAGGTAGCTCAATTAGCTGGGACTACGCTTAATGAAGCGCTAGTCATTAGTTTAAATCCCCCTCCTCCTCTTGTGCGGACATATTATAGGAAAAAAAGAAGAAGAAGAAGAAGATGGGGATCCCTTGAGAAAATTGTGTTGAATTTCTTTTCTTTTTTTCTTTCTTTTTTTACATATCCACACAAGGATAGGAGGAGAGAGAATTCGAACTAGTAACCTCATGAGCATGGTTCACAGCCGATTGAGCTACCCCCTGGGGACAAATTGCGTTGAATTTTGACAATGCTTTTAAAGCCGTGTGAAGAAAAGATTTGTTGCCAATTTAATTAAAGCACACTCTTATGCCATTTTTTCACATCAATTTTTCCTTATTATCTTCTTAATTTTCAAATAGTTGGTAATTTCAATCATTGATTACTTCTTATATAAACTCAACATATAATTGGTTTGGTTTGTAAATTAATTGTCTCTCTCACACTCCCGGTGGAGACCTCTCAATTCCTTTAAAATAAGTATCATACATATATCCTTTCCAAAAAAAAAGAAGGTATCATAATGTATATTAAACAACAACTACGGCTATACTTACAAAAGAGAAATGTTTAGTTTCTATCTTTTGCTCATTTCTTGTTCATCTTTAAACAAAAGATTGACAAATCTACTATTGAATCTGTGAAACCCATGTGTACCCACGTGTAAGTTACACATATTCAATGATAAATGTTGGGGATAAAATTCACTATGGGTCCCACTATCTCTCAACAACCTTCCACTATCTGCTTACATTATCTTCAATACTTCAGATTATCTCTCAATTACCTGAAGGGAGAAGATTGACGGAGCGGTTACACAAATAAAACCCTATATAAGAGAACTCAAGGCATCAAGTAGGGGAACGATCAATTAATTTTCAACTGCTAAGTATACAACTGCTAACTTAAGTATTGGAGAGTCTCTGGCAAAGGCCTTGGAGACCCCTTTAATGCTCTTGTTATCTTGTAGGAGTCCGAAAATTGAAGATCAAAGACGCCTCGAAAAATGCGAACATCTCACCAATAGGATATGGACCAAAAAGTGCATCAACAATAAATTTGCAAAAAAAAAAAAAAATAGAAATAAAAATTACATAAGAAATGGACAATAGATGAATGTGTAAAATCTGCATTACTAAAAGTCTAAAACACTTCTTGAAGCTATCCTTCCTTTGTCAGATTTGGAGTTTGATGTTGACTTGGATTCTTTTCACTTTGATTACTTGTTGCAGAAGATTTTTTCCTTTGTCTGTAAGATTTGGAGTTTGATGTTGACCTAGACTTTGATTACTTACTGCATAAGTTTTTTTGAACGGCTGTTACTGAATGTGTAGTAGAATTTGGTCTCTTAGTTCCTTGTGTACGTATGTTGAGGTCAAAAATTAATGAGGAGAAACAAGAGTGCATAAGCCAATTGATCTTTGCCAGACAAAAAAGTTTACTTGAAGCTATTTAGAAGCGACCTGATTACGGACAAAATATAATCAATTTCTATTTGCTTTGTATGTGCATGAAAAGCCAGATTAGCCCAAAAATAAGTGATCAATATTATCACAATAGTGTGGGTGAAGTAAGAAGAAAAATTTCGAGTTCTTGAAGGAAAGATTGTAACCAAACAAGTTCTGCTGTCTGCATTGGTTAAAGCACGATATTCAGTCCCTATGCTTGTTACAAAGCAAGATGACCATAAGATTAAGATTAAATTGTTACAAAGCATCTCGTCCACACCCATAGTTGCCACCACCACAGTTGGATAAAGAACCTCAAAGAGGAGGAGCTATTGGAGGATGGAGAGCTAGAGAAGTGATGGTTGTTTCCAAATGCACTTATTATCGCCTTTGCCTTTCTATTAGTTTAAAGAGTAATGCTACTTTTCACTCATTTATAACACTTATTTTATTGCGGATAAAGTAACATGTTTTAAATATAATTTAGTCACTTAAAATATGTCACGTCAGCTAGTATGAAATGAATATAATAAATGAATATGAAAAATAGCAGTACTCTAGTTTAAAAAGTCAGTATAAAGAAGTTGGTACATAGATGTCCTCACAGGCGAGCCATGTACCCCGCATTCATATTCAAAAAAAAAAGGCCTTCTGAAAATTATAACCCAGCCCCCAGAAATGGGTAAGGCAAAATGGTGGGACAAAATTGTCCTAATTTTAAACGGTCCCCTCTTGTAAAAATCTTATCAATGTATTTACAATAATTTTTTTCCAATAAAAATTTCTCAATTTTTTTCCCCTCATCAGTTATGAACAAACACGACTGCACATTTTAACTAGCGGGCAAGATTGTCAATGTCATTAGCTTAAGAAAATCTCCTTGAGCATCAAGAGGACTAGCATGATGAAGCACATGATAACAAGCACTGTTGCACACTTCACCATTCCACCTTTCTTCTGTGTTCTCTCTGCCTGCAATTGCAAGACACTAAGCATGACTGTTCCGAATAGGCAAACTACTAATGTTAGTGGCCAACTATTTACAAACCAGCAACACCATTGATTTAATTGATATATCAAGTTTAGCAAAAAAGTAACCAGATTTTAGAATAATGGCTGGTTTATGTGTTTGAGCCAGAGAGCAAGAAAGAACCTTCTGGAGCTGTTTAAAACCCTCATCAACTGATACAGCAACAGTCTGAATGTTGTAGTCTATCCGATCAACAATTGTGCCCTGCTAAGATATGAACTTTATTAGTAAACCTGTTCTGTTAAGTCTGTCCATGACATAATACAAGGTTGTAGCTTTGACCTGGTCTATTACAAGAACTGAGAGGTCCTTCATGATTTGAGCAAGGTCGTTCACTGATTGCACAACCTACAACAAGCTTCTTTTTAAATTTTAATGAACAAAGAGGTCAATTTTCAGACAATAGATCAAGCACCTTCACTTACCTGTTGGATCTCTCTGTCCCTTTCCTCTGTGATTTGCTCACTCTTTTTTAGCTTTCTCATTTGATACGCATTCATACTCTGGGTTCATCAAACATCAAACTATATTATCAAAGAGATACAAATGGTTTAATCTATCCACAACCCATTTCAGAGGTAGATATTTCCCGTATCCAAGAAGATCCTACTGAAAGTAAGCCATAAAGAGGAAACAGCATACTATGTCATTAAATTCATCATCTTCTAATCTCGATTTGTTTCCACTCATGTTCATCTCCAAATCAACCCCATCAGATCCCTACAACACAAAATATGAATAGCTAAATAAATAAATAATGCATGAGGATAAAAGCAACAACAAATTCTTGAGCTATTAAGTGAATCAAATATCAAGTCACAATAAATCAGAGATCAATTTTAGAAAAGAAAACCAACAGTACACAATCACAAGGAAAGAAAAAGTGAAATTGCATGAATTTGAACCAAGCACCCAATGATAGCCAAGTATGGAGAACAGATTTCAATAGGTTTCGGCAGCCAGATTGACCGCATATTCTTGATACAAGTTAAAAATGCATTATTCACAACCAAACAAGTATATAATACACAGACCTCTTTTTGCTGCTGCAGACGTTTCAAATATGTTGACTGTTTTCTCCGGAGGTCCATGGAAAGGTTCTGAAGGTCTGTTGCAAGAGAACGCTGTCAGAAGAATATTCAAAAGTGAGTCGATCCATTGGAAAAAAAACAAAAACTGAAAAAATAAAAATCAAATATGATCGTAAATCTACATATCATAAATCCATGAATCCTTCTTTCCCCTTATGCAAGTAAAATTCTAATGAAACATGACAAAGGAGAGGCAACTTGACTACATGGGAAGTATACTTAATACATGAGACCCAAAGGAGCTATAAAACAAAAATCAGTTCCAAAATTGCATACATGTTTGGGGACTCACTAAAAAACCCCCCACCCCCCTTCCTCCCTTTCATTAAAAAATCCTAGACGAAAAATGGCGTTCAGAATGGGGTGGGATGTTTTGGAGACAGAAACACAAGTTATTAAAAATGTGTACATGTTGGTGTATGAAGTTAAAAAAATAAAAAATAAATAAAAAAACTTAAATCGAACTACAACAGCATAGGCATTGTACTAAGGCAACAAACCATTATTCCCTCTTAAGAATATATCTTTTTTTTTATGTCAAACATGGGAAAAATTAAATCTATCTGTTCCATTAATATAAAATACTAACTAATATTCAGCAACACATGTTATTAAAAATGTGTAAATGTTGGAGCATATGAAGTAAAAAAATAAAAAAAATAAAATTATAAGATGAAAAACAAAATACTCGAAGCGAACCACAATAGCAGAGGCATTGCACTAAGGCAGCATTCCATTACTCCCTCTTAAAAATGTTTCCATTTTTTATTTTTATGTCAAACATGGAAAAAATTAAATCTATCTGTTTCATTAATATAAAATACTAATCAATATTCAGCAACTTTTACAATATTAACTGCAATATAAAACAAAGTAATGATGAAACCCCAAGAGAGAATAAATCTAAAACCATATGGCATCAACTTTAACAAAAAAAAACATGTAAAATTTTCCTTGGAGAGTACACTGGCCCTTAAAACTTACCTGTACATTTTTCCTAATGTTTGAGTCCTCAGCAGACCCACTTGCAGAAAGTTTCTGTAATCTCTTCTCTGACCTCCTTAATATACCTGTAATATCTAGGGTAAGAGCCTCAATCATATGTTGATCTTCTTTGCCATCTCCAAATGAGGGCATTAGAGCCTTGGCATGAGCCTTGACTAACTCAGCCATTTTGACCCGAGCCTGTTGTATATTAGCAGCCACTTCTTCAGAATCATCCACCCAAGCTGGTGGTAGACCCACAGTAAATGCATCCCCACTGCACCAAGAATACGAGTCCCACAATTAGGCAGATTTATACATTTTCAAAACACAAGTTTGAGTATTGCAAACTTGAATATGGCTTCCACAAGGCAAACTTAAGATTTAAACATGACTAAATGTGCATGTGCACAAATGTAAAGTATATCACGGCGATAAACTAAAAGGCCAATGGAAGATACTTCAAAAAAACAAATCACAGAATAAAGAAAACAAATTCAGAAGCCAGACATTAAACCTGTGAGTGAATGAATCCTTAAGTAGATACCAGACACTCTATAGTAGCTCCCACTCTCCCTTGACTCGATTTTTCCACATAATATCTTTGCAACTTCCAACCCATAAGGAGCCACCCACTCAGCCAAAATGGTTCAAGTTGTTTTCTTACAATTGCATTCTGATACATGCTAAAACTCTATCAAATACATATGAAATCAGTGCAAAAGTCAGAATAAGTCATACTTTACTCAGATAAGAGCATGAGCGTTCTTCCTAATCAAAAGTTTACCAAAACCTTTATATCCTAATAAAGTGATAATGAGCCCTTCCTCGACAACCAATATGTAGAGATAAATGGTCAATCACAACAATTTAATGGACAGATGAGTTGGAGAATGAAGTCGAAGTGTGTCTGTTGAATCACTACAATATCAAGTAATTCCCAAATATCATAGTCATTCAGGAAGCATTTACTCTCACCTGCCCTTTCCACTCACTTCATTCTAAACTCTCCCGATTTGGAAACATTCACATGCATAGGCACGGATTATTTAATCATAAAACACCAATTCTCCCTTTATCACATCCTTAAACCATATTTCGCCCTCCAATTTTCTATAATATGCAACCTTCCAACAAATCAAGTACGACAAGAAATACACATAGGCTTTGTTTGGTAGCTCAGAAAATACAGGAAAAAGAAACTAAATTTCCAAACCTCCAATTAACCGACACTAACATAATCATTCCGCTCATTTTTCACAATCAAACAAAAAGGAAAAACTATATAACTGAATTGAGTAGGGTTGATCCTCTTTCATCACCAACAGAATCAATCAAAATCACAAAGACTCAACTTTTAGTTCCCTTTCAATTATTTTCCTCCACTTTCTTACCAACCAAACAAAAAATAAAGGACAGGATACGAAACAAAACAAAACAAAAAAAAAAAAAAAAAGGAGAGAGAAAGGAAACAAACTACGAGAGGCGTACCTTGAAGGACCTGGATCTTCGGTGCTAAGAGGAGCATAAGACGACCGATTGGAACTCAGAAGCGAAGCCATTTCGATAACTGGACCACCCGAACCGGACGCCGACGAAGACAACGGAGCTCGCACGCTCTTCACGGCGTCCCTGTGCTTTCTGTACATCGCGGTACGATTCCTCGTCGCCATTGAAGTTCAACAAACCTATGAATTGAAATTCGAAAGCTCGGGACTTTTTCTGGATTTAGAATTTGACAGTAAGGAAATGAATTTCCAGGGATTGAAACTTCTGGGAATTCATATTCCGAGGGTTCACTCGGAAACGAAAAGGCTTCGAAAACCAAACCGCCGCTTTTGCGCGTTTTCGTACAGCTGGGCCCACAATCCATTGGCCCATGGTCCTGGAATCCAATTGGGCTAGTAATTTTCAACTGGGCCGCTCGGGGGTTCCAACAAATTTCCCGGGGGAAAAAACAGAAGCCGACAAAACAAACTAATAAGACGATAATAACCCCGATACGGACACGCATTTCAGGAACTAAACTGTGGTAATGATGTAATATAACCGAAGTTTTGGGAACAATTAAAGTCCAGAAGGTTACCATCCAGAATCATCGGTCCAAGGTAGTTGAGGGTAGTTTCCGTAAATAAGCGTGAGTCCGAAGGCATTTCTTAGTGAGAATTCGTGTCCGCTAAGAATCCAAGCAACGTTCACAATCCGAAATTCCTTTGTTTCTTCCCGGACCCCGGTGTCTAACTCGGTTGAGCAAGCAAACCCCATATAAATAGCACTAAGAAGAGCTTGGTGTTCACTGTAATTTGCAAAATCCGACATTTTTTTTTGAGTGAAATTCAATGGAGGATGATGCTTGGAGCTTTGATGTTTCTATTGCTTCAAGGAACTACCACCAGTCAACTACTGAGTCTCAATCTGGTTAGCCTCAAAGTCTCAATCTTTATTTTTCTTTTTCAGTTTTTGTCGTTGGTTTTTATGGAATGGGATTTGATAATGGTGGGCTGACTGTGTTGGGTGCTGAACCAGATCTTTGTATAGATTTGGAGGAGTTTGAAGGGGACGATGAGTTAAAAACGGAGCATCCATGTCCATTTTGTCCGGAGGATTTTGATTTGGTTGGGCTGTTCTGCCATATTGATGAGGAGCATCCTATAGAAGCAAATGCTGGGGTACGTACTTCTTATCTGATTATGTTGTTCTACTTACTATTAGGCATGTAAATTGCTAGTATTAGCAAATGCATCACATGTAATTATTTTAAGAACCTTTCATTTGCTTTGGGTTTGTTTATTTCCTTTTCATGCTTTTGCTGTTCAGAGTTAATTAGATATATTGTTTTATCTAATTGTCGATATTACTCTTTTTCGTAATTATTTGTTTGCTGATGGGATTGAAGTAGTGATTAACTGAGAGACCATGTCTAGCTACATGTATTTAACTTAAAGCGATATATCTCGACCATATGGGGGATTGGTATATGAATCCGTTTCTGCGGTTTAGGCTTATCCAATTCTTTGTGAAGTTTGTTGCCATGGTGTCTTCCCCTGCTAATTTTTTTTCGGCCTGCCTCCAATGCTTGCCGACGCTAAATCTTCATTGAACACATTTAAACCAACTTAGACGAGGTTTCTTTGTGTTGACCTTTACTGCAACCTCAAGCGTCTCACAAACGCTTTCAATCTTTACGTAGTTTATGATCATCCTGGATATTCTCATTTTTGTTTAGTTCATGCTATGAGAATGTTATTTGTTCACTGCTACCTAACTTTGCTTCCATAAAGCACAGGTTACCTTATAGCTATCTCATAAATTTCCTTTGCATGATTTCGATCATCACTCAATGATCTAGAACCACTTCTAGCCAGCACGTGAGCATTTTAACTTGCAATCGCTTTCTCATTATGCATGAGGTATTAGGCTATAGCGCTTTTAGATATCTCATGACTGCTTGTTCTCACTGTTAGCTCATGCACTCCAGTCACTAAATTATACCTGATATGTAATATTCCATTCCTACTATGGACCCTTTAACGACCTTTCTGTAGTTCTGACTTATAGTTACCCTACTGTAGTTGCTCTATTTGAAATTATGCGATTACCTTGTCTAAATATGAATATCAGCCTTTCTATAACAGAAAGAAGACAGTAAGCCCTATGCTAATTTTCTGTAAGAGGAATTAACCTAGAGATGTTATAGTGCCAGAGAAGAACATCTGTTTTTTTATAAAAGAAAGCAGAAACAGTAAGGCTCAATACTGATTTTCTAGAGAGGACTAACCTAGAGATGTTATCATGCCAGAGAAGGTCTTTGCTCATAAATCCTGAAAGGACAAATTTATATAAAGTTATAGTTGAGTTGAGGCAGGTTACACAATGGCCTATAATTTCGGTGGGGTTCTATTTATGTGATGTGGAATGTCAGACACAAAATGAGAAACCTCAAATGGATTAATCTAATATGAATCTGACCTTGAAATCAGCCTGATAGTTCGCTGCTTAGCAGTTCCAGGGCATGGATACGACTTAATATGTAATGGTTTTTAATAGCCTTTCTGAAATTTGGTTATGCTTTACAAATTACAGTTGTTATGATCGGCACTACTTTTGTTTATAGGTATGTCCGATTTGCGCTACAAGAGTGGGGATGAATATGGTTGGGCACATAACAACACAGCATGGAAACATTTCTAAGATATCCTTCATTTTCTTATTTGACTTTGAGATTCATCTCATGTTATGACCTTTCAAGATTTATTGCTTATGTGTTTCCTTATTTATTACACATCAAGTTTTCTCACCATTTTTCTTCATTAGAATTTGTTTAGTACTTTTCTCCTATTCCTTATTTTTTTAATAGGATGTGATGATAAGTCGGTATTATGCTCTGGTTTCCTTGACTTTCGATTACAGTTGGCACAAATTAAAACTCTCTAAGGGTGAGTCTTATTCAACCCTTTCTTTTTCAAGAAAGGAGTTTCAGGATGGACGTTTCCGATCTTTTCCCACTGGGTCGTCTTCTGTGGTTTCTACCTCTAAGATGGCACCTGATCCACTGCTGTCATTTATTTACAATGCACCTGCTGTTGACGAGTCTGAAAGTATACAGCCTGATTCTTCAACTGAAGTAAGCATAGAGGATGAGAACTCTGACGAGCCAATTTCAGAAAGGTATCACTGACTGCCACTACTCATTGATTGATCACATTCATGTTGTTTTATATGGTGTCTTTAATCAACTAAGAAACTAGAATCTGTTCAGCAAGCAAGATGGTTGAGTATGGGTTGTAACACCGTCTTTTTTGTTTTGATGCCTATTTTCTAAATTGTGGTGTCTGCCAATAGTTTTTGAATGAAGTGGTTGTCAATGTCATTTGATAGGGTTTAAATCTTGGAGAAGATATATAACCTGATTATGAGAGGCAGGGAAACTGTAATGAAGTAAGCATGCTAAATTTAGTGGATAGAGATTCAAAGGGTCTGAAAGAGTAGAAAAGCAGAAATTATGAAGAGACAGATTTAATTCATCAAGAAGGAAATAAATAGAATGGGAAAAAAGCTTGTGTATGGAGACTTCAATGCTATGTGAACCAATGAATATACCTCAAAGGGAGGGGGGAAGTTCGATTCACTGCACACTTAGAGTGAAGTTTGCTCATAATTCATGTTAGCAGTGTCATAGTCACACTTTTGAGTGACTGGTCTTTTGGAATATAGCACGGAGAGGGGTAGCATTTCAATGGGTTGTAACATGATATGAATTTATACATAAGTACAGATTGTGGTGTTTCTTTGTAAGATTCCTAGTGCACTCATAAATGACCAATGTGAGTGTTTGCCTTTCTGGAATGACATGTGAGTCTTGATATTTGTTTGGATCTTTCAGTATTTTGCACTGATGCTGTTACAGTATGCGTGGAGAATGATTTTGCTAAGATATTTTAACATTTTTTAGTACTGAGAGATCGTCACTTGCTGTATGCAAAACTAATAGTGCATTTCTGATCACAGAAGTTCTCAACCAAGTGCTTTATCAGACAAGGATCAAATGGAGAAGGCAAGGAGATGCGATTTTGTACAGGGGCTATTATTCTTCACCATCCTTGATGACGGCTCATGATTGGAAACACTTGTCAGATTCTCAGATTTTGACGGAGAAGTCTGTGATAAATGTTTTAAGTTGAATATGCTGATACCTTTGATAGAAAGAGCCAAGTTAGATGTAGGATCTGAATGTACTGCATATTGCTAGTAAAATGTAATCTGCTGATAACCCTTGTCAGAAAGAGGCCAGTTAGATGTAGGATCTGAATGTACTTCATATCACTATTGCTATAATGCATTGAAATTTACTCTTGGGAAATTGAATGCTATCCAAAAAGTGCTTTATTTTTATTCATCCGTATTCACCATGATAAAGAATACAAGCAGCCTAGTCTGTTAGAAAATCTGTGTATGAACAAGATCTGGCAAAGTACTCAGCATAAAACTCGCAAAAATCCTACTCCTGTTGCTGTGGACGAAGTTTTCTCAGTAACCATTTTTTTCGTAATTTAACGTCCAGCGCAAGAAAAGTTTTTGCTTTCTTTTCGTCCTCTAGGAAATCACATGCATCCAATACAAGGTCTTCATCCATGTCCGGTAACGCTTGGATTGCTTCAATCACATTCTCTATTGGGATAGAATTTGAGTTCTCGTCATCTTTCCTTTTATCTGATAGGGAAGAAACTGCACTTGCCATCTCACGAAGAGCACTAGCCATGCTCTCATCCTTGCGGCGTAATTTTTTAAGATGACCAGAATTTGAGCAGTTCTCCAATTGACGCTTGTTCTTCTGATCTGCATGTGTAGATTCCTGCTCCTCATCAACTTGGTCTTCGCTGGAAACAGACATAGCAGATTGAGAAGTATTTGACGTTTTTAGGAACTTGATTTGTTCAACTTCGTTTTGCTGCTCTAAACCCAGAAAGCAGTATTTTTCATCAGCACTTGGATCACATATCACGCACAAATTTTTATAGTATGGCACAGGTCGAGTCATGAATTGCCGCGCATCAGTATGTGCCTACATCATAACAAAAGCAAGGCATCATTACGATAACGTCCGTAGATGATGAAATTCTTTCATCTTGTTTCCCTTTGCATATGAAAGCCCCAACTCATCCTTGGAGCAGTTGAACAGATCCATTGTAAAAAGATGACCAAGCAAATTCATTCTTTTCAGGAATGAAAATGAAGCTACTGTCAGATATTGATTTTTGAAGTTGAAAGTGATCGAAATGTCACTTGAAATTCATTTCAGACTCAACTTTATGACAAATAAGGTAACTCAAAACACATGAGAAATGGTGTCTAGATAAACAAGCATTGACAAAAAAAAAAAAAATCCATGAAATACTGAGATTAATGAGCTTGGTTCAATGTTTCAGAACAAGCTCTACTAGAGCAGACACGTACCTTGATATAATCTTGCCAGACACAATCATCAGCAATCACCATCTGGCGTGTATCATCCCATGCAAAACCATCCAAGTCAAGAAGATTTTTAATGACATTATATTGCCTTCTCAGAGTTTTGTATCGATTCTTTAGAATATCCATGCCATAGTTGAATCCAAATTCAGAATTGAATGACGCAATCATCTCCATCCATGCCTGTTTGGTGAATACACCGTCAACCCGATTTCCTTTCCGCACTTGTTCTAGCATAAGCTCAATAAAGTAATGGTCCATTGGTGGCTGCCAATAAG
The DNA here is from genome assembly GCA_006937295.1 of Carpinus fangiana. Classification (NCBI taxonomy): domain Eukaryota; kingdom Viridiplantae; phylum Streptophyta; class Magnoliopsida; order Fagales; family Betulaceae; genus Carpinus; species Carpinus fangiana. The sequence goes on from CM017322.1 coordinate 26,674,256, forward strand.
TCCTGGACCTGCTACCCAAAGTGGTTCCAGTTACATTTGGTAAAGCTTCTTCATCAGCTTTTTCTGATATAGAGATATCATAATATTCATCAATCAGGATTTCACCAACATCTGTTGGCTGTGTGGTTGAGTTTGTTCCATTCTCACTTGTAGTTAACAATAATTCTGGCACATTGTCACCTGATTAATCCATCATCAAGAAGATTAGCAACAAATTATAGACCACTTAAGAAATCAGCTGTCCTGGATCTTTATTTTTTTTTCAAAGTAGCATCATGGCTAGAATAATCACCTTTCTGTTCGGTGGTTACATTTCCATATATCGTGCACAGATGACTATAGTATGGGATGCTTTTGATTCTGTATGAACGTGCATCTGGATGTACCTGTAAGTATACACTGTAAAGACTCCAGAAATACATAACAAGCACAAGAGAAACATGTCAAACAAATAGAATATTGCACCTTGATATAATCATCCCAGACATTATTATCAGCAGTAACCATTTGACGCTTTTCATCCCAGCTAAAACCCTTCTGGTCAAGGAGATTCTTAACAATCTTGTACAGATTCCTCAGTGTTTTGTGCCGATTTTTCAGAACATCTTTTTCATAATGAAATTTGAATTTTGCATTGAACAGTGAGGTCATATGCTTCCATGCTCGTTTGCTGAATAAATGATCATCAAATCTATTTCCTTTGCCAACCTGCTCTAACATGAGGCAAATGAAATATCCATCCATTTCAGGTGTCCAAATCGTTCTCAAGCGATCACTACCATTTAGGGCTCGGATACCCATACTTCTACAATTTGAGAAAAGGTTTTAGTGAAAATATCAAACATTTATAACAATGAGGTCAGATGCATTACTCACATTTACTCGTTAAACTATGCATCTCTTCCGTAGTAATTCATCTACTTATTTGATTAAAGCCAGTAGAAATCAAGATCAGAGTTGTCATACTCTCATGCTATTAAGGAACTGACACCCGAAAGGAAGTTATGATCATTACTAGAACTTGAAGCAAGTCCCTTACTTCCTGCAAAATTACTTGAAATTCTATAGATAGCAGACCGGAAGCATTTTGCATCCAAATATAGACCTTTTTTATTTTTAAAAAATACAATGCCGAAAAATCTAAAATGTTCAAACAGAAAGGTTTCAATATCTTTTGCCTGACATCCAGACACCATATCAAGCTTTTAGCAGTTTAAGGCACAAACTAACTCCAAAATAACATTTTATATAGGACCAAAAAAGTGGATGTTATGTTTAAGATTACAACTAAGCCATCCAATGCGAGGTTTAATTTAGAGCAGAGTTGAAACATATTTCCAGAGGAGTATGATTATCCTATATATTCTCAATGTGAGGCTTTCTGTAAATCAAATATCACTTTGGAACATATTTTCATAGTAATACGGTTATCCTTTGTAACTTTTCCTTTACACAGGATCAAACAAAAACCACCGCAGTCCCACCCATGCAGGCTAAGGAGCCATGCTAAAGACCTGGAAAAGAGCACAGTGGATCCTCTTTTTAGGATAGGCATGTTCTATGATCCCAAAAACCCCTTCGAGAATAAGATGCAACTCAGCTTAGCTAACGTCTCTTGAGCAGAGAACTCAAATCATATCCCACCTTCAACAAGATAGGATGACAAACCAAATCATGTCCCAAACACTTGAAAAGGCTAATAACATTTTGGAAACAAATATGATTCATTAACCGTATGAATCCTCTCTTGTTCTAAACTTGATTAGCATATAAAAACGACAGCCAAAAATCCCACTTCATACACTCTCCCAGTAGCATCAAAATTCCAAATTCTCTCAAGTACAATACCTTCGGTCTCAATAAATTTTCAGCGATTTTACCACTATAGGGAGTCAGAAAAAAGACACTCCCATCTTCTTTCTTTAGCATCGAAAGGAAAAAACAGAGAATATCCATCTTCTTCGCTAATTAAATAAATAAAAGCTAAGGTTTTTGGACCATAAATCGCATTGTAGAACCGAAATAGAGATACCCAGAAGGCGAAAATAACAGATAAAGTAGAGGAACATCACTTTTTATACAAAGGAGAAGACATCCAACAAAACCAAATTAATTCCAAGAATAAAAATTAATTCACACACAGGATAAAGCAAATGCTGTTGGTAGTAAGGATAAGGAGGAGAAACCCACGAGAAGGGTTAGAGAATTAGCTTAAAAAACGCACCTTGGTGTCGATTGGGAAGACGAGGGACAGGCCCGAGTGCGTCTCTGAAACTTTAGGGATAAGGTTTTCCTAGACAGGGTTGGAGCTGCTTCGTAGCTGGAATACTACGCTAACCCCGATTTTAACGAGACCCTTAACCTTCATAGGGTTATCCGAACTTGGCGGCCCTTCACCCTGGCCACCAGAAAAAAAAAAAAAATTTAAAATTTAAAAAAATTAAAAAAAAAAAAAAAAAAAAACCGTAAACCATGGTTTTCCAGCTAGAAAGTGGAGTCTAGCCAATCAATTGGCACATTAAGCCAAAATTTTGGTTTCCATGGGATAAGATTGAAAAAACAATTTAATTAAAAATATATATAACTAATAAATCAATCAATTTAAAAAACAAAAAAATAATAATTATCATTCATGCTTAGCATTAATTTATTCAGTTGTTCTCAACCAGTTTTATATTTTGAAATTGTTACATGATTTTTTTTTCCCTATTATTGTTGGTAGTCTTCGAATTTGATCTCTATCATTATGATAATAATCAATTTTTTTATTTTCTTCTTAAGTAACGATTTACTTGTAGCAACTAGGATAAGATTAATACGAAAGGAAATAGAAATTGTAATTTTAGAATAGAAATAATGAAAATAATAAATATAGTTGCATATATATTGGGTTAAACATATTGTGCATAAACAAACCTTGTAGGCATTGAATAAAAAAGGGATTCGAATTCTAAGTTTAAAACTTAAGAATTTCATTCCTTACAATGAGGGAAGTGAATGAAATTTAAAAAGTCAGTTGCCGTGCTATGAAGTGGCGTATAGAGGTCTTGCAAAACTGCAAAATTGAGAGCAAAAAATGGTATGGATCAATGGATGTGGCTACCTAGTGTGGGAGGGGGAAATGGTTGGCTTTTAGTAGATGCTTAGTTAAAAATGGCAAACTTTTTGCTCTATTTTAGGCACGATCTTTCCACCGCACAATTGCTAGTTCCTTAGGCGTGAGTCTTCAAGTACTTTCAAAACTTTGAAGTTTAAACTTTTAAGAAACATAACACGTATAGATTTTTAAGCACTTTGAAGATACATAAGTTATTTGTTTAACAAGTCTTAAGCACACCCCCCAAATCTCGCTTGCCATTCGAGTATGACAATAGCACTTTGATAACTTTGAATACGCAGGCTCTTTGTTTACGAAGTTTAAGCACACCCTCCAAAGCTCACTTATCTTTCACATTGTCTTATTCTAAACATTTAACAACCGTTGTAACTGGTTAGATGACCAACAACACATTTTCTCTTTTGACATTTCCACACAAGGGGAAGGAAAGAGAGAAAAGAAATTTGATATAATGATGTCCGCTTTATAACGCATGGTCTCCAATTAGGGACGAAACTGGAGGGTGGCCAATATAAGCCGAGGCCCCCAAATCCATAAGAATTTTTTTTACAAGGTTTAATTTGAAAGTAAACTTATTTCGTCTCTACCCATTAGAAAAAAAATTTTGAATTAAAGAGATGAGTTCAGACTCACGCTGCAAAGTGCAAACCAATCTGCAACCAAATTCTTTGAGCATCTGAAAAATGGAGGAGATGGACGAACATGTTTGCCTGCAACTAGATGCAACCTCAGCTTTTCTGATCTTCTCACCAAAAGAAAAGCCAAACCAGTTTCTTGATCTTCTCACCTTTTTTGATGAACCCAAGTTTCTTGATGTTGAACCAGAGAATATTACAAGGAAACCCACCCTCAAAACACTCTAATGCCCAGCTTTCACATCGGTCACCATATGTCTGAAAGCCACTCCAACACGCAAATTCATTTCCAGCTACACTCAAATTTGTTTTCAAGTTTTTAAGCAACATGAATATGCCACATCCCATTGTAAAAATCTTGACTTTATTTCAAATATTGCTATGTTTGTACTATTTTTTCAGTTTAAAAATTGATTTTATAAATCAATTTCATATATAATATTTTTTTTAGCCCCTCCTCATTAGAATCTCTGGCTCCGTCCCTATCTACAACTGATTAAGCTATCCCTTGGACAAAGCGCAATTTTACTTGGACTACAAAGAACTTTTTGGCGGGCAAGAGGTCGCTCACCCCTCTCACCGCCCTCCAGCTCCTCCTATGCCGGGGGCAAAGTTAAAATTATCTGCCACACTACAATTGGAGGTTCGGCTTACATTCTGGAGGAATAACAAGTATAGGAGCAGACTGCAATGCTGCACAAAATAATGCAACAATTCAAAAACCCTGATAGATATCTCTTCTGGAAACTGTATACTGGTATGGGTGTCCACGTGATGACAAGAACATAGATTTTCTCAAATTTTCATCACTATTTTTACATGCTTATCAAAAAATCAGTGATGGGGTCACTGAACCCCCAACATAGGGAGATCGTATATTACGAGATGGTCCCTCCCAAACACAACAAAACAAGTGAGGCCATCCCATCCCAATGTTGTCTGTATCGTTGCCTTTCATGCCCTGCCCAAATACAATACAACAGCAGCCCTTCGTGCACCTGCAGACTTCTAGTTGAATAACCAATTTTTTTCCCTTACTGAAGCCAAAATTTCCTCCTTTCTCTCTCTCTCTCTCTCTCTCTCTCTCTCTCTCGCTCTTTCAACCTCTTGTCAAAAGTTCTGCTTCTGAGTAGAAACTTAAATAGTTTTATGGATCACAATGCTGAAAATCAAGCCTTACTTAGGAGGGTTTTTAGGCTATGGCATTTATCTTCAATCACATCCCATTCCAAAAAACTACAACTTGAACTTTTATCATCTCCATTGTGAGTTGTGGGAAACAAAGAACTGAAAATCAGGAAGATTAACCTGCAAACGCCGGAGCCAATTGTCAGCAGCCTGCAATAGAGAGTTTGCTTGCTGACATTCATAGGCTCCACTGGGGGTCAAAATGGAGCCTCTTAACTTATAGGATGCGAGGCCGAAAACAGGCAAAGAAATCTTTGAAGATGCATCAACTCCATAGATCATCCTGCGACTTGAAGCATGAAACTGTTGTTGATTTTTGACTGCACCAATTACAAAAGAAATGATAAATGAAAAAACATCACTTGTATGATAATAAATGATAATAACAGAGATATGGTGAGATAGATACTTCTGGAGTTTGTCGATAAGGAATGGAACGTAAGAAAAGATGCATCCAGACTTTGTAATGTTGGGCCTACAGGTATTCTATATATCGGATACCTGGAACCAGGTTTCAATTCATTAAAGAGGCAAAGGCCAGTAACATTAGCGACTAGACCGCTCAGTCACCATACTGACATCCTGTACTCAAATAAGGCAGAAAAGGTAAACATACCAAGCCACAGAAAGCCAACTTGCAGGCAAAAGATCACAGCTCTTGTACAACCTCAGCTCTGGAAATTGAGATGCAAGATTTGAAACCTGTGGATGTGGGTGGGAGCAGGGTCAGAGTAAGATCCAACAAGCACCCAAGTCAGGAGAAAGCAAATGAATGAAGACAAAGCTCAATACACAAGTCACAAAGAAAATGGACTTGCCTTGTCATACAAAGGTGGGCGATGATGTGGTTGCTCTTGTTCAAAATATTCAAATACAAGCGGCCCAGGTGAGCAGCAAACCTCAGCTTCATCACTGGATGAATTAAGAGGAGGTTTATCTCTCAATGTAAGTCTGCTCATTCTTTGGGAGTTTAAGGTCATAGGGTTGTGTGGACCCCGCATTCCATCAACAACACTTTTGGCTCGCCTTTCTGCCTCACAATCACTGCTACCAGCACTACTTGTCTCCCTTGAAGACTCAGCATCACTGTCCTCACCAGGCTTCCTGGTAAAACATCAAAACAGACATCCACAAGATATAATGAAGACACATCTTACAACTCTTGTTTACTAGACCCGAAAAAAGAGAAGAAAAGAAAAGAAGCTGCCTACAAAATGTCTGCAAAGGCACACGAGTGCTTCAAGAAATGACTTCCATGAGCCCATCTTTCTCTAAGTTATTTTATCTACATAAATAAACTACAGAATATGATCAGTCCTTCTCTTCTTTCTTTTGTCTCGATTCACAGCTTTCTGAAGCATGGATTTGCAACATGATCCCTAGATGATATTTTTTTTTTATACATTGAGGTGCATCTATCAATTCTAAGGTGCTTTAGTAAAAAGCTATTACTGTTAATAACAATTTTCTCCAAGTTCTATCAAGTAAAAGAAAATCTTCTCAACTGAAGCCCCAGTAAGTATGCAAAGGATCAGACTCAACCATATAATAACAAATAGTGGTGCCTCATTGACATAAATACTCTGCTGGCATCAATCTTACCATTAGATAAGTTTCTCAGATGCTAAATGAGCCTAATAAGGACATCAATAATCACATTTATTTTATTCTGAACAAGCACGTCAAGGAAACTTGAAAACTAAATGATATAGACAAAAAATTAGCAAAGCCTTTCAAAGTATTCATGCTAATCTAGCATGCCATAGCTAACATAAGTGCTCTAATGCGCATCAATTTGGAAAGAGACCAATATAGATATCTACAATCCTAAATCCCAAAGGTATGAAGGTCAAAAATAGCAAGTACTGGAGTAGACCTCCAATTATAATCTGAATATGCAAAAGGCTCAATCTAGCAATGCCTAATGCATAAGGAAGTGCTAAAACTAAAAACAGCTAGGAATTAGCTTGTACATGATTATAATCATAGAAGTCAAAGAACCTCTTGAACAGAACACTTACCACCAAGAATGTGGACATGTTGCTCTAGAATTGCTAGACCTAGTTTACTGTTCGGCCATGGCATGATATCAGTCCATTGCCCACAATCTCAGGTTCATTTCCAGGTATAGGTTTAAGTAAAGAGCAATACTACACATACTCCCACTTCCCTACACCCATTTCTTCACAATCATAGGTAGCTTTTAAAACCATCATTGGATTAAAATCCAATAAATATACATCTCATATCCAATGATGGTTTTAAAAGCCACCTATGGGTGTGGGGAAATGGGTTTGGAGAAGTGAGAGTAAGTGTAGCATTACTCTTAAGTAAGACTAGCTAGTCTCCCAGAAGGAGGTTATCAATTGCTTCCAATCTTCCATAAAATTTGAGCATATATTTGGTAATCTTATATTTTTCTTCTTGTATCAGTTTGAATACTACCATTATGGTCCTAATCAAAAGAAAAATTGAACCTTTTCAAAGGATGAATGAGGTATTCACTGGTGTCCACTTAGTACTAATTGAATAAAGAATTAAAGTCACTTAAACCTAGCTCTCTCAGTTTATCTTGAAACCAAAGAGGAAGGAAGCATATGTTACTCTAAATTGACAGACTTCAACAAGCAGCAAAATCACCAGGAAAAAAAGCAACAAAACAATTAGAAAGAGTATTTAACACTTAACCTGCCATGTATCTCACCGGACCAAATCAACTAAAGTTGAAATGAAATATATTACACAAGAACAAGATAATAACCACTCCTTTAGCAATTAATCATTATCCATATAGCTGTTCACAGAGAGAACAAGAATATATAATAAAAGGCAAATTGATTTAGGCAAAGACAAGAAATAAAAGCTCACCTCAGCCTATGTGGGTCTGTGTACAATTGTATTCCTGACAAATATGGGACATAGTACTGTTTAATGGAGTCGTTGCTGTTTAATAACAGTGGTACCCCAACTCCATACACACTCCACTCTCTGAAAGACTCCCAAAGGTCACCAAGACTAAAAGATGGATGAATATCAGCTTCATGAGTTCTCCATCCCTTCCCTCTTGTCTGTAGACTCAAAAAGCCACCAATTAAAACATATGCAATGACGCTAGTTGCTGAGAAACCACAGGAAATTTTTTTTCTTAATTTTAAACCAATGTGAATATTAGATTTTCCTTTATTTACAACTTAAGAAACAAAAACCCCAAGTTCCCAACTAGAAGAGACAAAAGCAACTAGTTGGCTTGGCTTTTAACAGAAGACATAATTTTATCCAGTAATATAATTAAAGTAAACCAAAACACAAACATGGCAAATATAATGCTTTTTTCAAATGCTTAAGATAAGTACCGAAATGAAATAAATGAAAATTGACTCCCATAACTTTTCATTAGCCCAAGATATGGCAAAACCTAAGGCTCTGCCTAATCTACGACAAATGTAGGTTCATAAATGTAACTAACAAGTTCAATTCTGAATATTGCACTATCGTAAATGTCTGAACACTACACTAACTACTTGACCAAGTATAATTGAACAATTCATACGTTTCTGACCCACCAAGAAAGAAAATCATCGTTAAAGAAACACATACCACATAATACATATATCACTCAAAAAAATCTATTTATTTATCTATCTTTTTCCACAACCAAACAAACCCAACAACAAGAAACTAGTTAATTTGGAATCACATAGCAACATTTTCGTTCATTTTCTTATAATTTTTCGGCATACAAACAGACCCATGAAGCAGTACACTACCTCGGAGAAGAACTGAGATGGGACAAAGGGAGTGACCGATTCCATAACCCGATCCAAGTTGGTCAAATCGGCTTGTCTCGGGGGAGAGGACGAGCAGGCCGAGTTGGGCCTGGACAATGTCGACTCATCCGAGTCGGTCCGCGTCTCGGACTCACCCGATTCGACCCGGTTCTCTGGCTTCACCGCCCTCCGGAGCTGCCTCTGCTGCTGCAGCAACAACTGCTGGTGCCTCCGAACTGGCGGCGGGTTGTAGAACCGGTCCGAGCCGTGTGTCCTGGTCAAGGCAAACCCGCCCGAGTTGGACATTACCGTAAATTCACTCGAACTTCAAGGATCAAATGGATATAGTGATCAGAGACAGTGGTTTGGGTTGAGAATTCAGTTGCTTTTTTTCTTTTTTTTAACTCTCTGGGACGATTACGAAGATGGTATTTTGGGGGGTTTAGAAGGGGTTTTAGGGGATATTATCAGATGGGTCAGAGAGAAACAGCCATTTGAGTAATCTAGGGAGAGAAAGCAACTGAGTCTGTGTGCGCAAGAGACTGAGAGAGGCAACAAGTTTTTGCTAGCGAGGAGTTTGGTGCAGCCTTCTGACCTGACCTCTGTTATGCCTTCGGGCTTGAACACTTGTTTGCAGCAAAATGGCCAAATTGGCCTCCTCCCCCATCGCAGCCCATGTGGCCTTTCCGGTCGACAACTCCAATTCCAAGCAACGTGACCGTCACACGGGTTTTAGTACATGTTAGATGTTCGCCTTGACGTCACACGAGTGTAGTGTCCCCATCTACGTTTAATTTATAAGCGGACAGATTAACCGTTTAACGCCTACTACATATCGATCGTTATTAACTAACAACCGATTTATGGCAGTTGGTAAGTGATATAAATTTATTTTTGCTGGTTAACCGAGATTTAACTGATTTGTCAAGTGAGTTTTAAATTTTATTTTCTAACTTTCTTTATTGTGTTTGTCCAACTAATTTGTAATTGTCATTTTGATCTGTATTTCATAAATTTATTTTTTCTTCTCATTTATAAAATACATTTTTTATTAATTCTGTAGTTACAATGATTTTCTTTTTCATCTTTTTCTTGTTGAATCTAAAGTCAACCACATTTTATTAGTATTTGTACGTGTTATTCAGTAGATTGTTATGTGATTGGTATGATGTAGCAATTAAAATTAGTCTTAATTTTATTTTTAAAGGTTTATCCAATTAGTAAATTTTACTGTCACATTGTCAAGTTGTATGATTGTTCTATAATAATATATTCAATAACATTACTTATTTTTACATGATTCTAAATTTACATGGAAAAGGACTAATGGTGAGACTATTAATTATTAAAGAAGAAAATTCATTTAAAAATTTTATTTATTGTATTTAATGTTATTTAAATGATGCAATAATATATTTGTCATATCACAACCAATATATTATTTGGAGAAGGATCCTCTCCAGTTTCCAGTCCGTTTGGATGGGAGGGGATCCAGTCCCTTATAATGCAAGAGCATTATTGTATATATTATTATATGTACAAAATCTAACTTGGACCATAAAATAGATTCTTTCCATTTCAATTGAAATTAAGAAAATGTTATTATTCCTATTTACTACTATGTTTATTATTCATTGTTTCCCTTTTACTATCAATAATGAAATAATTAAAAGATAAATGTTATTTTGTATTTTTTAGCATATTCAGCTAATGTGTCATGCTTAATTTACTTTAAGATCAATCTTAAATTTTTTTTTTAAAAAAAAAAAAAAAAATCAAAGGTGAATTCAACATGCAATGTAAGTTGAGAATATAATACAAAATATAATTTATCTAATTAAAACTGATGAATAAAAATAGGAACATAAATTTTCTCCAAACCAATCTTAAGAAAATATCTTTCAACTAATTTAAAATACTACCAAGTGCCTATAAACATTTAAAACGTTAGTCTAACTGTCTAAGTTAATAAACTGCTATAATAATATCAAAAATTTAATGTATATTTTAAATATTTATAAACACTTGACAATATTTTAAATAAATTTGAGAATATTTTCTACAGATGGATTAGGAACAAATTTCTGTCTATAAAATAGTGAGGTTCTAGCTACTAACCTATGTGTAGTATTAAAGCCTAATAAATGCGTGTTTAGATAAGTATAAAGTGAGGTTCTAGCTATTAACCTATGTGTAGTGTTAAAGCCTAATAAATGCGTGTTTAGATAAGTATAATAAGCAATAATGACTATATTTTTTGTCATTGCTTATATTAATATACTTATCTTTTACGTGAAAAGAAAGGAAAGCACTTAAAAATATATAAAGTCTAAATATGTAATAAGTAGTTATATATATATTCAATCCTTGATTTATGTGTTTCGCATTACCCATGGGTTTTGACTATAAAGGGTGGTGTATTTGGCTAACGACATAGAAAAATGATGTGAAATTTGATACTCCATCTCATGTTTAAATATTATTAAGATAATACCAAATGAATGGGTTATTAAAATAGTAATAATAATAACAGTAGTAATAATGGGATAAGATCAGAATGAGACTATTTCGGTATTTCCACAGCATGCACAACCTCTTTAAAAGGTAATCACTGCTTAATAAATCTATAAATTTAAACAAACATTTTGCCTTTTTAATATCCATTGGCGGCTTCATTATGCTTGAATTATTTGGTGGGTTTTCCATCATTCTTGGAATCTCGATCAATGCAACAATAAGGACAAAGTTTTTCACTAATTTAATTAGTTTTGAATAATAATTATTATTTTTTTTAAGGGTTAAATACTTAATTAGTCCCTAGGGTTTGGAAATTTTATTTTTTTCTTCATAGGGTTTGGAAAGTGACCAAATTGGTCCTTGAGGTTTTGAAAATAGACCAAGTTAGTACATCCGTCAGTTGACCGTTAGTTGACTTAACGGACTGACACGTGGACCAATTAAAAGTTGACACGTGTCACTTAATTAATTATTTTTTTAAAAAAAAAAAATCAAAAAAAAAAAAAAGGAA
>CM017322.1:26686355-26830086 GCA_006937295.1 Carpinus fangiana
TTTTTTTGAATTTGTTTTTAAAAAAAAAATTTTAATTAAGTGACACGTGTCGACTTTTAATTGGTACACGTGTCAGTCCGTTAAGTCAACTAACGGTCAACTGATGGATGGACTAACTTGATCTATTTTCAAAACCTCAAGGACCAATTTGGTCACTTTCCAAACCCTAGGGAGGAAAAAATAAAATTTCTAAACCCTAGGGACTAATTAAGTATTTAACCCTTTTTTTAATTTAGTCTATTAGATTGATGTTATTCTTATACGTATGTTTAACAAAACATTGTCCCCAAGAGATAGTTCAGTCGGTTGGGACTACGTCTAATGAAGCAGAGGTCACTAGTTTGAATCCTCATTCCCCCCTCTTGTGCGGACATATCAAAAAAAAAAAAACATTTAATTTTTTAGTAATGCTATATACTATATATATTTATATATATAGTTAAAAAAAATATATTATATTATATTGATGTTTTTCTTATATGTATTTAAAAAAAAAAAAAAAATTAGTAATGCATATAGGGTTGGTTGAGTTGTCATGTCAACATTGTGAAATAAAAATGCATTTATAGCATTACTCTTAATTTTTACATGTAATTTTAAATTGCACCCAAGGGACAAGGGCAAAACTATGTTGAGGCCTCAATGTATTTAAAAAAAAAAAAAAAAAATTATAATCCTTTCAAAATAAAAATTTTGCCTCTAATTTAAAAATAAAAAAATCTACACCGCCTAACCGGACCTTGTCAAGCAAGGTTTTACCGTTCAACGTTTATAAATACCCTTTAAACTAATTAATAATGCTAATTATAGAGCACATTATGTCAATAAAATTAAAGTTAGAATACAATACTATTTAGTAAAATAGGCCGCTTTTCACCTTGTGATTAAAAGTTTTCTGAATTGAATTTCCAAAAAGTAAGAAGAACCCTTTTCTTATGGCCCTGTCTAGTATTAAATTAAAAAAAAAAATTAAATTTTGAAAAAACAATAAAAGAATAAAGCACTTGAGACTTCGAAGTTAAAGAAGAGAGAGAGAGAGAGAGGTAGTTGACTTCAGCTAAAACCTAAACCTATACTGTAAATGTCAAGCCCATAGTCTGTAGCTTCCTACTGTTGAACAATATTTGGTGCTAGCTAGACGCCAAGAACTCAACGGCACATGCAGGCTGCAGCTAGCTAGCTTCTATGCCTCCACGCATGCAGCTTCACCAACATTGAATTCCTTCTTCCGTTTCCACGTGCTTGATGCTTCCTTATAACCATTCTTCATCAACCACTCCATCTGGGTTCTCTCAAATCTTTAAATTGTTTTCATGCTTTGGTGTGTTGGATCACAATCAGCTGGAAGTTCTATGTTTTGTGATTCTGCAGTTATTATTATTATTATTATTTTTTTTTTTTCAGAAAACAACCATTTTTTTTCAATGCTTTTGCAGTCGCAGGTTGTCTCGATCGGTTAATATTATTTACGATTTTCATGTAATTGAAATAATGCGATAATTACTCCTTTCAAAATCATGGTCCACGCGGCTTCATACTTTGAAGACATGCACCGACAGGTAAGGATATTATGGGAAATGAGGCAAGGAAATCAAGAACAATGGCATGGCCCCTGATGTTTCCACTAGCAGCCAGTAAAGCTAATTGTAGCTAGATGTTCAAATGTTAACACTTTTTTTTTTTTTATAAATTTTTTTTTTTTTAAATTGAGTAATAAAGAGTACTATATATTTTTGTTACACTCTTATTTTATTTATTGATAAAACCAGCTTGGAACCCTAGCACTCTATTGAGAGTGCCGCACAGGTCTTGCGAGGAGGGAGGAAGCCTGAGGAAGCTTCCTCAGGCTTCCTCGCCTCTGCAGTTTTCTCTTATGTTTCCTTTTGGCTTTGAGATTTTTTCTCTCTTGGTGTCCCTAAGCACATCGCCCATTGTGACTCCGTCTTGCCATATCCATTGTGCTGCCAATCTCACCGCATCTCTCCATCGTCGTTTTTGTTCGTGCCGCCGGCAGTCTTCTCCTCTCCTTGCTCCGATGGTTCCTGCTGTGTTGTGGGTTTTGTTGTTTTTGTTTTTTTCCATGTATTTTCTTGCTTGTCTTGTTGTTCTGCAATTGGGCTTATGGTAAGAATAATTTTCTAGCCTTTCGGGTTAATAAGGACTAGTTTTGGCGTAGTACTTTCGTTCATGCTTGAAGAATGGCTACCTATGTCCCGTATTAAATCTACATTGGACAGATCTGTTCTATAAGTTGAAGATTGGGCACGGGGTAATAGATGTAGACGTCATAGGATTTCAATGTAAGATTTGTATGTTTTTTACCTCTATGACGTGTAATCCTTTAGCTTCGGCTAGGAATTTCAAAGTTGTATGCTTAATTGTAAGAGTTTTTATACTCTTGATTATTATTAAATGATATCATAATGAATTTCTTAAAAAAAAAAAAAATATATTGATAAAACCACCAGATCAAAGCTATCGTGTTAGTTAGTTTTGGAGATTATAGTGATGAGGGCTTGAAGTGGCCGGGTGGGGATTTAGTAGTAGGTGTTAGATTATAATGAATGAAAAAGTCAATGAAATTAAAAATACAGTATTTTTGTCTTTATTGTATTTTATGTTGTTACTTGTTAGCTAATGTGTCAAGAAATTTTATTGAAGGCTATAGTTTTTTTTTTTTTAAAAAAAAAAAAAAAAAAAAAAATCATGTCCGGATAGAAGGACTTTCAAAAAGAAATGAGAAATGCTATTATGTAATTAATGATCATTGGAGCTAGGGCTATAATTGTCCTATGATAACTCAGACAAGTTAGAAACCAAGATCGTTGCTACTTTGAGAGCTTCTCTACGCCTTCAAAAGCTTCTCTAACCGAATTTTTCTTTGTATTTATTAAATTTAAGATGGAATTTTTCTTCAAAGAATTTTCTCCAAACCAATCTATAAAAATGACAAGTGTTCATTTTTTTAGTAGCATGTAAGATGCACATGATTTTTTTCATAAAATTTATTCTAGCTAACTTTATCCCTACTATTAAAAAAGCATGTGAAAATGACACATATCATTTTTATATATTAGGTTGGAAGAAATTTCTCCATTACAATTTAGAGAAAAACTCTAAAAGGAAATTTTTTAATTTGTTTATCTAAAAGGAAAAAAGAATGGTGTTTGAAAATTTTATAAAAATTAGTATCCTTTCCTACTTAAAGAAAGAGAGAAAAGTAAGCTTAAGAGCTTTTGCATTAAGGGATTGGGGGATTTTAATGATAAGTTGATTAAAATAATCATATATTCAACCTAATTGCTTTGTGGATTAAAGTTTGTGTCGACATCTATGCCACATTTAAAGTAACTTTAGGGATTAAAATTTGTGTCGACATCAAGCCCACATTTGAAGTACAAGTAACCCTAGTTGTTAGCTTTGTGGTTGGGAGCAGCTCACCTCCGGTTTGGGGCATATAAATTTTCTTCAATTTTGATGTTCAGATTTTAGCAATTTAAATAGTAAATGTAAAAACGTTTTTATATGGCTCACATATCCGAGTATATTTCAAATTTGTTATCTAAATTACTAATAATTAAGACAACAAATTACCCAATTTGAGAGGCTTCAATTTGGGAACTTCATACGTGACATTCATTCATTTAAAAATGGAAAGAAACTGAAGCCTCCTAAACAGGAGGTGAGTTGCTTCACTTTGTCGTCCAATATGCACAAAATAGTTACTATATAATTTCCTTGTTTAATTATCAATTTTTTTTTTATTATTATTTTTTTAACTAAATGTTTAATGACTATCAGCTTAAGCCTTTTTTGGACAAGTGGTGATTTAACAAGATTAATAAACGAGGATTTCTTAGTTTGGAATTAGTGATTTTCTAGATAGATTACTTAATGAAAGAGTGGTGATATTCACCATATCAGCGTGGGTGAACAATATCCATGTTTATCTTTTAATAATATTAAAAAATTTAATATTATTTTTTTAATAATATATTAATATTATTAAAAGACCAACATTGATACTGTTCACTCACGCTGGTTTGGTGAGTATCACTACTCTTAATGAAAAAGTGATTAGGTGATCAATGACATAACATAGATTGATGGATCCAAAATAGATCAACGGGTAAGGTGAAAGTAATTCTAAAAGTAATACTCTTATGTTTCTAAAAAAATGAGATAACTTTTAAAATTAAAATCCAAGTAATTCTAGCAATTAATGCTGTTAAACTCTTGTGTGGCTCAGATCTAACCAAATTGCTTTGAGAACTTTGTGTGGGGTAGATTTAACCAAACCTTTTTTTTTAACTAAAAACAATAAAAGAAAATAGAATGTGTTTTGGGAAAAGAATTAGGGGCCAATAGATGATGAAAACAAAGCTTCTCCCCCCATCTTCCCCTTCTCAGTTCTCCCTCATATGGTCTCTCTTTCATGGACCCCACCATCTCCCCCTTCTCCCTTTATGGTCTTGAATCTTGATCTCTCTCTCATGCACCAATGGCAGAGAAAAAAAGCTTAGAGGAAAAAGCTTCTTCTCCCCCACCATCTTCCCCTTATCCCTCATGGTCCGTTTAAGGGTAAAGTTTCCGGCCATGCCTGCGCGTACAGGTTGTTGGCTTGTTGCAGTCGTCGGCAGAGGTTAGCGTGCGGTGGTGGTGTTGNAACGTTGATACTGTTCACCTACACTGGTCTGGTGAGTATCACTACACTTAATGAAAAAGTGATTAGGTGATCAATGACATAACATAGATTGATGGATCCAAATAGATCAACGGGTAAGGTGAAAGTAATTCTAAAAGTAATACTCTCATATTCCTAAAAAAAAATGAGATAACTTTTAAAATTAAAATCCAAGTAATTCTAACAATTAATGCTGTTAAACTCTTGTGTGGCTCAGATCTAACCAAATTGCTTTGAGAACTTTGTGTGGGGTACATTTAACCAAACCTTTTTTTTAACTAAAAACAATAAAAGAAAATAGAATGTGTTTTGGGAAAAGAATTAGGGGCCAATAGATGATGAAAACAAAGCTTCTCCCCCAATCTTCCCCTTCTCAGTTCTCCCTCATGGTCTCTCTCTCATGGACCCCACCATCTCCCCCTTCTTCCTTTATGGTCTTGAATCTTGATCTCTCTCTCATGCACCAATGGCAGAGAAAAAAAGCTTAGAGGAAAAAGCTTCTTCTCCCCCACCATCTTCCCCTTATCCCTCATGGTCCGTTTAAGGGTAAAGTTTCCGGCCATGCCTGCGCGTACAGGTTGTTGGCTTGTTGCAGTCGTCGGCAGAGGTTAGCGTGCGGTGGTGGTGTTGATGACTCTCTGCTATTGGCACATGAGAGCGGGGCGGCTCGATCACTAGGCAAGCGAGGTGCTCGCCTAGGCCCTGGATTAATAAGGCCCAAACAAAAACAAAAATTTGCCCAAATTTTTTTTTTTTTTAATTTATTGCCCATTTTTTAAAAAAGGCCCCTATTTTTTTTAAATAAAAATTTAAGACCTTTAATAATGATAAGTAAGTAATTTAAAAAATGTTTCAATTTAATTAATAAGCTCCAATATAATAAGCCTATGGTAAAATAAGACCAATTAACTCATAAAAACAAATATCTTTATACTTAAAAAGGTGTATGAATTTTTTCTTGTTGGTTTTTATGGTTTTTTGACAAATTTTTTTAGTTGGTATTGTTTGAAATATGTGTATCAATGAGGTAAGGATTCACAAAAAAAAAATTGATTTTTTTTTTAATGATTATTAATTTTGTGCTTAATTTTCATGTAAGTTTTTGTCAATTTTTTTAGTGGGTTTGATTTAAAATAAATAAATAAATAAATAAGGTCTCATTTAAAAGTTTTGCCTAAGCCCTATAAAATATTGAGATGGCCTGCATGAGAGACCATGAGGGAGAAGGAGAGGATTAGGAGGAAGATGGTGGGGGAGAAGAAGCTTTTATTTTTCCTCTGCCATTGGTGCATGAGGCCATGAAGGAGAATGGGAAGACGGTGGGGGGAGAAGCTTTGTTTTCCAAAACACATTTTATTTTCAATATATGCTATAATACAATATAATGTTTATATTTAACTCATATTTAGTGAGAAAGAGAAAATTAAAATTAAAATTTCAAATTTCAACTATCTATTTTATATAATTATTTATCTATTATGTCACTAAAAATAATCAAATATGAACATTATATTACACTGAAAGCATTTCTCTTAATTTTCTATTGTTAGTTTGAGTTAAAAAAGGTTTGGTTAAATCTAGGCCACACAAAGTTTACAGTACTGCAACTTGGTTTAGATCTAGGCCACACTAAAGTTTAACAGCAATAGTTTTCACTAATTAAGCGGGATCCGATAATGAGATACCAGGTTGTTCTTTATTAATTGACACGAGCATAATTAATGATCGGTGATTAGGTTGACCGCCTTTAATTCGCGACACTGACCCGTCAATTCCAATCAAGAGTCATGTTCCGTGGTAGTAGTTGCCAGTTGGTGTGTTGCATGCAATCACCAACCCACTAAACCATTTAACAAAAATAATAATAATAATTAATTTAATTTATTCTATTAAATAAATGTTTTTTTAGGTGTGGTTTTCACGTATAATTTTAATAAAATTATGAAACATGCGAAATTTTACGTGCTATGTAGATTTAATATATGATTTTTTTTTTTAAAAAAAAATTCATACTTTGAAAAAAGATCAAGAGCATAAATTAGAGAGCATAAAGACAAACATAAAAATCTTATAATCTAAGTCATATCTAAAACTTCAACATTTACTTATAACCTATGTTTAAACTTCAGTTATAAAATATATTTGCTTTAAACAAACTCAATCTAATATATAGATAACCTATATTCTTAATTTTTATTTTCTTGGTCATGGGAGTAAAATTCCCACACCGAAACTAATTATGCTCAACTCAAAAGGCAAGATAAAAATCTTCAACCCACATATTGCTCTTCTAAGGAGAAATCAAACATTTATTAAGGAAACAAAAAAAAAACATAAAACTACAACAACCAGGGCGAGGGAGGCGAAGTGCACTGGCCGACGCCAGCACGTGATGGACGAGATGGAGCCGTTTTGCTCCAATAGGTAGTTGAGGTCCTGAGGAGCACAATGGATTGGCGCGTGGTTGAGTGAAACCAGTTGATGAGACTAGATCTAGATTTGAAAAACTAAATTAAAAGTCCAACTGATTTCGGGGAGGTGAAGAGTAGTGCAGTACGATGGAAGAAGACAAAGGCAGCACAATATAAGTAAAGGGATAGCCGAAGCAATTGAACTGGTTGAAAAAAAATAATAATAATAAAGAAAAAACAAGAAAGGGGAGGAGAGGAAAGAAGAGAGTAAGGGGGAGGCTCCCTCCTACCCACATGTTTTCTTTAATATACGAAGTTAAAAGGATATTTTCATCTTAATTTATAAGAGAACTTTAATTTTTTTTTAAAAAAAAACTCCTCCGTCCGCTCCACCACATGCCAACTCTGGCCAGTGCCCATCATCTTCTCAACTTCGGTCTCTATTGTTTTTGATGGTTATGTTTCTTATTTTGTTTGTTTTTAATAAAGACTGTTTTGGGTCGATGATGAGTATATCTAGTTTTCTTAGGAGCATATCTGTGCTTTTTTAGCCGTTTTTCTGTGGGTGCTTGGTTTTATCTATTTTTCGTTTTCTATAATTTTGCTTGAATAAGAATTGTTCAGACGTTTGGATTGTAGATGTGATCCGTTTCCTAACTCTCGGGTTTAGGATGATGAGTTTCGACATAAGTTTTCTGCTCCTAAGACCGAGAAAGATGAATTACCTATGCATTAAGTTGAATTTGTCTGGATCTTATGTTACAATTGAAAATTAGTCATGTATTAACGGATATTATTGTCATAGATAGGTTTTTTGAATTTTGATTTTTATGTAAGCATCTATGACTTGTAATTTCGTAACTTCGACTATAATTTTTTTAGAACTTTTTCTCTGTAATGTAAGAATGTTTACGCTCGTGATCATTTTTCAATAAGACTGGAATGATTCCATTTAAAATAAAATAAAAATAAAAATTTATGATTGAATGTCAAAGAACTATCAACTTTCATAACTTTAATTAAATAGAATTTATTATTCTATTACCTACACGTTTTATTTTTCAGCTTTTCTTAATATGTCAATTGGCATGTCTGACAAGAAAAGAATAGCCAACTTACGTACGTCCTCGTAAATGTTGAAGTAACGTTCATTATTATTTTTTTATTCTTTTAAAATTGATTTGAATTTTAAAAATTATTATTAAATTTTAAATAAGTAACAATTAAATGATAATTTTAAAATTTATTTTAACTTTGAGATGATGAAATTAATATGTATTCAATTTTGGTAAACAATGTTTCCAACAATGGCATTCTTTACAATTTTCGTATAACAATTTTTATATATATTAAAATGTTTATATATATATTTATAGTTTAACAATTTTTAAAATATTTATATATAATTAAAACTATATATATTTTTCGACAATTGTACATATTTATAACTACAGCCATGATAGTGGTTTCATTCTATTATAAAACTCTATGAAATGAATAACACGAATTAGATATTATTAGACCCCTAACAATTCGCATGTAAATTGAGTGATGAAACGTGAGTTGGAGTTATAAATGTCTTTTTTCTAAGTTCAAATATAGCATTACACGATGTTCCTAATTAAGGTTAGTTAAGCAATAATCGGATGAGTTCCAATTACCAATAATTCTCCACAAACATATTATGTAACAAAAATATAATTGATAGCAAGCCGATAGTTTAACCAAAGACACCTTTGACTAGTTGGAGGTACTAGCGAGAAGCACTCAGATGTTTAAGTCAGCTAAAATTATTGAAGGGAATAGAAAACAAGAAGGCGATGAAGGACTCAAAAACTTATTAGCTACAATGGACTCCTATTTATATGGGGAAGCATAGCAATTTAGGCTATGTGGCATCATCCGGTTGGAGATCAACCCGTTGGTACGAACCATCTTGATTAGGCGTTCAATATCCTATTAGTATTAATTGTTCATGTCCCACCTGGGCATCTAACGTCATGTCCTGCATGGGCGTGTGACGGGCATAGTTGTTGCGACACCGATAATGGATGATAAATATTTTCAGACTGTTGTCACTATGATCTTATTGTTTTTAGTAAGGAGTATTTACCAATGGTCCTTTTATTTGTTGTAATAAACAATTAAGAGGTACAAGTTTTTCACAACGCACCTAATAATAGGTTGAGAGCCGCCGCTCGACAACTTCCTCATGGAGAGGGGGCAACCCGACAACATTGGTTCTCGGCTGTTGACAGGCACAACGCCACAACCCAACTTGGTAAATGCCATCACCAATTTGTTAATTTAAATTCACATGACATACGATATCATCAATGTCTTTTAAGGTAGTTACATTCTAGAGCGTTGTCATGTTGTTCCCCGACTCTTGTAACTTGTTCTTTCCTCTTTGTATCATGAGCCAATCAATGAAATACACAAATAATTCAAATTCACAGACAAATTAATCGCAAAGAAAATTTACACAAATTAATATAAATAATATAAATCCAAAAAGTCTACGTGGTTTCCGTAAAAAGAGGAAAGCGCATCGTTTCACACGAGGGCTGGTCATATTTGCGGCGAGGCGTCCGGTGAAGACCTTTCGTTGGTGGTGAATTGGCGTTGATAAATTGATAATTGAGAAAGATAGGAAGGAAGGAAGGAAACTGCGAAGCCCAAACCCCCACGTGCGTGCCCGACCCGCTTCGCCACCAAACCAATCAAAACCATTGAATATTTGTAGAATCTACACAATCTCATGGCCGAATTGAGAGTTCTCGATCTTATCGCTGAAGCTGCGAAGCCCTAGCTCGGACCGGTTCACTTGGCCATGCGACTCTGGTTCTCTGTGATCGGCAGCATCCTCTCTAGAGAGGACTCCTTTCTCTCCGCGAATTCTCGTGCGAAAACCCGCGATGCCGGCCGATCCGCATGGCCCTAATCCCAAGGTTCTCCTCTGCAACGCCGGCGCCGGCGCCGCTGCCGGTGCGTCTGATTTCTTCCCTCGTTCAGTTTTTTGTTCGGTTCCTGAGAAAGTCGAGGAAAATAACAACGAGAGAATGTGGAAATTCTCGGTTTTACTTGGTCAAAGAGTTGAAAGCTTGAATTTTTCCTTTTGTTGTTTATTTTGTGTTTGAAAATTTTTGGGTTTTGGCGCAGGGGTTATTGCAGCAACATTCGTGTGTCCTTTAGATGTGATAAAGACTAGGCTTCAGGTTCATGGGCTACCTCAGCTCAGCAATGGGAGTGTTAGAGGTATGCCCTTTTTCGCTTTGGGTTGGATTCTGCCAATAAAGATTACTGTAACATTTGGGGAATCACTTGGTTTATTTTTTAGTAGTTACAAGGTGCACATTGTTATTGTTGTTGTTGTTTTTGTTTTTTATGAATTTCATTGAGCATTATTGATGGAGTTGTATAAGGTGGGGTTTCTATGATGTGGCTTTCTTCTTTTTTGGTGGATCAGGTAGTGTTATAGTTGGTAGTTTGGAACAAATATTTCACAGGGAGGGGTTGCGAGGCATGTACCGTGGGCTCGCTCCCACTGTGCTGGCATTACTTCCTAACTGGGCGGTAAGTACTCTTTATGCTTTAGCTTTAGCCTTGTGGAGTTTTTCTATTTAGTATTTCTTTTTCCTTTTTTAATTGGGTGTTATTTGAGAAATTTGATAAAATAATATATCTGGAAGTTCTGAAACTGTGTGATCCAATTCAATTTTCTGCATGATGCATTGAACTTGAGAAGCATAGTACTCTCTGCACATGTTTTTCACATAACTACCATATGGTACAATTGGTACACCATCTACATGAGAGCCATGTTTGCCCATTGGTTCAAAATTCTCACAATTTGGTCAAAGTTGCATTTTTTTTTTCTTTTCTTCCAATTTTCAAGTTCGTACTAAAGGTAAGGGTATGCTTACCAGCCTATGACAATCGTCTGAATACAACCGAGCAATGGAACTGATGCGTGTAAAGAGAGAATATTATTTGGTCGCTGTATTAAGAAACAGTGATAGTTTCTTTTGTGGCTCCTAGATTATTCAGTCTGTTGCTCATGTTCTGCCTGGCTTCTCTTGAGTCTGGAGAATTGTCTCAGTTCATTTAATTATATATTTTTTTGCATGACCCAGTATTGTACTTTTTGCAGGTTTATTTTTCAATGTATGAGCAGCTGAAAAGCGTTCTTTCTTCTGATGGTTAGTTCGTGGTCTATTTCTTGTGTGACTTGAACTGTAGGATAATTTATGGTCAAACTTGTCCCTACGATTATGTTCCTTTTTTAGTTTTCGTACTTGAACTTATTATCTTGTTGTACCTTCATGTTTAGTTTTTACTGATATTTTTGGCTGTGTTCCATGTGTAGATGAGAATCATCATCTTTCAATTGGTGCTAATGTGGTAGCTGCTTCCGGTGCTGGAGCTGCAACATCCATTGCTACAAATCCTCTTTGGGTTGTGAAGACAAGGCTTCAAGTGCGTCTCTCAAGTACCATATGCCTTCATTGAGCTGTAATCTAATTAATGTTATCACATATGATGAAAAGATACTAGGATTTGGGATTCTACTTAGCAAGCCATACAAACTAGTATTGATTTTATTTTTTTTAATGATTGCCCATAATTTGGTGCTTGTTGTTTGCTGTATTGAAGAAAAAATTTTCCTCCTTAGTGTCTCTCTAATTATTACTGATTTGAGCAGTTGCTGCTTTAGGATTATCTGTCAATGCTATCATACCACGCCACAACTAGAAGAGGCCTTAATAATGAACTTATTCTGTTATTATTTTAGTGTTATTCTCTGTTCTTTCGATGAATAATCCCATTAATTAGCATATTCTTAGACTTGCGGTACAAATTATTTAGGAATACTTCAAATATCTACCTGAATGATGTTTGTGCAAGATAACTGATTACTATGAATCCATCATAATAGAAAATGAGGAGTAAAAGTAATGAAGGTGGGAATGTAAGATTAGATGATTTTTGGCTGCACTGAAGAACCTAGACTGTACCACTGAGGAATAATTATTTTGATGACACAACAGTTATGAGCAGACTTATGATGTTGATTAATTCTTGTCATGGATAGTCATTTGTTGAAGCCATATTTTGCAACCAAATAGAAAAGATTAGTGTTTGTGAAATTTCACATACCCATCCCTCATCTCTTCATCATCATACGTTTTTCATTTCATTCTTATAGTCCAATATGAGTACAATCATTTGCTCATCTTCTGTGCAATGGTTTTTTGGGTAAGAGTTTGTGCATAAGGTGAAACCTTACTTTGTCTCTTATTCTCTGCAGACTCAGGGAATGAGGCCAGGCGTAGTACCATATAGGAGTACGTTGTCTGCTTTGAGGAGAATAGCTCATGAGGAAGGCATTCGTGGGTTATACAGGTTTGTAACTTCAATCATTTATATACCATATTAGTCATCACAATTTTATTGCGAAAAGGATTTTAATGGTGCTTGTCTTGTTTTTAACAGTGGTCTTGTACCTGCTTTGGCTGGTATTAGTCATGTTGCTATACAATTCCCAACATATGAGAAAATAAAATTCTACTTGGCCAGTCGAGGTAATAGTCTGCCTGTTTTAGTTCTCCTTGAATTTTTAAGGAAAATTCTCTTTTAGTCTCATGTACTAACAGGGGGAAAAAAAAAATCAATTTTGATTAGATGTACAAAAATATTCATTCTAATTTGATGTGATTGTATCAGATAATACGACGACGGATAAACTAAGTGCACCTGATGTTGCTGTTGCTTCATCAGTCTCCAAAATATTTGCTTCCACATTGACATATCCACATGAGGTAGGATATCAAATAATGTTGAGGTGTAATTTAAATTTTTTGTGGTAAATATGTGGAAATTTCATTTACTTTAAGAATGTACTAGTTACCAACCGATTAAATTGAAATTTTACTTTTACAAGTGATAGGGGCTAAATTTTGTTATTCTTAATTTCTTCATAAGTTGCTTGCCGGATCAGGCACCTTTTCCCCTAGTTATCACCAGAAAAGTAGAACAATGCTGTTTCCTGTTAGAAAAAATAACACCGTACCCCCTATATTTATTATCATAATCATCATGGTTTTCTTACTTTCAATATATCTATATTGGCTTTCTGAGTGGAGTAAAGTTTTTATACCGTCTTTCTATTGTAAATGCCCATGTTGTCATCTAAAGTATGAGAAAGGATGGTTTTACTTATACCAAGTATATCCCCCTTGCATAGTTTAGCCTCCTCGGACCTGAACTTGGACTGGTTTTTATTTGTCATGCTTTGTGAATGACGAGGCTTTAACTAATTAGGAAACCCTATCTCATGTCATCAACTCTAGCCTAATCAAACCGACTTGGGGAGGGTACAACAATCCTTTACCACTCTGTTCTCTATTAGGGCTCACTACAGTTACTTTGGTAGCTGCAAATTCTCTGACTAAATGATCGTTGCAGCATATGACATAATTAAGTCGCATAAATTTTGCAGGTTGTACGCTCTAGGCTTCAAGAACAAGGCCACCACTCTGAGAAGCGGTACTCTGGTGTAACCGATTGTATTAAGAAAGTATTTCAGCAAGAAGGCATACCTGGTTTTTACCGTGGGTGTGCAACCAACCTTCTGAGGACTACACCAGCTGCTGTTATCACATTCACTAGCTTTGAGATGATTCACCGGTCTCTTGTTGCTCTTTACCCTCCCGATCCCCAGCCTCACGCATTGTAAAGATTGATTGCACCAAATCAAGGATATAGGGAAGAAACTTGCATTACCACAGGCACTACTAAAGAGCCAACCTTAATGGTCTTCTTGTTGATGCAGTTTCTGATTTGTTTATGTATTTTAATTGATTTTGGTAGTTTTGAGCAACAGCCATCATTCCCTCGTCAAACAGTCTATAGGCATCAGAGGAGATTGTGTTATATACACCCTGATAATGATGAAAAGTGTTACAATGTAGTTCAATCAATACATTATTTTTCTCTGGGGACTGCTGAATGCCATTGTTCATTGAAATTGTAATTTTCAATTTATTGTTAATAGGCATCAATACTGATATATTCAAGTGCTCCTTTTCTTTTATCTCAAAGAAATTAGGACCAATTTTGTTAAAAAAACCTAAACATAACCCAATACCAAATTCATAACGTCATTTTGCTAAATGAGGATAGTAAATAATTACAGTACATACCCATATGCATGTAAACCCCAGTCGATGTTTCTGGTGCTTCATATTGACATGCCACAGAATTCGAACATATGGTCGGGTACAAGAAGTAATTGGGCCAAATTAACTAATGCCTAGCTAGCATTACTGGCAGCGATATGGCCTATTTTATACACTTTTTTTTTTTTTATTTGAAAAGCAATGAATTCATTGAGCTTTGTGATAGGGCTCAAGAACTGCCAAAAACGTGGGCTTTATCTCTATTCCTGAAGACTGAAACAATGGGATGCGTAATTAGAACTTAGAAGTGGGGTGCTGTGACTTATTAGTGAGATTATTTAGAAAAGTGTATGGTGAATTCAGGTAAAAAATAAGGAAAGAATACTCCTTTAGTCTGGGTTTTAGCGTTTATCAAAGAGTAATGTTACTTTTAACACTTATTTATTATACTCACATCACACAGACTAATGTGGCATATTTTAAGTGACTGATATCGGTGTGATAAATTAGTGTGAAAAATAAGAGTACCATTTATCAAATCATTTTTTAGAGTTCAAAATCATAAAAATTGATTCTTAAGTAGTGGTGAAACTATTAATAGACCAATGAAGGCCATGCTATGCCCCCTGCTTTCAAATTTTCTATTATTATTATCATTATTATCTGTTTATAAAATCATGTTAATTCTATAAAATATAATTTCCAAAACATCGGTACATATAACATTATTTTTTTATATAACCGTTTTCGGAGAAAATTTTCTTGTCTTACTACGGTTTGAGCGGAATTCGCCTAGAAATTACTAAAAGTTTAGAACTGCAAAAAATTCGACGTTGATGGTGAAATATCAATGAGTGAAAATTTAAAAATGATAAGTGTTGAAATAAGAATCATAAGATTTTTAAATCATAGGTGATACCCCAATATGTAAAATATTTAATTAAAAGTAGAGGTGAATTGTGAAGAGAGGATTCAAACTTAAAGACTTTTCTTTGATACCATATTAAATTACCAATGGTCTCAAAACTTTAAGTTGATAGAAAAATTTAATTTAATCATCTAACTTGTATTCTAAGTATGACCTAATACTTAAAATAATTAATTGAAATTTGGTAAACTGTATAGTCAATTAAAGTTCGAATTTAGGATTATGTCAAAAAAAAAAAAAAAAGTTCGAATTTAGGATGACTGCTCTTATTATACTATGTTAAATTGCCATTTATTACAAACATTTAAACGTATAGAAAATTGTTGATTTAATCATTTAGTTAATGTTATAACAATAATTAGAAGGAAAAAAAAAAAAAAACGCTTTATATAACATGTCTAATAATGATACGAACTACTTTTGGCTCAATGGATTTGAAGTTATAGGCTATATTGAATGCCAATTATAAGTATAACAAATAAAATTGAAATTACTTACATTTGTTCATAGGAAAGGCAGAGATGGTCCTCAAGAGGTAGCTCAATCGGCTGTGATCACGCCTAATAAAGCAGATGTCACTAGTTCGAATTCCCCTCCCCCCTCTTGTGTGGACATGTCAAAAAAAAAGAAAAAGGAAAGGCGGAGATGAAGGGGATAAAAAAGATAAAAACATATATTTTGATTTTTGGTCATACTTCTTCTCCCTTATGCCAAATGCAATGGGAAAAAGAGAGATTTATAGCAAAAGTCCCTTCATTTCAATTAAGCTTGAATTATGCTGGGCTATCAACCATTGTATATTTCAAAGGGTTATTAGATTTGAGCCAATAAACGACGTCTTAACCTTTTATGCTACTAAATTGACAATTAAAGATTTTAAAATGTCTCTTTCTTTTTTCTTTTCAATAAAGTCAAGTTCAAAACAAAATAAAGTTTATAACAAATTGGAACGTCTAGAGAGTAATGCTAAAAAGAATTAAGAGTGTCATTTGCATTATTTTTTGTCGAAGTAACCCAAAACATATTGTTTAGGTTGCGAGCCGTTGGGAACACTCATGCACACAACGCTACTGTCTAGTTAATTATAAAAGATTACTGTTTTGCTTGTTAATTTTTTTTTTTTTTTTTTTTTCTCTTCTAAAAAAAAGCACTAGCAAACAACTCAAACACAAAACACTTCTAAAAATACAAAGAAATTCCAAATTAATATCACTTCAAAATAGTTTTTTTCAAATTAAAAACAAAAAAAAAAAACACTCCCTGAAATACAAGCCTTACCATTTTAAAGATTAGCATATGAAGATATATTATAATATTGTCTACTTATCCTCCTACAATTTCTCAAAGAGTATACAAACACCTAATCTTTGAAGGCAAATAAGTAAGTCCAAACCAACCAAAATAATCTAGGAAAATAAGAAAAATATGTTGAGCTTGTTGCATGGCTTAGACTTCTTAATAGTCAATTTTCAGGCTCGGTCTTGTTCCATTTGTATTTTACTTAAACATTTGTACACATTTTGTCGGAAATTGTAATTTTTGTAGTGAAATATTGTAAAACATTACATTTACGTAGACCTTTTTTAATTCTTTTTATGATTTTATATATTTTAAAAAATTTAATGGTGTTAAATATATTGAAGAGGAGCGAAAGAGAGTGGAAGCATAAAGAAAGTTTAGGACTACATCTTTACTATATTGAATTGTGTTATGATATTACAATAGTCTTTGTAAATAGAGAAGTGGTGACCAATAAACCCTAACAGGGTTGTTAGTTTGAAGTATTGGCTAATGTTCGTGAGCAAAATGGAAAGAAAAGAGCCAAGCTAGTACAAGCGTCCGAACGGGATTCATAGCCCTCCGGACGTGATGCAGTTAAGAACTCCAGTACTAAAACCCGAGAGCACTGTTCGCTGACCGTTCGCAGTCCGTCCGAACGCCAAGAAACCCGAGAGTCTCGTCTGAAGTCTCCTCTGCAAGCTCGTCCGAATGCGCCGCGCGAAAAGAACAGACAAAGCGATTTTGCCCTATCACCGTTCGGACGGCCAATGTCTCTGTCTGGACGGCCCATGAGTGAACTTTGTCTTCACGTGTTTTTAATACCCCGTCCGGATGAGCCCACTTACCGTTCGGACGGCCCGTAGCTTCTAGGTCTAAAATACATGTAATTGAGTTCCAATTAGACTAGGAGTCTTTAGGTGTTATATACAGATCTCTACAGATCTGTATTAGGTACGAATTCTGAATCTTAGAATTCGCCGTCATGTGCTAAGAGAGCCTTCAATATTGAGCGTTGTTTTCTCTCTCTTAGAGTTCTTATTCTTTGTGAATTATTTGTGAGCGTCATTGAGAAGCCTATCGGAAGGATCCGATAAAGGAGAATCACGTTGAAAAAGATTGTGAGCAAGGAGACGAGTCGGAGGCTTGTCGATCTTACAGAGCCGAGGTCTTGCAAAGGGTTGTAAGTGTTCCTAGTGTCTGTAATCTCTGGATAATCTTTTGATAGTGATTTCCTGGGTTTGGCTGCCCCGGAGAGGTTTTACAATTAGAGAAGTGCTCTAATTGGTTTCCTCTTCGTAACCAAAATATCTGTATCTGTTTCTTTATTGCTTTTGATATTTTGTTGATTGAATTGTTTATTGCTTCATAGTTTAATTCCGCATAAATTGTGATAAACAATTGTTTGGAGTCTGCTTAGCGTGTTTTCAAGGGTAATAAACCTAATAAGGAAACATAATAACATAGAATATAAAATATTCTAATATCCCCTCAAACTCAAGGCTAAAACTTGATTTTGGGAAAAATGAGAAGATTTATTTATTTATTTATTTTTAATAATTTAGAAAAAAATACAAAAAAGCCCCTGAAACTAACTATTTCAACGTGCATTATATATCTCTCTCTCTCTCTTTTATTCCCCTCTTTTAATCTCATTGTAGCTCTCTCGGCTAGCCTTGATCCTTTGGCCTCTAGGGTCCGGAGGTCGCTCGGTGGGAGGTTCATGTAGAAGCAGCGACACTGGGAATTGATGCATAATCCCTCTTCTATGCCCTCCAATTTGCAAAGAGCATTACACCTGATTATTGCCATCCTGTTCTTACATGCTCCCTTGTATATTTGTATTGTTTGCTTACTTCATAATATGGATATTTTCCCTTTATTCGAGAAGATTCACCTTGAGTACCTTTTACAATATGAGAAAGTTCTAAAGCCAATTAGACAAAGAAAGAAAGAGAGTTTGCTATTTTTTTTTTTTTTTAATTTCTTTTTAGAAAGTGCTTATTCATCCACAAAATGTTGGGGGAATCGAGCGAGCGTATGAAGCAAGTAAATACTTACGATTGTTTTCCTTAAAAACATGCGATATGTCAATTGAGTGAGCATACGTATGTTATGAACATAATTACCGTTGCATAACTTGGTAATTGTCTTAATAATTGATTAATAAGATTCATTGTATGACATGGTTACATGCGGTATAATGGTCATAAGCTTACTATATATAGTTGATTATATGGTTAAATGTGTGTATGTTATATGGGTGTTGGATCCAATGATTGTTTTGTGACTGACACAACCATGTTTGATTGGCGGGTCACTACAAGACGTACATCATTAGTAGTGTGGACCACTTAAGATTGGACTCGGTCAGGCTGTTAGTATTATTGACGGTAGCGTACAACAGCCGGGGCACCAGTATTATATTACAATTTCCTCGGGACAGCGCCAACCTTGCTGAGAATGGCTAATATCTCGGGTAGACCATACATAATAGTTATAACCTATTAAAACATTAGTTTTCTACATTAAAACTTATAGGCGATTGTCGCTGAAATTATATATGCACGTCTCTGAAACCAAAATTATATTTTCATGGTGTAATAACAAAGTCAACATCTCAATTGCTTACCGAAATAAATACGAGTCTATTACTGCTTATATACTCAATTGTGAGATTTACTTAATAAGTTTTAGACTTATGCAGTGTTCGCGGCTTCTCATGTTATTTATTTTAAGAGGGCTTTTAAAGGAAAGAAAGCTGGAGACTATGAGATTTGATTATTCCGATTAGTAGCTCACAATCTGTGGTTGATGATAGTACATGCATGCCTTGTGATTTATTTAGATATCTCAGATCTGTTATTTTCACCTTCCGTTATAATTACTCTCAGTATGCTTGATGAACGATTCCTTCATTTAGTTACCAATTAACTGAATTGGAGGAATTACTAGTAACAATTCACCATAAGACTATGATGATCATCTTGAAAGTTCTGCCTATTACCTTGAGGTAATTAAAATTTTACACGCTACTCATGTACCTTCTTCTCTTCACATGCCATGAAAATCTCAAAAAATGAATCAATTATCTCTTCCCTTCTAAATATAAAATTCTCTTTCACTGTATAAATTCATCACCAACATTTTTTAGAAGAATTTGATAAAATATCATCTACCCCAAGGAAATCAACATAGTCAACTTTTTCAACACTAAAATCAAAGACTTCACTTTTAGGCTTTCATCAAGCACATGATATGTATAATTTTCATAAAAAAAAAAAAATTCAACACTATCTAAGAGATTTATCTCTTCCAACGATTCCTATTCTTCATGATGGATGCTGTAAAATATTGGAGGGATATCCATTATGCTACATATTCTTCCTCTTGATCATATTACAAAGAACTTAATTTCCACAAGATCTTCATTATTGATATTGATATCATAGGTTGGTGGGAATCCTAATCTACGAATCCTTGTGAAGTACCTTCAACATGTTCATGAACATATCAATGTTTGAACTCCTCATCAATGAACTCATCTTCTTGGAATTCCTCATCAAAAAATTCGTCTTCCTCCTCCACATAAGACGGATTTGGATTTGGATTTGGTAAGTGAATTTGAGACTAACAAATAACGGTCAAGGTGTTGTGCCGTAGACACCGGGTGTCAAGCCGTACTTTGTTCCATTGAAATCGCACCTCACTAAAGGTACCCACATCATCTTCATCCATGTAACATAGAGTTGGTTGACAATGACAACCATTTAGAACACCCATGGTGGAAAATTGATTGGCGAAAGTCTCAATTTGAGTGTGCACTTGCTCTCCTATCCGAGCATCCATGTAACATAGAGTTGGTTGACAATGACAACCATTTAGAACACCCATGGTGGAAAATTGATTGGCGAAAGTCTCAATTTGGGTGTGCACTTGCTCTCCTATCCGCTCGGCCATACCAGCAAATTGCTCGTCCATGTGCTGCAAACAAATCATCAATTGATCCTTATGTGTTGTCTCCTTGCACTCGTACACATCGTTCAAGTCTGCAAAAGAGTTACTCCTCCCGCGTCCTCATGGAGCCAAGGAAAGTAACCTAGGCTCTGCTAAGCCTATTATGGAAATTCCTAAAACAATAAAGAAAAATTACAATCAAATAAAATCCTAATTTAAAGAAGGTAATTAATGAAAAAATAGAATATGTCTGATTGCTGGAACAAAAGTAAAAGTTTTCTCTTGATAAGGTAGATTTATTTTTTGGCTGTGTTGGGTACGTGTTGATAAGATAGGCCATAGGAGTATCCTCACTTGCAAAATGATGCTAAATAATTAGTGTTAAGATAGAATTATCCTATCCCATCATTCAACTTAATTGTATATATATATGTTCCTCCAAAGAAGTTACCCCACTCAAAAGCTCTTTTCTTTTGGATTAAAAGAAAGGAGTTGATTAGAAAAATCATCTTCTTTTTTTTTTTCATCCCAATGCCAGTTTTAAGTATAAGCATAAAGGTAATGGTGCCCATTATTTTGACAACGCATTGGTATAAGGAAAAAGGGTTCCACGAGCTTTATCTTCTCATTTAATTTGAAGACTAAGACAACTTAAAAGGCCCAGTCTGTGAATCAAGATAAGCCTTTTTAGGACCATTTCCCCCCCTTTTTCCCTGTTGGACAACGATGATTAATGTATTTTAAATACAACATTTGATTGTTAGTTCATCACTCAGACACATGGGACTACATAAAAGTAGTGGATATCTCAATTTCAATTTACGTCCTAAAACTAACCTTAATTTTTATTTCTCTCTTTCTTTCTTTCTTTCCTTAAAATGTTGACTTAACCCCAATGTTGTTTTCCTCATAAAGCGAAAGTTACAAGTTCGAATCCCTCATTCCATTCTCCTTATGTGGACATGTAAAAAAACAAAAGTTTACTTAACAGCTTGCGAGAGGGGCAACCTATAGTATTAGGGATATGTTTGTTGAAGTGTTACTTTCGTGTTTTTATGAGTATTTTATGTTTTGAATTGTTTGTTAATGTGTCACAATATGATTGACATTGATTTGACACATTAACGGATTCTATCAACTTTTATAATGGCAAGATCTATTTGTTTTTTTTTTGCTTATCCTAGGGAGTGTTTAGTACCCTAATCAGCTATTTGTCAAAACTCCAAACTATAGAGACCAATTCAGGAATTTTTTGTTCTTCGTATTTTTATTGAGAACAAAATATATATATAGAATTTCTTTTGGTGGGTGTTTTAAGTTGGTGTTGAAATATTAGAAACAAAATGTTACTACAAAGTACAGAGTATAATTTGAAGGAATGGGTGGGAGGGGAATGTGAGGAGCAGAAGGGCTGCCCTCTCAACCCTCATGATAGTTTGGTCGGCTCAAAAGTTATGGAGTCACTAAATTAAAGATGCAGGAGTGCAATGCTTTCATGATTTACTGGGAATGTTGGCTGCCCCACCCATAAATAAAGAAGACAACCTATGATGATATTTCTTCTCCTCTCCCTTTCTTATTTATCCACTACTTTAATTAATTCTTTGTTTAATCAAAAACAAAACCAGACCAAATCTTCTAACAACAAGCACTAGGTTGTAAGCTCAAAAACCAAGGCCTAACTGCTGCCAAGTTTGGTCTCTTAAAAAACTCTTTCTCTTTCTTGGAAATAAAGGCTTGGTTTCTTAATGTATCCAAATTTTTTGTCAGCTTTTTCCACAGATTTGTATGACAGTGTATGTGTTGTTAGAGTTAGGCTGGTGTTTGCTTTCCAGGAGGGGCGGCTATGATCTGTATTTGATCCCCAGAGCCTTCTTATATTCTGGCCGGGCTGCCAAAATAATTACTTTTTATCCTCTGGCCAAACAGTATATAATCATTACAATGATGACCTTTTAACTTTGTGTTAAGATAATGGGAACTTTAAAGTCTTTTACTATGTGGGCATCTTTAATGTCAAAGGTTGCATATATGCCAGTTTAATAGACTTGCTTTAAAAGAAATTCTAACATCAAACTTTTCAAATTGGTATGAACCCATTTGTCAAAAGGTGTAATTGAAACGCTTTATATATATATATACTTACGTTTCTTGGACCAAACTTAATAAACAAAATGCATTATATTATTGTATGAGGACGAGGTTTGTGTTTTTTTTCACCAGCATGATTGCTTAAATGATACATTTTATATGGGGAATTATTTTTTGCTTTAGTTGGAGACCATGATCATGCACCCAAAAACCCATAATTGTTTTGCTAAGCAAAAAAATTATATCGAGGGGCATGTTGGTACTTCAGTTCTGTGCTACCTTTCGATAAGATAATGACGCATGTGCTTCCATCTTATGATGTGGCTCACCATCTTCAAGGCATGAATCTGCACATTGCTGCTGCAGAAAGTGATGTGAACCTTACATTGTGATTTCATGAAGATAAATCATACGTTGTGGGCAGCATCACCCTCCTGGGCTCACATAACATGTGAATTTTCATAAAGGAAAAAAAAAAAGAAGCATTTTACCATGCAACTTTAGGAACTGAAATAATAATTACTGTGACAGATGAGCTTCCTTGCAATTATAATCCAACGATTAACCCACCTTTATTTGCACCTTTAGGAATGATTATCCATTCTGCATGTGCCATGTTTGTACCATTATAGAATCCTCTGAAAATTGCCCAACTGTGACGTGTTAGCCAAATTGCATTGATCCAAACATTTCTAGCAATTTGCTTCTTATTGTTCCGATTACTCAAATTCGAATAGCAAATATGAGAGAGTTCTTATAAAGCTTACTTGCCCAAAAATATAGACAGGAGTCCAAAATTTGATATCCAAATTGCCTCTGGCAATTGCTTAAAAACATCATGAACAGGTAGCTTTCTCCATTTACAGTTCATTTATTTTTGTTTCAATTAACAGCACATTTTGGGGGACACTGTTAAGTAATGTGGCAAGCACAAAGTCTGTATCAAGATGTGATGGGCCTTTTCTTTATCTATTCATTTGAAATTGTTAAACAAATTGCTTCCAAGGATTTTTGCAGCTGTTTTTACAACTTCTTTACAAATTAATATGATAGTTCACGCAGCATTTATTGTATTAACCACTAAACAATTAAATTTGATTGTGGTTAATACGATAATACCATGTGGCATTATCCGTTTATAAAAAATTATAATAAAAGTTATAGTACCTCAATCACTTTCTCACTTATAATATGTACCGACTAAGAAAGCAAAGCAAACAACTTGGTTGTTTTGTATAACTGTAGAAGGGATATCCTACTTTGACAAAGACTTGAACGGCCACCAAGGGCATTGTTTTTCTAATTGTATAACTGTAGAAGGGATATCCTACTTTGACAAAGACTTGAACCACCAAGGGTATTGTTTTTCTAATAACCATAATTAGCCCATTTTTATCCACCTTGGGGCATTTGAAATAGGTGGGAGAAACATGTTTCTTACCAAAAAGTGATTCATTAACGTTTTGTTTGTTTCGACATAAAATTTTTTATGAAAAAACTGCTTTTTTTTTTTTTTTAAAATTTGAACTTCTCTTTATTGCACGCACTCTCTCTCGCAGTTCATTCTTCGCTGCTATCGAGAGTCGCTGGAGGTTGCTGCCTGCCGTCGCTTGTTGGAGGTCTCCGGAATTTGCCGATGGTTGCTAAAATTGGCCGCCATAGCCAAAGGTCATTGTCGTCGCCATCACTGATTTTCCATGAGTTGAATGTCAAAAAAATGTTTTCAGTCAAAATTTTCGTTGAAACTATTTTTCAACAAAAAATATTTTACATCGAAACAAACGAAGCCTAAATTTTCTTTTTTGAATTGAATTCCTAACATTTGTCACTAATTTTTTAATACTTATTATTGTTCTTACAGTACATAATTGCAAAAAGTTTTAATACTCTAGTTTTACTTCAAAAAAGTACAAATTGTTATAGTACTATATAACTTTTAATATAAGTTTCTTACAAACTGACAGACAATTTACTTATTAAATTTTTCACCCATATGGCATGATTGCCATGTGAATTTATAAGAACGTTATAATAAATACGGTAATATTCTAAATATTTTCCATAAAACATTCTAAATATTTATTACATTGCACTGAATGCCATGACATGATATAATACTACATTAGCTTTATAACATATAAATAGTAATACATCTGTAATTACTCAATCATCATTCCTTGATCAAATTAACTATGCAGTGGCAAATCTCCAGCTTCTTGGATTCTGGATTTTAATTTTCTTTTTTAACTCCTAAAGATAATTAATCTCCAACACCTACAGTACTACACATATCACGCGCTTCAGGTGCCGGTGGTCCTGTGCTAGCTGCAAAGGTTTTTCAGCTTGTCACACGTCGCCGGCGGTTGTGAAAATTATAGAACTGTCCAACCACAACAAGACGCGTGGGGAGATAGAAACTTCTGTGTGATAGGTGGCTAATTTTTATTGGCGGATTTTCAAAGGTTTGTGTTCAATGGCATTTCGAATCAGATTCTCGTGCTGTGATATGCGCCCGTGAAAATAGGTCCCGTTGAAGACGCTCCACGTGGGCCACAGTGGTATCCGAACCTTGTGGCT
Source organism: Carpinus fangiana (assembly GCA_006937295.1). Lineage (NCBI taxonomy): Eukaryota > Viridiplantae > Streptophyta > Magnoliopsida > Fagales > Betulaceae > Carpinus > Carpinus fangiana. The sequence continues at coordinate 26,711,463 of CM017322.1, forward strand.
CTGGTGCCGAACCAACTATTTGAATTTTTTGAACGTTGAAGCCACCAAACATCCGAATTGACAGCTATGCCCCCATATCAGTGTTCCTAACCTTTATATTATTCTAATCGTGCGGTCGTGCCACATGCTTATCGGCTATCAACTAGTTGTTAAAAACAAAAAAAACAAAAAAATAAAAAATAAAAGAATTCAATGAGTTTACTTATTACAAATTAGAAATCCCTTTTTGTTTGATTTAATATTTTTAACCATAGATGGTGACAGAGAAAAATTTTTATACGAAAAGAATGAACAAAGAAACTATTGTTTTGCTAGACTTTTTCCTAATATATGTAATGAATTTAATTATTTAATTAATATTTTATCACTTTATCGAGCATAAGATCATACAAAGACAAGATTCGAAGTTAAAACTTGCTCTAATACCTTATTTAATCATCAATATTATACCTAAAACTTAATCCAATAAAACAAATAATTAATACTTTCACACAATATACCTTAATCTTAGTAAAATAGCATTTTTGGTTGGTCCGTGATGTGGCAACATCTGTTGGGTAACTTCCTTTGTCAGGTTGGAAAAAAGAGGCAGAAGTTGATTAGTGTAGGATTCCAAGAATGTGTTACTTGGATCACAAGGCCAAGGGTTATATTGTGCTTTCTCTGGTTAATTCCATGATCATTGTGAGCTTGGATAGGCTGTACGTTGGGTAACTGTTTTCAACAACCATTCCACTAGATGAGAAGGACATATTGCCTACCAACTGGTGGGACATTTTCCAGCAGCAATTGGATGTATTAGATTATTGAAAATGCTTGCTTTTCAAACTTTTTTTACTTGCTTAAGTCTGTGTTGGTGTGTAGCAAATTTTCTTTATGCTTTCGTGGCTTTGAAACTTAGCCAAAGATCAGCAGGGGAAATCGCTCAATTTCTTTTGATACCTAAAGATCAAAACAAGGACTGCTTTTGTCTGGCTCTATTTCATATAAAAAAAGCATTCACCTATTTCTCTCCAAATAAAATCTTTCACCAATCACTTCATCATTGAGGTCAAATACATTGCTACAAAAAGGTTGCTAGTAAAATATTTTGTCAGCATTATGCTCTTTTTGCATTGGCAATCGTACCGAAGGAGCTTAGGTCAAACATTTTGTATGATTCTTAATTCTAATGCACACATTTACATATATTATTCCCGTGGTGTTTATAAATACCACTACTCTCCTAAATACTATTCATCTCTTTTAAAAAGAAGAAAAATTAACATCAAAATATTCTCACTTTTTATATCATATCGTAAAAATTATAAGATTTTTACACATTGTTCATCTTTTGTAGACTATGTTCGTTTCTTCTTTATTTGAAAAAGAAAAAAAATGTTTTATGGGTCTATTTTATACTTTGAGTAGTGTGGTAATATATATATTCAAAATCATTAGAAGATTGTCTAGAGTATACATGTGCGACTATAAAAGGATTAAGTTTCACGGTGAAAAAAATGTCACAATTGTGATTAACTAATATGGCATAATTGAACCTAAACTTATAAGTTTAAACTTTTAAGTTGAACCGATGATGATGTAACTTATGATGAAATGATTTATGCACAAAAAAGGTCTGAGAGTCAAAATAGGTTGTTTTTGCTCTCAACATATTAAGTATAAACCATAAAGGATGGTATACGTAGTTCAATGGCCTAAGAAAATTTTTAAGTGGTCAGGGCATGTGTTTGAATCTCCGCAATGAAGAATCCTTACAGGTGCCTGATTAATATTAGCCGCCTTAGATTCTCATTAATGCCCCTAGTGAGACTAGGTCAGGTTATGGCTCAATTAACCTTGAGGGAGTGCCTATGGTTCCTACTGTCTAGGCCCTTCCTATGTGGCTCCCAGTAGGTAAGTGCTACTATGGTCACACTCAGATAGAATAACCACAATTAGTCTTCTTAGCCTAACGTTTGGCTCAAATAATAATAATAATAAGTATAAGTATAAGGTTTGGGGATAGCTACCGTAGATAAACTATGCATAAAAATATGTCTCACCTTTGCCTTTTGAAACCTCTGCCCCCCTCCACACAATATAATAAGATGCTTTTGTGATAGAATGAATCCCCATTTTAGAGAGTCATGTAGTTTGTCGTTTTCTTGCTTGGTTTGAATCATAACACCAAGAGGACCTACTAAATTGAATCTACTAAGGAGGAGCTAGAAGATGACTTTGTGTGACGTTAATGTGCAAAGAGCACAAGAGAAATGGACAAACCCACCCACTTGCATAGTCTTAGAAGGACTATTCAAACATTTGAACAGTTTTTTGAACAATGAGTGGAGGGATTTATTCCATTTTGGTTGTGGATATAGAGCTACCCATCACCATCCAAACCATATGCATCATGCATCAAAGTCATAGTGATAGCCATGTGTCTTTACATGGATTTTTAGGGTAGGGGCCGGAACCATGATGTTTTTCTAGGAGACGGATATAACTGTAAATTAAAATTCTTTATAACTTCCCATAGATATGTTCTGGAGAGAAAACTGTTATGTACTGGACAAGTATTTAAAGTTAATGTGATGTGATCTGACTATGTGAGTGATAAGGTGTACTCGATGATTGATAATGTCTTCAAAAGGAAAAACTTTCACCGGTTAAGAACAACGAGATCGAATTGGAAAAATATTTGTAGCATATATAGGACCTGCAATGTACATAGTGAAGTATAAATATATAGTTGGAGGTTTACGTTACGCTCACACCGACTAAATTAGGATTTTTGGCATTAATAAGTACATGTTCTTAGTGATCCAAATATAAATACATAGCTTTCGCCTTGTGACAAAAATGGGAGACTAATTAAAACTTTGAATTGATTGTTTTTCTATAAAAGTAGATATGCACTTGGTTTAGAGAGAAAGCCGAGGGATCAATAAGGGCTTTTGTTTTGACTTTTTTTTTTTTTTTTGAGAAATTTAATTATACAATCAATAAATAAGTAGAAGAAAATATTTTTTGGGAAATTTTTTTTGCAGAAAAGGATAGATTATTAATGGGAAATTTGTAAAATGACTTTCAACCCCATGAAAGGTTTTTAATTTACTACTTTGAATAAAAATTCACCTCAAAATTAATATCTAATCCAAACACAATAATCTCCCCCAAAAAATGTCTGAGTTGTAATTAACCTCAATCAATTCATTTAAAGAAACTTGGCACCAAAAACAGAAAGAAAGAAAGAATAATAAGCAAAGAACCTTCAGGGAGAAGAATTGATCAAAGGGGACAGAAAGAGTTGTAAATAATGAATTAATGATACTTGTTGGAATTGTCATCTGGCATGAAACAATCCAACTTCATGTTTCCCTATTGGACCGACACTAATCCTATGTCTTGTTACTAATATAATTAACTTTTAATGTTTATTTTTCATTGAAAAGGCTAACAAAGGTGGTACACAAAAAACACTTGCTATGTTATTTAAGGAAAACGTTTTTCTTTTAAATTGGGTTGGAAAATATTCTTTCCACTTAGCTTATGAAACTAATATATGTATTAAGGTATATGATTTTCACAGTTTATTTTATAAATAGATTTAAAAATTACATGCTGGGGACATGTCATTGTTATAATTTTCAAAATTTTTATATTATTCATCTCATAAAACTATAGCAGTTTGCTCTGACAAAACAATATTAGAAATACAAGGAGGAATGCCTTTTATCCAAATCTGATCTATGACATGTTTAGCTGCTGCTTTGGCTAAACCATGAGTAGCAAAATTTACCTCTTTTGACATGAATTATTTGCCAAATTGGCACAATTTTAAGCACTACTCGAGTATCTTCCACTAGTTGCCCATATCTACTTTAATTTTTCGCGCTTGATTTGACAACTTTAACTATTTGGAGTTTAGTAAACCCAATCCAAATAGCAGAAGAATTCTAACAATCATCAACTCTTTCAAATTATTATACATGGTGGGTGTTTTTAAATTTTTTGGTCTTGGCGTTTTAGAGTTCAAGTAGAAGAACTGACCGGATCTAGACCACTGGGTCGGGCACAAGCCCATATTTACTCTGGATAAAAAAATAAAATAAAATAATAATAATAATAAAACAGTTTGGGATTTTGGAAGCTGGGTGGCTCGGGGACAGGTTCGGGAGAGTAGCTTTGGGGAAAGAGAGAGTATAAAGCAAAAGAGCAGTGAGTGAAAGCACCCACTTTTGTAGAGAAAAGGAAAGAGAGAAAAAGAAAGCAAAAGGTCATGGCGAATGTGACTCTGTGTGTGTGTATGTGTGTGATGAATTGGTAACGAAGAAACCTCAAACAAACACCACCAACAACAAAGCATCATATCTCATAATAAAAAACCAACCCCAACTCCTCCAGATCTTCTCCATCTTCAAACATCATTTCGTATCATTTTTAGTTAATGCTACTAAGTTTTGTTTGAGTTAAGCGAAATATATTTCTATGAGTTCGATGGCGTCGACGACGGAGGGAGCATTTTCGTTCTCGGTGGCGGAGGTGGTGGAGGACGTGCTCCAACAGCACGGGAGTCGAGTCAGAGGTCTTGATCTCGAGTCTAGAAAAGCTGAGGAAGCTGGTATTTTTTTTTTTCTTTTCGTTTATTGTTTCATTTTCTCAGCATCCCAACAGAGAAAAATCAGTAATTTTGAGTTATTTGTGGTGAATGAATGGGAGGGAGTGATTGATGGGCTTGTTTTGTTTTGGTGATTGATAGCGTCGAGAAGGAACGAAGCGGCGGGGTGGCTGAGGAAGATGGTGGGAGTAGTGGGGGCGAAGGATTTGCCGGCGGAGCCGTCGGAGGAGGAGTTCAGGCTGGGATTGAGAAGTGGGATCATTCTCTGCAATGTGCTCAACAAGGTTCACTCTGGAGCTGTGCCCAAGGTTAGCCTGTTCCTCATCGTTATCTTCATTTCAATTCTGTGTCTTTCTTTTTTATTTTTTTTATTTTTATAATTTGGGATGTTTAAGCAGTAGTTTGATTTATTTTCAGGTGGTGGAAAGTCCATGTGATTCTGCTCTGGTTCCTGATGGGGCCGCATTGTCCGCATTTCAGTACTTTGAGAATGTGAGGAATTTCCTGGTGGGTGTGCAGGAAATGGGAATTCCTACGTTTGAGGCGTCTGATCTGGAACAAGTATGTATTCAGGGATCAGGATTCTCAAAGAATTAGGGAATTTACTGTCTCTGTTTTTTCATTAACATAGAAATTTATGTTACTTTTAGCCTATTTTTCACATACATCAGATGCTGAGGATCGAACAACTATGGTTTACGGATAGAAATTTGTGTAGTAATTCAAAACAAATTTGTTAAATTTCAGGGAGGGAAATCTGGAAGGGTTGTAAATTGTGTTCTGGCTCTTAAGTCCTACAGCGAATGGAAACAGACCGGGGGAAATGGGGTATGGAAATTTGGTGGAAATGTGAAGCCAACTGTGTCAGCAAAATCTTTTGTGAGGAAAAATTCGGAGCCCTTCACGAGCTCCTTGTCAAGGAACTCCTCAACGAGTGAAAAATCTTTGAACGTGTTGTCCTCAGACATTGATTTTAATAAAATGGTTGGTAAGCTTAAACTTTTTCTTTTTAGGCTTGTTTATATATTTACTTTGCAAAATTGACTGAAGAAGCTTGAATTTTGTTGGATTTTTACTTTCAGCCTCCTAATGGTTCCTTGAGTATGCTTGTTCGTGCGGTTCTATTGGATAAGAAGCCTGAAGAAGTTCCAATGGTAAGGATTAAAATGTACAAGCTGCTGTTAAATTGGTGAACTTATTTACGAATAAGTTGCTGATCAAGCTGGGCCTACTACAAATGGTACCATGTATATTAGTGTGCAAGGACATGAAACTATGAACCTACTTTGGATAGATTTTTAGTATTTTTTTTACTTTGTATAGTTACATTAATTCACTACTTGAAAATGGTCTATTATTATCAAGGCTCTTTTCAATTTGTTACTTATCCCATTAACAAATACTTATCCCCGATTGCCCTTTTCAATTTGTTACTTATCCCATTACAGATACTATTGCTACTACTTATTTGTGAGTTAATATTGCTCCTCTGCATGAAACAGTTGGTTGAATCTGTGCTAAGTAAGGTTGTGGAGGAGTTTGAGCATCGCATTTCAAGCCAATTTGAGCTGGTAATGTTAGCTTTTGGTTATCCAAAACTATCGTTTTTCTTTCTTTCTTTTTTCAGCAGAAGGAAACAATTTGGGCAGAGAGATACTTTTTCAATATGGATTTGGTGATCAAATATGCATTTACATGTGCTTTGACATTCAACCTAGTAATAGGAATTGATGCACATTCCAAATCAATAAACATGTTCTCTTGGATCCTAAACAAGTTTTTTTTTTTTTCTTCTACTTTTCCTATTACTTAATTAATACCTATCTGACTCGTTATTTATTCATTTATTTGTAACCATTAGATGAGAACAACTCCAAAAGATATGGCTGTTTCTCATGGCAGCAAATCGTTGTTGAAATTTGCTTCTGGTGATAAAAAGGTAATTTGTTGTTCTTTACCGTCTGAACAGGTACCTAACAGTTAATATACACTGGTGAATCACTAGAAAAAGCAAGTCTGCAATGTCATAGCCTATGATTGGAATATAACTTGGATTGCTGACATTTTCTTTATTGCTGCTGTAATATTTCAGAATGAAGACAAAAATGAGAAAGTGATAAAAGTCCCAGAAGCATACATTTCTGACGAGAAATCAAAAAGTCAACTCCTGAAACAGAAAATGGCCTTCGATCAACAACAAGGAGACATTCAAGTATGAACAGTACCGGCATCCTCCACCATTTCCTATTTTCTGTTTCTTCAACTGCTTAGTGCAGTAAGGCTAATCTTACATTTCTATAGGAACTAAAGCATACTCTTCACGCTACAAAAGCTGGTATGCAGTTTATGCAAATGAAGTTTCACGAGGAGTTCCACAGTCTGGGTAGGATTCAGGAAGAAATTGTTCTTTGTTTATTGGGTTCTTTTTATTTCTATTTCGTTTCTTTTCTTTCTGGAGGGGTGTTTGAGAAGGGGGAGAAAAAGGCATTTTGTCTGATTTGAATTTGTTTGTTTCTTTGTAGGTATGCACATTCATGGCCTAGCTCATGCTGCGTCTGGGTATCATAGAGTTCTTGAGGAAAATCGCAAGCTATACAATCAAGTGCAGGATCTCAAGGGTAAGAATATCACTGTTTTTCCTGCTTAGGATAAAGGAAAAAGGAAAATCACTGACTGCCTAAAGCTTTAAGTATTCAGGATGGGATGAAACAGTTTTTTATTTTTTATCAGGAAGCATTAGGGTCTACTGTCGAGTGAGACCTTTCTTGTCTGGGCAATCAAATCATTTCAGCACCGTGGATTATATAGAAGATGGAAGTATCACTATCAGTACTCCATCAAAGCATGGAAAAGGCCAGAGGCCTTTTAGCTTCAACAAGGTCTTTGGGCCTTCTGCAACTCAAGGTTGGTAAGGTTTTCATATAGATACTATTCAGATACGCAGATATTAACATTAAATTTACACTTTTATCTCTTAATGTATTGCAGCGGAGGTCTTCTCTGATATGCAGCCTTTGATTCGGTCTGTTCTTGATGGTTACAATGTTTGCATATTTGCATATGGTCAAACGGGATCTGGAAAAACATTCACCATGGTAGGGTGCAATAAGATTTATTTCTGAGGATATGATATATGTGCATTGATGTTTGTTTATCAAACTATGCAAATGTGGCTAACTTTTGTTGCTTGCATGTCTAGTCTGGGCCCAGAGAGCTTACAGAGAAAAACCAAGGAGTAAATTATCGCGCTTTGGGCGATTTGTTTCATATAGCAAATCAAAGAATGGACACTTTCTGCTATGATGTTTCTGTTCAGATGATTGAGATCTATAACGAGCAAGTTAGGGACCTCCTTATCACTGCTGGAAATAACAAAAGATATCCTTTGCAAGTTATTTGATTTTGTTACTGACATGGTTATGTAATTAGATCTTGATAAATTAATTCAACTTCTCAAGATAGCCATAGTAGGCTGAAAGCTCTGAATATCATATTCTTTTTTGAACTTATTGTTATTGTAGTTCAATACTAGAAGAAAGTCAACATACCTTGATTTTTCAAATGTGGCTCAGAATCCCCTCCCATTAAAAGGCTTTCCTTAATTGTTAATACATTAGAAATTCGTAATAGTTCTCATAATGGACTTAGCGTACCAGATGCAAACCTTGTGCCAGTGTCATCAACGTCTGACGTTATTGATCTGATGAACCTTGGACAAAGGAATCGTGCAGTGGGTGCAACAGCCCTAAATGACCGTAGTAGCCGCTCTCATAGGTAGGAACATAATTCTCGATATACTAGAATCTATGGATGCTTCTATGACAATATTGTTTAGTTTGGCTGATTTTTTTGTTCTTTTGATTTGTAATTATGCAGTTGTTTGACTGTTCATGTTCAAGGAAGAGACTTGACTTCTGGAAATATTCTTCGTGGCTGTATGCATCTGGTTGATCTGGCAGGAAGTGAGAGAGTAAATAAATCTGAGGTGACAGGAGATAGACTGAAAGAAGCACAGCATATAAACAAATCTCTGTCAGCTTTGGGTGATGTGATAGCTTCCCTTGCCCAAAAGAATCCACATGTTCCATACAGAAATAGCAAACTCACACAACTGCTCCAAGATTCACTTGGTAAGGTTAAGCTAAGACATTTTTTTCAAAGGTTGGAGGGGAACTGTATCCTCTCTTTATGGTCTTATTGCTAATTGCTTGAAAGATTATTACTCTGATTTTGAGATTGTAATTATCATTTTAGGAGGGCAGGCCAAAACGCTGATGTTTGTTCATATAAGCCCTGAGCCTGATGCTGTTGGAGAAACAATCAGTACACTTAAATTTGCAGAGAGAGTTGCCACCGTTGAACTTGGTGCTGCCAAAGTAAACAAAGATAGCACAGATGTAAAGGAGCTCAAAGAACAGGTTTTTACACTCTCTTTGTCTCCTAAATTTGTCCTCAATAGTAATTTTAAGAACTTTGTCCATACGTATGGTGTTCCATATATCTTTTCAATTTTTCTTCAGATTGCCAGTCTTAAAGCTGCATTGGCAAGGAAAGAGGGGGAACCGGAGAGCACACCAAATTCTATATCTGGAAGCTCTGGAAAATACAGGACGAAAGCTAGTGAGATATCACCTTTTCAATCTAAAAAGCAGGATTCGGGTTTTTTGGGAGATCACAATAGCTGCCGGCAACCAATGGGTGATGTAGGCAATATAGAGGTAAGTAATGTCCCCTGATGACGACTCCATAGATCTTTGACCTTCCATTATCTATCTAGAGCTGAATATGTTTTTCTACTTTTGATTTGTTTTTTAATGGTAAGTGCTAGTATGAGGGCGTTTGAGTAGGATAGAAGGATTTATCACCTTGCATAGACTGGCAGATTAGTATCTTGTTCTGTATCCTTATATAAAATTGTTCAGTTGCTTTAGTTTTGTGAACTTGAACATGAAATTATTCTGCAGCTCCATAGCAATTCTGCCCTGAGGCGAAAGACGCAAAGTTTTGATCTTGACGAGCTATTAGCAAATTCACCGCCCTGGCCTCCGGTGAATAGTCATGGCCAGAATTACGGGGAGGATGAGAAAGAAATGGGCTCCGGCGAGTGGGTTGATAAGGTCATGGTAAACAAGCATGATGTAAGCAGAGTTGAGAACCCTTTAGGAAGTTGGACAGCAGATAATGGGGACTTGGCTGATGTATTTTACCAGAAATATCTCCCAGATTCCTCCAAAATTTACCCAGATCAATCCTACAATATGTTCATGGGAAGCAACCAGTTTAACATTGCTAGTACTGATGAAACGGATGATCTTGACGCCGCCACCAGCGATTCTTCGGAGCCAGATTTGCTTTGGCAATTCAATCATACAAAACTTACTGGCATGACCAATGGTCTAGGGGCAAAAACCAGGAAAGCCAATCCAAAGCAAGCAAAGAGCCCAGAATTAAGGTAATCCAAAGTCGATCTTTTGTTGCTATATGCTATATACTCCATTTTAAATACTCTGCAGCTCAATTTAGCATGCGTTTTTGACAAGTTATGGTTTTAACTTTTGCAGCAAGAATGCCAATGCTTCTTCTCTAGGCCCTTCACCTTCAAGGAAACTACCAAATGGGGTTGGTGCCGCCCATCTGCAGCGGAATGGGAGGCAGCCAGCTCCAACGGATATGAAACGCAAAGCTGGGAATAGAAAATAGAAATGTACTTAGACACGTTCAGTGGGTTGATTTTTACGATTTTTTTTTCTTCTTTTCTTCTTTTTTCATTTATTTGAATTCGTTGGAGAGGGAGAGGAGTTTTACTATATTCTTCATTTTCATTTTTTTGTTGTAATCTAATATATAGTTGAATGCAGCAATAATTCCAGTTGCTTGTAATTGTCTAGCTACTGATTGAGTTCATCAGATATTTCCTGCCTGCGTGGATTGGATTGGATTGGATGACTCATGTTTTCGATCGTTTACAGATGCTACTACTAATTTCCCCACTATTCGTTGCTACTAATGAAACATAAAACCCTAAGATCAGAGGCTAATTTGAGCAAATCCAGAATTGACCAAATCACTGTTTAGGGTTTAAAATGATGAAATCCATCCTTATGGTTTAATTTGTTATTAAATCACTCATTCCATCCAATTTTCATTAAATTTTTTGCCCGTTTTAAAAATATCATGACACATGTAGACATTGCACAAATGATCTTACAAATCATTAGCGTATCTCATCTTACAAATTACCTATTAGATTTATGGACTTTTGTAGACCCCACAAGACCCAACAAGTCAATATTGTGTCTTACAAATCTAATGGTTGATCTATTGACTTTGTAAGAAAATATGAGTCAAATATAAAAAATTAATTGACTTCAAGCATTTCTCTTAGTACTATGATTGATTACCGTGTTATCACCACTTAAAAAATCAGGTAAGCAAACCACTCAACTAGATGTTACAAGAAAAAGGTTAGATTGATCTTATTAGGGGGGAAATGGAAATTGGGAAATGGAAATTGAGTATGATTACAATTTTCTAAGTGGAATTTCCTTTCCTTACAAGTCAATATAATCTACAACATAAAATACTTACTAAAAAAAATTATTTTACTTTTAAACCTGAAAACTAAAACTGAGAAAATGGTGATTCAAAAACCATCCCTACCCCTAGGTGGTGGATCGGCCACCCCCATTCAAAACAAACAGGGGTGGCAAAAGCCATCTCATACTATCCTTAGGGGTGGCTCAACGGCCCTATACACCTGGGGATGGTCTGGCCACAACCCTGTTGGGGGTGGTTCAACCATTCCTAGGTCGTCTTTTATATATATATATATAACTCTAAGCATTTTTAATAAAATGTTATGAAGGGTATTTTTATACTTAGGGGAAACATTGACATAATTGGTAAGTTTGTTTGTTTGTTTGTTTGTTTGTTTGTTAAGGGTCGGGGGACAATTGTTAAGGAGGTGGTAATTTGAGGGGGGTATGTATATTTTTTCCTGATTTATTTTGATTTAGGGGTTTGAATTTGTGGGTTAGATTTAGGGCCCATTTGAGAGTACGCTTTCAATAAATACAATTTTAAAAACTGCATTTTTAAAATTGTGTTTTTAAAATCGCAAAACAAGTTAAGAAGTTTTTTTTTTTTTTTAATCAATTGAGTGTTTGGATAACATTAGCATATAATTATGGTTTCATAGCCAAATAGGTAAATATTGCCCCAAATATTTTTTTAAGCAAAATTGTGAGTTTGATTTAAATTCGCACTTTTTCAAATAAGCACCTTCTAGCTTGCTTATTGAAATCGCATATTTTTTTTCTTATTTTAAATTAGGTGTTTTTTAAATCACAATACCAAATGCCTTACGTTTTGTAATATCTTTTAAAAATGTAGATTATTCTTGCGAAATCGCAATCACAAACGCATCCTAAGAGATTATAATGCTTTGGTTTGTGATTTGATGATTGATCGTGGAATTTTGAGATTTTTATTTTTGGGGATGCCGATCATGGGTGTGTTGGTTGGTTTTGGAAGCTGATTCTTGATGGATTAATTTCTATAGTATTATTGGGTGTTGATTTTGAGGGCCTCGGTTGAGGTTGCCTGATTTGGGGGTTTGACGAGGGATTTGAGGTTTGTTTTGCTGTTGATTTTCTTGGTATTGTTTCAGTGGCAGCCGATTGAATGGAGGAAGTTAGTTGGGTGTCGTTTAAGGAGGAAGTTTTATAGGTTGTTCTGTCCTTACTTTGGGGCTTTTGTTCTCCTGTGGTGGTGGTGATAGCCGATTTTTTTTTTTCTTGGGTTGGTCTTGTGCTATTGCATATTGAAAAAAGGATATGAGCGAGAATTTTAAAAAACACTAATGGGAACGTTTTTAAATAAATAACTATGTCTCCTATTATCTTGTTTGATCAGTTACCACTACTACATATTTTCCTATTATCTTGTTTTATGAGATCATGTTTTTTTTTTTTTTTAATTTTTTTTTTTTATGTCGGGGAACTTCTCCAAGGCAGGGACCTTCGGACCCATCCCTACAAAGTAAACTCCGGTCTCGTACACCGCACTCTCGGTCTCGTGCACCGCACCCTCGAAAGTTTCCTTACACGGAACTGGTTAAATCGCTGAATTTTCAGCAGGGGGTGTTGCCCCAAGAGATTGTTTGCACCCATGAGGTGTTGAACCTTGGAGCTTGAAGGGAGCAAACCTTAATACCAAGACTTCCACCACTTGAGCCAACCTCTTGGGGTTTATTGAGATCATGTTTTATTAAGTTACAATTATTTTTTCAACGTTAGACTTTAAAATAATATGTAACTAGTAATTCAATTGATATAAATTGTTTATGTGATTATATGAAATTAATATATAATGGAAAAATATGAAAAAACTCCTCAAACTATCAACCGTTTGGAATATAGCATTTTAATGTTCAAAAGGTACTAAGTAGCCTCCAAACTACCAAAATGTATAAAAAAAAAATGCAATTTATTTTTTATTTCTTATAATACTCATATTCTATTAACAAATAAAATAATAAAATAAATGTAAAAAAAACAATTTTTTTTTTTTTTAAAAAAAAACAATAGGTGAATAAATAAAAATATATATATTTTTAGAATAAATAAAAAATTTAGGCCAACTACATTGTAAAACATTGTAATGTGAAATAGAAAATCTGATATAAATTTAATTGTGAGTATCTGATACAAAAGAAAAGAAAAACTTATTACATATTGTTTTTCAATTCCTTGCAATATTACTATAAAGCAAACAAGATAGATATATATTCTTCTAGTGTTTTCTTAGTATTTTTTCAACTATGATGTAGCTTTTATAATCATTGTTGAATTTAACATTATCATTATTGACTATTAATTTAAGGGTGATTTTAAAAGCAATATCACAGTTGGAAGGACACCTGAAAAACACTAGGGGAGCACATATCATTTCCATTATTATAACGTTTAATATTCGATGAAACTGTCCTCGATCCCTTGGGCTCTAGGGTTTGGGTTTGGGATGTTGCTCTTTGGGTGGTTCCGCTCCCTTTGTAGAAGCATCTGCACTTCCTATTGACGCATTCTCCCCACACTGCGCCCTCCAATTTGCAGAAAGCCATACACCTGATACTGTCCATCTCCGATCCACGCCTATGCTCACATGTTCCCTTGAATCGTTTGCTTATTTTAGAATATTCTCGTTCACCTTTTACGGTAGAAAAAAAAAGTTTTGAAGCCAATTAGAGTAAGATAGAAAGAGAGAGATCGATATTTGCTCAATATTTTGGTAGCTATAAAATCATGTTAATTTTATGAAGGGATCAAATCAATCTATGTAGTTAGCCTAAATTACCAATTTAAAAAAAGAAAAAGAAAAATGGCCCCCTAGCCACCCCCAACCCCAATTGGGGTGGCCCTTAATTTTTAAATTATTTTAAAGTATATAATTTTAAATTTTTTAATTTTTTATTAATAAAACAGATATCTCATTTATGGTCTCAGGAGATCCTGCCTATTAACTGAATATTCTCAAGTCCAAAATGGACCGGAGAGTATCCAGATCCTTTCTTTTTTTCTTAATTATTTTTTTGGTTAAATACCTAATTACCCCCTAGGATTTCACTTCTTTATTTTTTCTTCCCTAGGGTTTGATTTTTATCACAGGAGGTCCCTGTGATTTTGATAAAGGACCAAGTTGGTCTTCCATCCGTTAACCGTTAGTTGACTAACAGAAATAACACGTGGACCAATTAAATCTTGACACGTGTCATGTAATTTATTTTTTATTTTTATTTTAAACAAAAAATTAAAAATATATATATATTTTTTTTTTAAAAAAAAAAAAAAGAAGAAAGAAAACAAAGAAAAAAAAAATTGGTTTTGGTTTGAACCGAAGAAATCAAAAAAAGAATTAACGCCCATGATAATGATAGTAAAGGCAATTGAAAAATACCCATTAGAGAAGAGAAGGGTGGGAGCAGAGTCGTGAGGGAGGGATGTTTCTGTTGGCAGAACAAAGCCAAAAAGCTTGGCTGCCACTATCACCACGAGCGGAGGGCTCTCAAGGATTAAAAAAGTTGGGGGTGGCCTGGCCGTTGGCTCTTAAGTTTTGCCCAAAGAAGTTGGGGGTGGCCAGGCCCTTAGCTCCATTGCCACCCCCAATTTTTTCTTTCTTTTTTTTTTAAAAAATAATTAATTACATGACACGTGGCAAGATTTAATTAGTCCAAGTATCATTTCTGTTAAGTCAACTAACGGTCAACGGATGGAATGGCTAATTTGATCCTTTATCAAAACCACATGGACCTTCTGTGATAAAAACCAAACCCTAAGGAGAAAAAAAATAAAGAAGTGAAATCTTAGGGAGTAATTAGGTATTTAACCCTTATTTTTTTCATTAATTTTTTAAGCTATATATGTATTAAGAGTTGACATGTGTCATCATTTTATTGGTGATGACGTGACATACTAATAACGCGTTTTAACGAAATTTGATTGTATGGATTAAATTGTTATTTTGGCTTATCCAAAGGACCTTTGAATTTTTTTTTGAAGTGTGATACAACCATAACTTAAACCCAACTAAGACCTAACTTCTAGACCGAATTTTATAGTCTAAGGCTCTCTCTACTTCACTGGCAGTTTTCTTTTTTTAAAAAAAAACTACCACTTAAGGGAAAAGTTGGGTCTTAGTTGGGTTTAGGTTGTGACTTTATTATTTTTCTTATTTTTTATACTACAATGAGCGATTTGTAATTTAGGCCAATCATATGAACTGATTTTGTATTTATCCCTTTCATAAATAAAATTTCTACAAGAAAATTTACTTAACCCCCTTTGAACTTTCATTTCCTTAAACTTTAAAAATTCTCAATTTAGTGTATTTAAGTTTAATTAAGAGTAAATTTGAAATTTTATAAAAATTTTAGGGGTATAACAGTCATTTCACTCATTTTTAGGGGTATAAAAAATTGATAGTCGGATATATCAATTAATTGAGAGTTTTTTTTTTTTTTTTTTTTTTTAAGGAGAGAGAAAAAGATAGTTGTAAAAGTAATGAAAGTTCAGTCTTTCTTGAGTCAATAGCCCAAAACCTAACTTGTCCACAATTGTATTCTTTTGTGCAATATCATTTCAAGCTGCCACTAGCTTCATTTGCATCCATTCATCAAGCCACACTTACGTAATAAAGAGACCCACGGCCAAGCTCGGTTGTGGGCCAGCTAGGAAAAAAATTATCTCCATTTCATTTGAAATAGATAATATCATGTTAGTGTATTTTAGAAAAGTAAAATTGTCTAAAAAATTAAAATGACAATTTTACCCCTCTAAAAAACATTAATTGGACATTACCCATTTCATTTGAAATGGAGAGGATCCTATTCCGTAGCTGGATCATATGTTTCTTTTTTCTCTAAAAAATCAAAGGTATTTTGGAATTTTCACATCCTCAATTAAGATTTAATAAAAAATATAACGGGGGTAACATTGCAAACTTTTTGAACTTAGATACACTAAATTGAAAGTTTTTTAAGTTTAAAAAAGTGATTGCAAGTGCAATAAACTTTTAGAGGGATTAAATGAAGTTTTCCCTAATTTCTTAAACATTGATAAATATAAATTTTCAATTTTCAGAGAAGTTTCTTGATGGTACTACGGTTTGAGCTAAATTTGTCTGCAAATTACCAAAAGTTTGGGGTTGCACAAAATTTGATATTGTAGGTGAAATATCAATGAGTGAAAAATTAAGAATGAGAAAGGTTGAATATAGGAAACCAAGATTTTTAAATTAAAAGTGAAACCCAATACAATATTTAATTGAAATGGGAGGTGAACCTGGACATAGTTTGAACTCAAGACTTATTCTCTATTACCACATTAAATCACTACTAGTCACCAAAGTTTAAGTTAATAGAAAAAATTAATTTAATCATTTAATTTGTACTCTAATATTGACCCGACAAGTCCTCAAAAGGGTAGCTCAATCGACTAGAGAACACGCCTCATAAAACGAAAATCACTAGATCGAATTTGCATTCCCCTTGTTCCCCCCTCCCTCTGTGAAAAAAAAAAAATGACCCAACAAGTTTAATAACTAATTGAAATTGGATAAACCAGAGTCAAAGTTCGAACTTAGGATTTTTGCTATGATACCATATTAAATCATCATTTTATTCCAAAAGTATAAACTTATAGGAAATGGTTGATTTGATTATTTAGTTAATGTTCTAACAATAATTAGAAAAAACTTTATATAACATGTCTAATAATGATGCAAACTACTTTTGGCTCCACAAATTCGAAATTAAAGGCTATATCAGATGTTAATTATGGGCATAACAAAGAAAATGGAAACCACTTACCTCTGCCCACAAGAAAGGTTGAGATGAAGAGGATAACAAAGATAAAAACGGATATTCTGACTTTGGCCATACTCTTCTCCCTTAAGCCTTATGCAAAATGCAATGGAGGAAAAGAAGTATTTATAGGCATCAAACTGTGAACGGGCCATCAACCATTGGATATTTCAAAGCCTTACTGACCTTTCATGCTACTAAATTGACAATTAAAGTTTTTAAAATGTTTCTTCCATTTTGTTCTTGGAAAAAAAAAAATATATAGTCGTTGTCAACCTGTATCAGAAGGTCTATTGAACCATAAGCTAAACACACAAAAACAATACATTGAATTAAATCAAGTTCAAAACAAAATAAAGTTTTTAAAAAAATTGTCATAAAATTCTATGTAATAGATTTAGCCACCCTAAAACTATTTTTCTAATATTTGTTCTTTGGACAGAGTTTTCCTCTAAACTTTGTTGGAAGAACTTTCTTTGACCCAGTTTATAAAAATGACATGTGTCCATTTTTTAATAACGTGTGAGATGCACATGAGTTTTTAATATTTATTCCAACATTATCCCTGTTATTAAAAAAATATGTACATTTTTGAGTTTAAATGACATATGTCATTTTTATGGACTGAGTTTTCCTCCAACCCAGTTTGGAGGAAAACTTTGTCTGAATAGGTGGCATTTTATTGCAATCAAACTAATCCACTTAACACCCCCCAAATGCCTTGATCCCATCAACCACCAAATTATATAGTAAATACAAAATACAAAATTACATCATAGCTGAAAATTCTCAAAAGAGAAACAATTAGATATATCAAAAGCAATTGGTAACTGAGTTGTATAGCACTAACTGAAGTTTTCTGGTACCTGAAGGAAGAATACAATGTGCAAATGATAGGAGAGTGGCACCACATAGGGAAACTCATTGGAACACTGGGAATGCTCGATTGAACTGGCAAAGCTATGGGAGATTCTAAGTTGAAATTTATTGGAAGTTGTCCTCCTAAATTTAAGAATGAAAAAAGGTTTTGGTATTTCATGTACAGATCAAATAAACAAACAAACAAATGTGGTTGAAGCTGATGATCTCACAAAACTGCAGAATAGGTATATGAGTGTAAGAGAAGAAAGCAAGCTGAGGAAGAATTTGAATATGAGTCCTGGAGTTCTGCACATGGTTCAGGGGACACAAACTCAGAGATTCCCAGCACACTGGAACAAAACCATGAGGGAGAAGATTTTGAATGGATGGAGAATGTAATATTAGATAGACAGATTGATGTGAAAGGTGATTTATGGATTCCAGATAAATTTCCAGCAATGGTGATATTTTCACCAACCATATTCCTAAAGGTGATGTCACTAACAACTGGAAGTGCACTAGAATCATATTTGTCATTTGGGTGAGAGCCATAATGACCTGTTGCCTTGATTGCCATGTGAATATTCTTCAATTCAACATCTGAGACAAGGATGTTCTTCATATAACCACCTCTGCCTCTGTTTGTCTTGAGACGAACTCCGATAAACGAGTTTTGCAGATGAAGCTGCTCCACAAGTATGTTGGAGATCCCTCCAGACATCTCACTCCCGAAAGCTAGGCCGGAGCCCGAGGAGGACCGGAGGTTAACGCCTTTGATGTGGATATTTGTGGTCGGTTGGCCGTAGCCAATTCCATATTCATCCCAACCACTCTTAAGAACTATTGCATTATAACCTATGCTAATGTTGCAGTTCTCTATGCAAACATACTCTGAAGAATCTGCAAATTGCAGTTATACATACGTTACATATAGAGGGCTAAAGATGTTTCTCTTGAAAATCATGGGACATCCACAATCAAGATAGCAAGACAAGCAATATAGATAACAGGTCTCAAAGTACAGAAATTTTTTGACAAACCTGGGATTATACCACTGGTGTAAGGAGATTCTGATGGAGCATGAACAATTATGTTTTGAACTAGCACATTACTGCTTTTTACCCACATATAAACATACATCAGTTTGTTAAAGAATACAAGAAATGAGACAAATGATCCAAATAATATAGAAAGTTTGGCCGAGCTACAATTTACCTGCAATATACTGGATGGATGTTCCAAGCAGGAGCATTTAAGAATGTTAAATTTGAAATAATGATATCATTAGAGCCAACAAATTCCACAAGAGTTGGTCGGCTGTGATTTAAGGAATGAAACATGAATTTGTTCCACCAGACAGAACCCTGGCCATCAATAGTTCCATTATCACCTGTTCAATTGTCAAAGGCAAGCAAATTATATATATGAGGAATGCAGAACTAATAAAGTTGCCAACCAACTGTCAAGCTGATATGAGAAAAATCTTGCCTGTTATCACCACATCACTTAAATTTTGCCCATTAATCAAGCTACGATATCTCCCTCCTGGAAATTCAATCCCTCGACCATAAGATGGGAGAGGATCTACTATATCCCAGTGAGTGTAATCCTGAAAAAAGCTATAACAAGTGAGAACTAAAAATCATTTCTCGAGATTGTAATATGTGCTTCATTTTTCTTCGTTTTTTAAATTTGTTCTTTTGTTTTTATCTTTTGGTATTTTACTTTCTTGAGGAGGCATTTTGGGAGATATAAGCCTAGTCAAAAAAGGAAAGGTTCTCTCAAGAGTATCAGATCTGTTATCCTCTTGACTTCCCCCCAACTTTTGTAGAAATTTTCTAAGCCTAACTTGATAATTCAGATTAGCCTTGCTTCCCGTCAAGACTCCACAAAACATTGTAACTTGTAAGGATTATATTGTCCAAAGCTCCCACAGTACTGCTAAGAAATATTCTTGTTGGGTCATGGATCAACCCCACAAAACCATCCGGCCTGTACTAAGCCCAAGGAAGGTCCATGTTCTCAAAGCCCAAAAGCGTCTCGAGCCTCGAGAGCCCAAGAGCTCTCGAGCCTCGAGAGCCCAAGAGCGTCTCGAGCCTCGAGAGCCCAGGCAAGCCTCGAGCATCCGAGAACAGCTCAAACAGACGAGAAGGCCTTAGGCCTCGATCACCCGAGAATCGCTTCGGGCCTCGAACACAATATATCATCGATATTCTGAGCTTAAGGCCTCCGAAGCCCGAAAAGCTAGAGATCAAGAGATTAAAATCAAAAATCCTATCTTATCCATTTCATTCAAATGCCAAGTACTCAAAAGTGCAAGATCAGATATATTATCTACAAGCATTCAAAATTTAAAGTGCCATAACAACCAAAACCTATCTCGATCCCATCAGATCTTGATACGGATAACTACCTAAATCCCTGGTAACAAACTGCCTCGCAGAAAATCAGGGAAGAGTCAGTCATTGACAAGGGAACAATCACTCCATGCCTATATAATACAAGTCACCTCCACAAGTTCTGGTAACGCAACTCTAGCACTCTTAAAGCTTATGTTGTTTCCTCATTATCTCAAGAGCATACACTGACTTAGGCATCGGAGTATCCCCGCCGGCTCACCCCCGGTCTCTTCGATCCTATTCTCTTCTCTATTGTGCAGGAAAAGTCAGACTTGGATCATTCATCAGAGAGTCAACAAGCGTGCCACGTCACCAATCTGGAAACTGTGTATCAACAATTCTGAACGTGTGTTTACATTGTAAGTAAATGTGTTTCTTCTGAAGAGGAGAGTTCATGAAAAATGCAAGCAAAGGTAAAATGAGAACCTCAGATCCAAGAATGGTAGCATCTCTTTCAAGGAAGAGTGTGAGATGGCTAGTAAGGTTAAAACTTCCAGTTAGCCACCTGCCTGCAGGAACATAAAGCTGTGCGCCACCCTTGTTAGCAAAGGACTTGAGATAGAAAATGGCATTTTGGAAGGCAACTGTGTTCAATGTTTTTCCATCTCCAACTGCCCCAAACTCCAAGATAGACACACTATGCGGTCTGGGATCCAAGGGCCTCTTATATTTGCATTGTCCATCATTTCCTTCTCCATCGTACTCAACAGCACTGCTTAATGGCAGAAGCAAAAGCAAAGCCACCAGGGCTGCAAAGAAGTGAAGAAAGGTAAAGGTTAATAATGGCCAGGGCATTGCAATGCAAACACTCGAAGGAATCAACTTTCTATAATCACACGCACGCAAAGAAGAGTATACACAATACTTAAACATCCATTTCAACATTCAATCTTAATGGAAACTGGATTCACATCACCCATAAATTCATGGAAATACCATAAACTAAATATACCATAATAGACTACTTAGATTACCGTATGGTGAATTAAAACCTAAGGGTGGAAGGTTAACCCTTTAGGGATGGTATCATCTAAAATGGATTTGATCATCCTAAATTTAGTGATAATCCCTCAATTTTGGTGCTAATGCCTAAAAAAACCTGTGGTGAAGATCACTATAATTTTATTTTTTCTTAAATCATGCTATACGTAAGACTGGGAGAACGCTAAGAGAACACTACGGAGAGAACCCATAGCATTTTCCATTAAATTATGATGCTTTGATTAACAAACTTATCTTCCTCAATTCTCCTATAAATAGGAGTAACATGTATTGTAAAATATATCAAGGAATAAGAGTATAATGTAGCTGTTTGGGCTTTATCATATAGATGTATGTCGTTGACCAAATCATGTAAAATATCTTGTCTCATTTATTTTATTTTTCCACATTTAATTTATTTTTCTATAGTATTATGAATTTCTTCAAGGGGACCATCGACAACAGCACATTATAAACAAACTGTACGACCACTATGATGATTGTACTAAGAGAAATATTTTCTAACCGCTAGGAGTGTAAAAAAATACCGGAAAATTGGAACCAAAATTGAGAAACCAGGGAACCGGTTCCAGTTGGAAAAGCCCAAAAACCAGGGACCCTGGTTTCGATCCATTTTTTGGCACCCGGTTATAATTGGGTGCCTAAATATATAATAATATATTTTATTATTTTATATATATATATATTTTGCTTTTATTTTTAATTTTTAGTTTTTCCTATATTTCTTTTGCTTTTATTTTGTTTTCCTTCTATCCTTTGTGTATGAACTTATTTTTTATGTTTCTATATCCTTAATTTTTTAGATTAATGATGTGTTTGTGTGAAGGATAGAGGAAAATTTTATTAAATTAATCCAAAATAAATTATTTTTTAAAAATTAGGTACAAATACGAGCAGGCCCGTTAACCGGGTCTCATTTTACCCGGTTTCGGTTGCCCAAACACCCCCTTAAAATGGACCGAATCTTCTCCGATTAAAATCAACTAAAAATGATCTAAATATGGCCCCCGTCGAATTGGTATCGATTAGGAAAGGACGAAGTATGAATGTGTTGTGATTATAGTGTTTGCTGCAAAGGGGAGTACGAGGGAGAGGAGCCATTGACAAAATAAAGAGTAATGTTAATACACTGTAATTATCTCATAATATTTACGTGATTGTTTCGATCAATATTTTTAATTTTTTTTTTTTTTTTTCTGAATAGTTTTTTTTTTTTGTTTAGAATTTTCGTCAGCATAGTCTCCGAAGCGGCAAAGCGGACGCCTAAACCCCAATAAAGTACCACTACATTCCAAGAGAATCCCACTACTCCGGCGTCACGTGCTGTGCACCACTCTCTACCCAACATCTTTCTTCAATTATACCTAACCCTCCAATCCTCTGACCCTCACTCCGATAAAGAAGAAGCTCATCGTCTTCCTCAGGTACCCCCTTTCTCTCTTCATCTACACACATATATATATTTGTGTTCGTGTGTATATGTTGCTGATGATTTGGTGTTTGTGAGGTCAGGTAGGACGAGAAATGGCGATGTATGTTGCGTCGCGGCGACTCTCAGGTGGATCAGCGGTAGGAGTGTTGCGTTATGCTGCTTGTACTTTCTGGAGACCCTATTCGACGTCGTTCAGAGAGGAGAGAGACACTTTCGGACCAATCCTCGTCCCCTCGGACAAGTCAGTCTCTCTGTTTTTTTATTGCTTTTTGAAAGCAACGGGAGAAGTGCTTTCTTCTGTTTTGACTGAATTGTTTTCTTGTGCTTTTAAGGTTGTGGGGGGCACAGACGCAGAGATCGTTGCAGAACTTTGACATTGGAGGCGAGCGTGAACGAATGCCCGAACCAATCATTCGTGCCTTTGGTGTCCTTAAGAAATGCGCTGCCAAAGTTGGTTCATTTCGGTTTTACCCTTTTGCCCATTTCGGATTTTAGCGCCATTTCTTCGTTAAGAAGTTGAAATCTTTTTTGAAAAAATTTCGTCTTTGATTTATGTACAGTAGTGTCTTTTTCCTTTTTACATTACATAACTAAATAATTGAATTTACAGTTTTTGTACATCAACGCAAAAAACATGTTCGCTGTATGCTTTTTTGCTTGTCTGTAGCTTAGGCTTTGTTAAGATGTGCTTGGCGTGCTCTGTTGCAGGTGAACATGGAGTATGGTCTTGACCCGGCCATTGGGAAAGCGATAATGCAAGCTGCCCAAGAAGTAGCGGAGGGAAAGCTAAACGATCATTTTCCACTTGTTGTATGGCAAACTGGCAGTGGCACTCAAAGTAACATGAATGCAAATGAGGTTAGTGCTAGTTTATGTATGGTTTTTTTTTTTGTTTTTGGTCTACAAAAGAATCTGTTATAGCTTCAGTGTGCGTGCTGCAGGCACCCTATGTAAATTGCTTTCGTAATTTGTTTTAAGTACTTTCAGCGAGAAAAAAATGGTGCCACTGGGTGCTTATTGAACTGTTCATTGGGTAACTGAGTAATGGTAACAAAATGAAAAAAAAGAGATGCCCTGGTTGATTTTTTTAATATAGACCGTCCCTATCAATGGCCATCGTGACATTGTATTTGATAGTCCACGAGATATTCTATGTAGGAGATTTTCTATGCCAATGAAGGAAAATATATGCCTGAGTTCAAAGCATTTTAGTAAGTGCTCATAAGTTCATGGAGGTGACAAGTGTGGTGTTGTCTACCAATGAAGCATTAGTTCTTTTTAAGCATATACTTTTATGCACAAATTATAGATGCTGTGGGATTACTAGTATTTCGGTGGCAAAGAATTTCTGACTTGTGTTTGATCATCAATATGATTTTTGCTTCTATACTATGTTGTAATTATGTACTAATTCCAGGTCATTGCAAATAGAGCAGCTGAGATCCTTGGCCATAAGCGTGGTGAAAAGTTTGTGCACCCTAATGATCACGTGAACAGATCACAATCTTCTAATGACACCTTCCCTACTGTAAGCCTTTTTGCTTAATTCTAATCTTATGCATGGTCCTTTTTTCTTTTTATTTTTCAACTGGTTCATTTCCATCACTTGGAAGCAATCAAGACTAATTTCTCCCTATGTCTTTATTCCATTTTTCTTGTCCAACCACCTGGTTCTTGCTCTCTTGTGTTAAGTAATGTTGTTTTCTTGTTCTCCAGGTAATGCATATTGCAGCTGCAACAGAAGTAAATTCAAGATTAATACCGAATTTGAAACAGTTACATACTTCACTAAATTCAAAGGTTTGATGATGATTTCATCCTTTAAAAATGAATTGAAACATGATGGCCTAATTATACTTTTTTTAGCTGTTCTCTGTCTTGTATACTTGTTGGATATTTGATCTTTGGAAATCCCTTATTACTTTGACTCATACACAACGACTTAATTTTTGAAGTCATGCTCTATTTAGCAATATGATGTGAACTTTTTCATACATAGGGTGACTTTATAGACCATCTTAGCGTGACATTTGTATCATTTTATCACTATTGGTTTCAAAAGATGTCTTCTCCATATCTGTATTCTAAGCATGAAAATTACCTCTCTTGATTATCAAGCAATTCGTGTGCATCTGCACGTGTGACTATGTATTCTGTAAGAAACATAACAAGTTTAGTATAGGCTTGAGCTTTTCTGACATGCTTGTAATTTGTTTCCAAATATCTATGCTTTTTACTCCTATTGTTGTGCTTAGCCAGGACATTTCTAGTGCTCTTGTTCACTAGAGATGTCTTTTGATTGCTATATATAGGTAGATAGATACATACATGCATACATATATGTGTATATATACGTACATGTGTGCATGTAGTTTTTGTGACAGCATTCTAGCATCAAAATCTAGCCTCCCCCCTCCTCTCGAAATTTACATTCTTTTATTATTGTTGCTTCCACCTTTTGAATTGTTTAATGCTTTTGCAATACTACTGCACTATTTCTTATGCTTATCTTGTTTTTACCAGTCCATTGAATTCAAAGATATTGTAAAAATTGGACGCACTCACACTCAAGATGCCACACCTTTGACTCTTGGGCAAGAGTTTAGCGGCTATTCTACACAAGTAAGATGACATATCTTTGTTGGAAGCATAGACCAAGCTTTATGCTTTTGGGGATGGACTTCTCATTGCTTTGTGCTGTTGCAGGTGAAGTATGGAATTGACCGGGTCTTGTGCACTCTACCCCGAATATATCAGGTTAGCAACGCAGATTAAAGTATTGACTCTTTCATTTTTCTTTTCCTCGCCTTTTACATGTCTCTGATTGGATATTTTATTTGAGCAGCTTGCACAGGGTGGTACTGCTGTGGGGACAGGATTAAACACAAAGAAAGGGTATGTTATTGCTTTAAGGTTGAAGTAATTTTGCTTCTTTTGGTGTCTGTGATGTGTACTGTTCTAATTATGAGTACCATTGCTTTGATCTCATTCTTCTGGATTGATTCTGCTCTGTTGTATCAATATTCTAAGGCAATAGAACTTCTTTTTTTTATTTTCCTATCATCCCTATTAACACCTTTTCCTTATTGCTTTATAAAATTATCATCATAAAACTGTTAAGTTGTTTTTTTGGATTTGAGCTGTAATGAACATGAATCCTGTATTGCTTCCTTTGTATATTATTCAGAAAGAATGCTTCTACCCTTTAGTTGTTTTTTTCATGTTTAGTTTGACAGTAGTGTCATTTGACTGTAATTTAGGTTTGATGTAAAGATAGCTGCAGCAGTAGCTGATGAAACAAACTTACCATTTGTCACTGCAGAGAACAAATTTGAAGCTTTGGTTAGCTTCTAATCCCCCAACTCTTGCTTTTCTTCTTTCATTTTTTATTCTTTTTGTATTGTAAGAATAGATGTTTCATTTTATTGAGCAATTGGTACTTTTCATTTTGTTCCACATAAGACAGAATAGTGTTGCATACTCATATATTTGATCTTTGGCAGGCTGCACATGATGCTTTTGTTGAATCCAGTGGAGCCCTTAACACAATTGCTGCTTCTCTGATGAAGATTGGGAATGACATACGTTTATTAGGAAGGTTTGTATGCCTAGTATGACCCTTGCATTTTTCTTATAATATTTTCTAAAGGTTTTCACTCTGTTTCTTTGTACAGTGGTCCACGTTGTGGCCTTGGTGAACTCATTCTTCCTGAAAACGAGCCAGGCAGCAGTATTATGCCTGTAAAACCCCCCATCTTATTTTCTACATTCATTTTTTTACTAAAAACCCCAAATCCTTGTCATTTGACTGAGCCTATTCTGTTTCAGGGAAAGGTCAATCCTACTCAGTGTGAAGCTCTCACTATGGTCTGTGCACAAGTAAGTTTAGCATCTTGAATTTCGGTTAATTCGGATAAAATAAGCCATAGGGAGCTTGATAGCAAGCTAGTAGTAAGACACATACAAATTATAGTCTTTCCTAGTCCTCCTATATAATTCAGTCATGCAGAGCTACTTAATTAAATCATCTTAGAATCTTTCTTGACATCCTTTCTTTCTTTTCTTTTTTTGTTCTTTTTTTAATATCTTTCAGGTTATGGGAAACCATGTGGCCATTACAGTTGGTGGATCGAATGGTCACTTTGAACTTAATGTGTTCAAGCCAATGATTGCAAACGCTCTTCTACATGTATGTTCTATCGTTGTATATTGTACTATACTATTAACAAGTTCAATACAATTTCAGAACGAGTTCCTTATTGGATTTGCCAAGTGCGTCCATTGTTCAAACTCAACTGACCATGATTGTGCAGGAAAAGTCCTTTTTTATCTGACAGTGCTTTGGGCTAGAAGTTAGTCAGCCTGGTGGTTTTGCTTTTGAAATTTTCAAGCTATAACTTGGAAAGAGCTATTTGGGAATTTGGAAAATTTAATAAGAATAAAGTAAAATGTAGTGGGTCTGCCTAGAATAGTTTTATCCAGATTCCATTTGAAATCTATGTTCTTAATCTCTTGTTATCTTCATGCAAAATTTCATGCCCTGCTATATCACTAATAGATGTAAATCTTACTCAACTAGTGTTTGTGTCCTCCTATTCAACTGAAGTTTTTGTTTCCCTACTGACAGTCTGTTAGATTGCTTGGGGATGCATCGGCCTCCTTTGAGAAGAACTGTGTGAGAGGAATTCAAGCTAATAGGGAAAGAATTTCAAAATTGCTGCATGAGGTCAGTTGATTCTGGGTACATAATATAGAACTTTAAAATATTATACTACATTTTAGATTTCGGAGCTAATGAACGCTGTTGCTGTGCCCACATTTTGCATGGCATTGCAGTCACTGATGCTTGTCACATCCTTGAACCCTGTAAGTTTCCACTCTGTTCTGCCTGTGTTCATGTCTATGCTTCCTAATTTTCTGTGCTTTGTGATAACTTTTGTTGCTGATTCTATTCCAGAAAATTGGTTACGACAATGCTGCTGCGGTTGCCAAGAAAGCGCACAAGGAGGGAAGTACTCTGAAGGTATAATTCCTTTCCCTTGCCCATGTGATTCTTTACTTTATTGAGTATGTTGGGTCTCTGGTGACACTCATTAAACTATTGTAATGACCTATCTTTTCTTGATAAATGGTCAAGTATGATGAGATAAACTGCCTGTAATAATATCCCATTCTTGTTAGACATATGCATCTTTCAAATCGAGTTGTTCGGTTGGGAGGTGCAAGTAACATTACTGAGCTATTTTACTCCTAGGAAGGGTGGGTTTGACTTTAGGGAGAAGATAATGTCTGCCGTGGAGTGTTTGATTCTGGTATTTAGTAGGGTGCTTATGTTGCAACTTTGGATGGCCGAAATACCAACTTCAACCATTATTTTTACTCTGCAGGAAGCTGCATTGAAACTGGGAGTCCTAACCCACGAAGAATTTGATACTCTTGTGGTGCCTGAGAAAATGCTTGGCCCCTCTGACTGACAAGCTTATCAAAGATTTTGAAGCTCCTGAGAATTGATTTCGGCATTGGCTGATGTTTCATTTTTGCATTATTTTTTTCACTCAGTTGAATCAACAATTCTTGAGGTTTTCTCCGTGGCTGGCTTCGGTCTTTTGGGTAGTGACAGTAGCAGTTCATTAGGTAAATAAGGGGAAAGCCTCCTCCATTTTGTAATGATTGTATGATACACACCATAACTAAAAGAAATGTGATAAAGCATCACTTCATTATTGTCTTTTTTTATACTGCAAATAAAATTTATAGCACATCTATTTGGACATGTGATATGCTTCTATTTTTTTTTATTTTTTTTATTTTTTATTTTCATTCCCTTAAAAGATAGCCTTGCACTTCAAGCTCTTCAGGTCCCATATCGCCGGGAGAAGGAATTTCCTGCCATTAGCGCCATAAGCATTGTAACTTGCCTTGCTGATTTTGTCCACCATCAAGTTTCCTGGATACCCTGGATAAGCCCCTTCACCAAATACCCCTGGACATGCAGTAACAGCCTCCAGTGGAGCTAAGGGGTCTCCTTGAAAATACCCAGCGTTGAAAGGGTTAGTGACAGCTCCGGCGAGAACTGTTGCAATGTTCATAACCATGCCGTCGGCTCCGACACCATTAGGTGCCACAAGGGCTGGGCCTGGTGGACCGTAAGCCGGAAGTGAAAAAGGCCATGCACAAAGTCCAGGGCACTGCAGCAAGGGGTCTCCTACATGTGCATACACCACCCGACTCTTTGGAGACACCACAACGCTGCTATGAAAACCACATGATCCCATGCAAAACCTCTCTACTATCACATCTCTAGCAGTCAAAACCAAGTATATCCCATTAGAGTCTAATGGTAATACCTTGGTCTCTATCTTGTTTTCGACATATTTGGCTATTTGGGCACGCTTAATGTTCTTCCCCAAAGAATATATATCACCGATTTGTTTAACGAGCCTAACGGTTCCGGAAACCGAGTTCCCGGCCTTGTCCGTATATGTTTGGAGAGTTTTCCACCATGTTGAGACGGCGGATCCTCGGTGAGGGATTACACCATTAGAAAGACTCAAGGATGCGAAGAAATCGGTTATGGAGGCTCTATCCTTTCGAGAGAAGGCTCCATACCATATGAGGTAGATGTTGATGGTCTTTGGTGTGGTTAAGAGAGGCCCTCCGTGGTACTGGATTGTGTTGGATGTGGGGGCTAAAGAAGGTGTGTTTGCTCCATGTGAGGGTGGGGCTAGGGCCAAAGCAAACATGAGGGAAAAGAGCAGAGACTTCCTTAACATGGTGGCCATCTCTCAGTTGAAATGTTTGAGATTAATGATTGAGTGCCCGTGTTCAATTAGCCTAAAAGGAGCTCCTTTTATAGACCCACTTCTACAGTAGATAAACTAGGAGTTTTATTGCATTATTGCCTAAGGGATTGCCTAACTTGAGCATCATCTCATGGAACATCCATAAACCTTTATGTCATGGTATCATATTCTTTGTTTTTAGTTCCCTAAGTGGGTGCTAGTTTTTAATCAAATCCATAGGAATGACAACTCAAAAATAGATTCCCACTCCATACATCTCGAAATAATTTATTTGTAATTTAATCGCAATTGCTCTAATCATATGTGTTGAGCATATATGTGTGAAAAATAATTAGGTCAATCTCATAATGAAAATATATCATAAGAATGCATGATTATTATAATATAATTGAGCTCAAATCCACTAGTTTAAACTTTTAGATTGAGTGGTATCATCTCCTAATACAGAGACAGAATCAGAGGCCATGGTACATAGTTTGACACGAATAGGGAGCTTGAGTTAAATTATTATGGTTTCATTGAAGGAATTCCGAAGAAATAAATCTCTCTTACAGTACAGGGTCAAGTGATTCCATTCATGATTTTTTATTTAACTCTCAGAGTTGTCCTTTTGGCCTCTGTAGATAGTTGATACAAAGCATATCAACTATGATGTTTCCTCAAACAGATAGTTGAGTACTTTCAGATGTCAATCCGAATTTAGGGCTCTTGGTTGAATTAAGAACATGTTTGTGCACCAGCTAAAATACTTAAGAGGGTTGCTTGAAGATTGCTATAGAGCTCATGATCAATCATGAATTCCTTGGAATATGATGCAGTAGATTCAGGTGGGTTAAACCTAACCACCTACTTGTATTATATATGAGTTATGCCTTTTCAGTATTTCTGATTAACACTAACACCTACCCATTTTGCAAATGATTGGATATAATTTGACTGCGTTGATGCCGAGCAAAGTCTATTTCTCTGAGTCAGTCTATTAAATTGACTTCGATCTTTAAAGCACGTGATTCTCACGCGCACGTGAGAACTACATGTTTTAAGAATATATATCAATTTAATAGACTGAATTAAAAGAATTTCTTCTAATCTAATTTGAAAGAAAACTTTATTGACCGACTCGATTGAATGGTGTGGCATAATGAACTCCCCAAACTGCATGGGCTCCATGTGATTAATGAGTGATAAGTACATTTAGCTCAGGATTATCATGCAAGTAAAGCAAGATCAACATCAAAAACAGGTTCTTGGAACTTGGAAAGGATAAAGTCTTAAAGATAACTTGAAGAGACTTAATTTGTTTTGTTTCTTTTCTCTCAGGCTCTGATCAGATTCCACCACAAATGTGGCTGTTCATGCAAGAGTCTTTATCCATACATGCATAATGAAGTGTTGACTGTTGATAGCTAGTGGCTGTGATGACACTGCACCAACCGCTGGATGCCGGGTTTCAAATTGATTTTGATTGGCCGACATGAGAATTTGCTCTCACAGTCCTGCATATCATTTGAGGATGATTGTTGGTCTATCACTTTCTCACAATAATTTTGTTATTTGGTAGTTGGTTATGATTTATTATCTTCTCTGGTTTCATCCTTGTCGGTCAATGGTACATGTAATGCTAGTTTAGGGTAGATCTTAGGAGGTTGGACCAAGCCTAAAGAAAAAAAAAAAAAGACAAAACTTCATTTATACCGTGAGCTTTAATCGCTTGTGATCATTTTCTTAAACTTCAAAAGTTCTCAATTTAGTATATCAAAATTTAAAAAATTTGTAATGTTATTCATCCGTTAGGATTTCTGTTAAATTTTAACAAAGGATTTCAAAATACTCATGTTTAAAAATAAAAAATAAAAAATAAAAATAAAAATTTTACTGCTGGGCTAACTGACCCACGTCCAAGTTGTGGGTTTCATTTTTTAAAATTATTTAAAAAAATATATATGATATAAATGACACTTTACCTTAAATGAACGTGATAATTGCATGTGATTTGCTATGTTAATTTAATAAATTGAGTTAAGAAAAATGATTTCAACCCAATTTAAAAGAAAATTTTGTCAATGATCAAACTGTAAATGAGACGTCAAGAAATCTTTTGTTCTTATCAAGATGCTTTGAAAAGCTTGATTTGTTTTGCAGAACTTGTTTAAAAAATAATAATTATATAGGGTGCCATTAATGTTGTTTGTCTCAAACTTGAGAGAAGTTTATCATGTATCTTCAATTAGCCAAAATGTATCTATAAAATAAATGTTAGCTAGGGGTGGTGGTCCGCAATTATCTTTGTTTTCTTGTGCGAGCTTTAATTTATGTTGCATAAATTTATTCATAATTCCTAATAACTCCCTCTCAATTTCTAGCATTCTTAGCCACTATCTAAAGAAATTAATGATAATTAACTATGTCTCTAGCTGCATGAGGAGAAATGCTCTGGTTTTAAAGGGATCTTTGGCCCTATCTAAGGACATTAATCATTGAAGGTATTTTCTCTCCGCTTTGGCCAGTGTCATGTATATGCACACAAGTTACATATAGCAAGTGCTACACGTTTATAATTACTGATGTGACATTCTCGACTTGCATCGAGTGTGAATCCATTCCGTTATGCCCGGCCTTCTCCTCCCTCCCCCAAAAAAATTTACTAAGTGATGATTTGATGGGATTTTTCATAATATCTAGTATCATTTGCTCAAAAAAAAAAAAAAAGAAAAAAGAAAGAAAGAAAGAAGAAGAAGCTATTAGAATAGTTCCCGAACAAGTGAATCACACAAATTGGAGGGATGGTGTTCTTTCCTATCCTCCCCTTCCTCTCCTCTGCTTGATCTCTTATTCTTGTTCTTTTTTGTTTTTTCTCCAAAAAGCCCTTTAGTTGCTCCCTCTCCCAGCCTCCGCCGTCGATCCTTCACCATTGCTCAATTGAAGCCAGGTTTGATTGTGGTTTGTAGATTTGGTTCTTTCCAAGCCTGATCTATGGATTTTGGTCACTCTCGGCTTCAAACGCGTCGCCCCGCCTTGTTTCTTGGGTCCTCCGCTTCATGGTGCACCGCCACAATCTTCTGTCTGACATTCACACACCAATACGTGGAGCCAACTCGCTATTCGCATGGATCTTACTCGTTACTCGTAGACGTGTGTCATGCATGCGCCGGCTAGGGGACTACTCTCCTCTATTAGTAGCTTCTTTGGTGCTCCCTACTGCCGCCTCCCTTCGCTGCTAGCAGAGTTCTTTCCTCCCCAACAGCTCTTGATGGAAATGCAGTGCCTCTTCAAGCTAATCTGCTTCTTGGCCAACTTCTTTAAACACTCCTTATAGTGTCATTTCTTAGTTTTTCAACCAAGATTCAGAGGATCGGGCCATTTTTTTTGTCCATTTTCTATTATTTGCTTGTTTTTTCTTGTAATTACTGCAGTGTATTTTTATTTTGGAATTGTTGTTGGGAAGTCCACCCTTATTCTGACTTTAAGATCTCTTACTCTATTCTCTCATAGAATAATCCTTTTCCTTATTTGATTAAAAAAAAAAAAAATCACACAAATAGGAGAAATAGTGACTTGCAAAATAAATAAGAATTAGACAAAAGAGATAGGTGCATGGGTGATGGGACGAGCAACGCCAGTTGTAGTCGCCGGTCTTTGGTCCCTAAATTTTCGAGCCTCGATGTTACCCAAGAATCCTTGGATGATCATTTCCTTGACCAATCGTGACAACTCTCAGTAATGGGTTTCGAGATTGCTGTGGAGCTCGTGACAATGGGTAGTGGATCATATATAGGGGGCCTGGTTGTTAGGCTTTTCCTTAGCCCATAAAGAACTTGTTTGGTTCCAAGGCGGGGCCCATTACCCAAAAAGAATAATTTTTTGGAGTGAGTGGGCTTTGGATTACTCATGCCAGCAAAAGAGATTTAAACTAATGACCTTCACTTTATGATATGTGGTTCACAGCCAATTGAACTATCCCTTGAAGACGGTAATATGTACTTTTAGTAATGCGTGGATATATAGGAGGTAGGGCCGGCTAGACCACTAGGCGAGTGAGGCGCTCGCTTAGGGCCCCTAGATTAATAAGGTCCAAGAAAAAAAAAATTTAATATATATATATTTTAATTTAGGGGCCATTTTTTTAATAAAAATTTAAGGCCTCTAATCATGATAAGTAAGTAATTTTAAAAAATGCCTCAATTTAATAGGAAAATGCTAGGTGTTCTTCTGGTATTCTCCCAACTGTGATGTGACTTTTAAAATCATCATTGAAATTGAAATTATTATTATTGACTTTTAATTCATTGGTGATTTTAAAAGTCACATCATAGTTGGGAGAACACTAGAAGAACAACTAACATTTTCCAATTTAATAAACCCCAATATGATAAACCCACGGTAAAATAAAACCAATTAACCCAAAAAACCAAATATCCTTATACTTAAAAAGGTGTATGAGTTTTTTCTTATGGGTTTTATATGGGTTTTTTGACAATTTTTTTAGTGGGTTTTGCTTGAAACAGATGTATCAATGAGGTAAGGATTCATAAAAAATAAAAATTAAATTTTTTTTTTTTTTTTTTTTTTTGTAATGTTTATTTCTATGCTTGATTTTTCTTGTGGGTTTTTGATAAATTTTTTGGTGGATTTTGTTTGAAAAATAAGTGTATCGAAGAATCAAGTTGGAAGTACTGCCATGGTATGGATATATATATATATATTTTTGATAATTTTGTATGGGTTCTTGATAATTTTTTTGGTGGGTTTGCTTTTGGTTAGTTTGCTTTCGTGTGCTTCAGTTTTGGAACATGTGCTTAGCATAGATTTGGTGCGGTTCTAAGATTGATTCATAAAAAAATAAAAAATAAAAAATGATTTTTTTTTTTTAAATTATGGTTGTGTTTATTTTTGTAAGGATTAATAAAAATGAGAACCCTAAAGATGAGAACTCTAAATATAATAATAATATTAAAATTAATATTAATATTATCTAATTAATTAATATTTAAATATTAAAAAAATAAAACTTCATTTAAGAGTTCGCCTAATGCCCTCAAAATCATTAAGCTGGCCTGATAGGAGGAGAATATCTTAAAGACGGAATAGGATCCTCTCCATTTCAAATGAAATGGAGAATATCCATTTAGTGTAAAATGAGGGATAATATTGTAAATTTAGTCATTCAACTTTAATGTTAAGATAATACTACCCTTCATTTTACACTAAATGGATACTCTCCATTTGAGTTGAAATGGAGAGGATCTTGTTCCCTTAAAGACGGTTGTGGCACAAAAGTCACCATTAAATGAAGGACAATTAAGCTTTAAAAAAAAAAAAAATTCTTGACATGTCTACACAGAAGGGGAATGAGGATTCGAACTAATAACCTACACTTCATGAAGTGTAGTCTATTGCTAATTGAGCTATCCCTTGAAATGAGAAAAAAATGGGAGAGGGGTTGAATGCATTAGATTATACCAACTTATTGTGAAACTCAAACCCATTTTTTCCCCTTTCCTGCTTTTCTCATGCTACAATAAACTTGAAAGTGAGGAAAAAAGATATTCTACACATACACAAAATCAAACATCAAACCTCTTGTTTATAGGGCAGGCAATTTTGACATGACCAGATAACTCAATACGAACACGATACAAAAGTATTGAATTTGAGTTGACCCTAAATGAGTTTGAGTTATAAACAAATCGATCCATTTATGTTGTGCTTAACGGGTTGTGTCGGGAGTTACCCGTGAGTGACTTGCTATACACGATTAACTTTAAAAAAAAAAACAAAAACAAAAAAAACGTGTGGAGACCGGAGATCATTGGATGCCACTGCACTGTCCTTCCTCGGTTCTGCTACCTACCTCACGCCTGTTTCAACTTTTCACTAAAAACTGAAAAACACTCGGGCTTGATGTTTAATTGTTTATATAAAAAAACTAAATAAAAAAAATACTGATATAAAAAACTAAATAAAAAACTGATTTGAAAATTTGAAATAATTCACATTTAGTCTCCACGTGCTTCATATCAGATATTCAGAATGCAATTGCTACTAGTATGATATTGAATGCTGTTGGAACAGTTTTTCTCACGGTGGATGCGAATTCTTTAGGGCCTTCAAGTTTTGTAATATCTTGTCGCGTGCACTCCAATTTGTTGCGAAAAGAGCAACAAAGCGTCAAAGGGCCCGACAGTGTCTCTACCGCGGGCACTCCGATGCCAAAGTTAAAACCTAAGAGAAATATTGTACTTCGACGCATAATAAATCAATATGCCAAATAATTTCTGATTATGAGAGAGTCTTTCGTACCTCGCTTAGGGGCCTATTTATAGGCTAAGGTGCTGAGTTTGTATTGGACTTGTTCTCTTGGGATTGTGATATATTCAAAATTGCTCACTGGAGTTTGAGATAGAATTAAACTTCTATTGACTTGAAGACTTAGAGTAAGACTTCAATATTCCAATGTGATCCTAATTGGAATATAATTTATATTAATTAATTAAATAGCCCTTGCTATTTAATTAATATTTTTATAGGGCAATTCTCTGGCCCTTGGGAGCCCATAATCTGATGGGCTTGTAGTGTGGATTTATTCATAACAGTTACCCCCCAATTCCCTTAGCTAAGGTACTTGGGTAATGAGAATTTAATCAAAGCTTTAGGAGGCTCACTTGCCTAAGTTCCCAAGGGCACCCCCCAGCTCTATCCGAGTTGCCACGATTATCTGAATTCGTGCAGTAATCTTTAAGTAGCAACTCATAAGCCTTTCGACAGACTAACCTTTGTTCCCCGTTCGTCTTGGGGTGATTTCTTGTTTTTGCCCAAGGTTTTCTCCTTGTCATTGTTTCAAAGGGTTATCTCCTTATTCCTTGTTTTTGCCCAAGGTTTACTCCTTGTTGCTGGGTGTGAATCTTCTTATTTTTGTCCAGGGTTTTCTCCCTGTCCTGTCTATCAAAGAGCAATTTTCAAAGGGGGTCCTCGGAGGACCGAGGACACTCCGATGCTTAAATTAGTATTACTCTTTATTCAAATCAAATTCAATATTGAAAGACAATTTAAATGATAAAAGTCTAAACCAAATCAGAGGCCAAATCTTAGGCCAAATCTAGTATTAAAGATAGTTAAATACTAAAAGCATAAATAAACCAAAACTCTGGCGTACTACTGATAGTACTTCTTCAAATGCTCTGCGTTCCACGGCCTAGGTAGTGGTTTCCCATCTGCCCTTCGGAGGTGATACGCTCCTTGTCGATGACATTCGACAACCTGGTAGGGACCTTCCCATGTTGGACCTAACTTACCTTCAGTGGGATCACGTGTGGCGATGGTCACCTTTCTGAGGACCTAATCTCTGACTTTGAACTCTCGATGTTTAACCCGTTTGTTGAAGTACTTGGCTGCTTTCTGCTGATAGGCAGCCATGGTGATCTGAGCTTCATCTCGCTTTTCCTGCAATAAGTCCAGGTGCAGCCTCATTCCTTCTTCATTCAATCCTGGGTTGTAATGCTCTACTAGGTAACTTACAGACGCTACTTCTACTGGTATCACAGCTTCAGTTCCATAGGTTAGGGCAAAAGGTGTCTCTCCGGTAAGAGTTCGGGTGGTAGTCCTGTAGGACCACAGTACCTCTAGGAGAAACTCTACCCAAGCCCCCTTCCTGTCTTCAAGCTTCTTCTTTAGGGTATTCATCAGGGCCTTGTTGGTTGCCTCTACCAATCCGTTTGCCTGGGGATGTCCTGGTGAAGAGTAGTAATTTCTTATGCGGAGTTTTGCACACCACTTCCGAAACAGTTCGCAGTCAAATTGTTTACCGTTGTCTGTTACAAAGGCGTGAGGAATCCCATATCTACACACTATTGACTTCCACAAGAAACACTGGATGTTTCCAGTTGTGATGGTTGCCAGTGCCTCCACTTCTGCCCATTTGGTGAAGTAGTCTACCGCAACTACTATGAGCCTGCATCCTCCTTTTCCAGTGGGTAACGGACCTACCAAGTCGACTCCCCATTGTGCGGAGGGCCATGGTGCAGAGATTGGATTTAGCTCTTCAGGGGGATTTGTTGTGATCTTAGCAAACCTCTGACACTTGTCACAATGCCTCACGATATCATCAGAATCCTTGTTCATTTCGGGCCAATAGTACCGGGCTCTAACAGCTTTGTGAGCTAGCATCCGGCTCCCTCCATGATTGCCGCATACTCCTTCGTGAATTTCTCGCATCACATAATCTGCCTCTGCCTTGGCAAGACACTTTAAGAGGGGTAGAGTGTATCCCCGTTTGTACAAAGTGTTACCCGCCCATGTGTACGGAGCAGACCTCATCCGTATCTGTCGTGCCTTCTGCCTATCATCTAGGAGCTTTCCATCTCTCAAGTATCGAATGATATCTACAGCCCATTCCGGGGCTTCGCTTTCCTGCTCAATCTGTAAAACCTTCATAGTCGATAATATAGAAGGCTCGGTTAAGACTTGTATCTTTTGCCCTGAGGCTTCAGCCTCTTCGTCTGCAGCGGATCCGAGTTTCGCCAAGAAATCGGCCCGACTATTGTCCTCTCAGGGAATCCTCGTCAACACTACCAGATCAAAAAAGATATGGAGTTCTTGTACCTTGGTCAGATATTTCTTCATTTTTACCCCCCGAGCCTCATACTCTCCTTGAATATGCTCGACTACAACTTGTGAGTCACTCCTTATCTCCAGGTTCTTGACCCCTATGTCTCGGGCTAAGCTCATTCCAGCTATGACTGCTTCATACTCCGCTTCATTGTTGGTTGTAGGGAAATCCAATCGAATGGAGAACTCTAGGTTAGTTCCTTCCGGGCTTGTCAGCATAATCCCAGCTCCGCCCCTCTTTCAAGTGGAGGACCTATCCACATACACTATCCATGTTTCTCCTTTGGGTAGTTGGCCCGGTTTCGGAAAATTACATAATTCTACAAGGAAGTCAGCCAATGCCTGCCCTTTGATAGCTGTCCTAGGATAGAATTCAATATCAAACTCTCTCAACTCTATGGCCCAATTCACTAATCTCCCTGAAACGTCTGGTTTCTGCATTATCTTTTTCAATGGATACTCCGTTAAGACTCTGATGGTATGAGCTTGGAAATATGGCCTTAGCCTCCGGGCTTACATCATCAATGCAAACGCTAGCTTTTCTATCTTAGGATATCTCTCTTCTGCTCCGTGCAACGCCCGGCTAGTGAAGTATATTGGCCTCTGGGTGCCACGATCTTCCCAGACTAAAGCTGAACTCACGGCAGTGGGTGATATGGCCAAATAAAGGTAGAGTATCTCTCCTTCATCTACTCTGCTAAGTAAAGGAGGGTTCCCTAGATATTGCTTCAGCTGCTTGAAGGCTTCTTCACATTCTTCATCCCATACAAATGCTTTCCTGAGGACCTTGAAGAAAGGCAGGCACTTGTCGGTTGATCGGGATATAAACCTGTTTAGGGCAGCAACCCTACATGTGAGCTGTTGAAGTTGCTTTATGCTTCGTGGTGCTTGCATGTCTAACACGGCCTGTATCTTCTCTGGGTTAGCTTCAATCCCGCGTCTTGATACGACAAAACCTAAGAATTTACCCGAGGACACTCCAAAAGCACATTTAGCCGGGTTTAGCTTCATACCGTAGAGCCTTAGAGCTTGGAATGCCTCGGCTAGGTCTTAGATATGGTTTGCTGCCTATATGCTCTTCACCAGCATATCGTCTACGTAGACTTCCATATTTCGCCCAATTTGTCCTTGAAACATCCGGTTGACTAGTCTCTGATAGGTGGCTCCTGCATTTTTCAATCCGAACGGCATCACTTCATAGCAATAGGTTCCCCGATCCGTCACGAAAGATGTCTTCTCTTGGTCTGGTCCATACATGCGTATCTGATTGTACCCAGAAAAAGCATCCATGAAGCTAAGTAACTCATGCCCAGATGTAGAATCTACCAACAAATCAATTCGCAGCAGAGGAAAGCTGTCTTTCGAACAAGCTTTGTTGAGATCTGAGAAGTCCACACACATTCTCCACTTGCCGTTAGACTTCTTTACTAGCACTACATTAGCTAGCCATTTTGGGTATTGCACAGCTCTAATGAACCCAGCCTTGATCAATTTCTCTACTTCTTTTGCTGCTGCTTGACTTCTCTCGGGTGCGCAACCTCTTCTTTTCTGGATCACTGGTGGATGAGCTGGGTCCACATTTAGCTGATGGACTATCACTGCAGGGTCTATGCCAGGCATATCTTCATGGCTCCAAGCAAACACGTCTTGATTCTTTCGGAGGAAGGTCACCAACTCTTTTTTAGTTCCCGGGTTAACTGTGACCCGACTCTTACACTCCTCTCGGAGCTACGGATCGAATATTCCTCCAATTCTTCGACCGATTCTCCACCCTGTAATTGCTATTTCTCGCTGTTGCTACACCCGATCTCAAGAGTAGCTTTTTCAGGAACGTCCTTTAGGGCGATATTGTAGCATTGGCGGGCTGCCCACTGGTCTCCTTTGACTTCCCCGACCCCCTGATCAGTAGGAAACTTCATCTTCAAGTGTGGAGTTGACGTTATTGCCCGAAGCTCATTGAGTGCTACTCTGCCGATGATGGCGTTGTATGCTGAAGGCCGATCGATTAGCAAAAATCTTACCATTATGGTTGCTTGATGAGGGACAGTACCCGCTGTTACCGGGAGATCAATGGTGCCAACTGGTTGAACTTGCTCACCTGTGAATCCCACCAATGGGGACCTAGCTACCCCGACTTTTTCCTGGCCTATCTTGAGCTGTTTGAAAGCTGACAGGTACAGGATGTCCGCTGAACTTCCATTGTCTACTAAAATTCTATGCATGTTGTGATTAGCTACTGTCAGGGTAACTACTAAAGCATCTGTATGAGGAAAAGATATTCCTTCATAGTCCTCGTCTGAGAACCCGATCATCACAGATTCTTTCTTCTGAACCTTCATTGGCCTTTCGACTGCATATACTTCATGGTTTCTTACTTGTCGTGCATATGCCTTTCTTGCACGGTTAGACTTTCCTCCCCCTGAAAATCCTCCAGCTATTGTTCGAATCTCTCCTAGCACAACTTGGTTTACCGGCGATCCATGTTGTCGGCTACGGCTCCTTTCTCTTCTTTCCTGATTGCATCCCCGAGGACTATCCTCCCGTGGATGATTCTCTCGNGGTGCCACCGATTTTGCTATCATTTATCTGATTTTCTTCCTCCCGAAAATTGTCTTCTTGATTTCCTCTTTCGGATTGATTATGAGTGATAGCTCGGCTAGTGAGCTCTTCTTCTTCCTCTCTTCTCCTACCCCGGGTTTCCTCACGATGGGATTGCTCGAACACCCGTTGAAGGAGTTCTGCGTTCAGTTGCGTCATGGCTTCGATTTGCGCTGCCATTGCTGCAAAACGTTCAGGATCTCCTAGTTCCGCTTGACGGGGAGGTAGGTTGTGTTGGACTGGTCCCTGCTGGACTATGGGCTCAACAAGGTTGTCCATGATTACCGGATCCGGTTGTAGATGGATAATCGGGTCAACCAGGCGGACATGGTTGGTTTGCTTCAGATTAGGTTGGACCATCGAACCAACATGATTGCCTAGTTCCTTTTGCGACTGTCGGATTGCTAGACTTCCCGATCTCGTTGTGGCCACCATGACAAACTTTTTTCCTTTTCACCAATCTTACTGGTCAAAGTCAAAGTCAACGGTCAAAGTCAAAAAGTCAAAGGTCAGCGCTGACGTGGCGCTAGGGCTGACGTGTTGCTTGCAGGGTGTCC
Organism: Carpinus fangiana; assembly: GCA_006937295.1. NCBI lineage: Eukaryota > Viridiplantae > Streptophyta > Magnoliopsida > Fagales > Betulaceae > Carpinus > Carpinus fangiana. Next base: position 26,752,680 of record CM017322.1, read on the forward strand.
TCAGAATATAATAAGCCGGAAGAAGGATTACCTCATCCTTGTAACCAAGCAAAACTCAATTTGAAATCTTAAACTAGAGTAGCCTATTCCTAAACCAGAATAGGAATATAAACTAAAACCAGAATAAAAATGTTTCTAAGCCAGAATAAGAATATGAACTCAAACTAGAATAGCCTATTCCTAAATCAAAATAGGAATATAAATTTAAATCAGAATAGGAATTAAACCTGTTGCCAAACACCTTTTGTCTTCTCCAAAATCAACTCACGCGGTTTCCCTTATTCTCTTTCTTTCTTTCTTTCTTTTTTCTTTTGCAGACCCTGCTACACACAGCAGGTTCCTTCTTTTCCTTCTTTTTTCTTTCACAAACCCTGCTATAGCAAGTATGGTTCCTTCTTTTCCTTCTTTTTTTCTTTTTTTTTTTTCACAGCTCCTTCCACGAGCAATAGATATGGTCACTGGCGCTGCTGTTGGAGGCTCCGACGATCGGTGGTCACAGCCGTGTGGGTATGGAGGTTCGGCTGTCAGATCTGCGAGACTGGTGCTGCAAGTTAAGGTGGATCTGGGCTCCGGCAATCCCGAGACAGGCAAACGTAGCGCTGGAGATCTGGAAGGTCGGCCGTGCGCGAGCTTTGGGTCTTCGGCAGTGGCTGGTCGTGAGGCAGGAAGACGGTGAGTGTTGGGTCGCCGGTTAAATGGATCACGACGTGATTGGGTTTTTTCTGTTAACAGTAGCTACAATAGTTGAGCTGTGCGAAGCATCCAGTACACCGTGATGAATTTTTTTTTATGAGAAACGACTGAGTCGTTCCCACAGACGGCGCCAAACTGTTGGAATAGTTTTTCTCACGGTGGATGCGAATTCTTCAGTGCCTTCAAGTTCTGTAATATCTTGTCGCGTGCATTCCAATTTGCTGCGAAAAGAGCAACAAAGCGTCAAAGGGCCCGACGATGTCTCTACCGCGGGCACTCCGATGCCAAAGTTAAAACCTAAGAGAAATATTGTACTTTGACACACCATAAATCAATATGCCAAATAATTTCTGATTATGAGAGAGTCTTTCGTACCTCGCTTAGGGGCCTATTTATACGCTAAGGTGCTGAGTTTGTATTGGACTTGTTCTCTTGGGATTGTGATATATTCAAAATTGCTCACTGGAGTTTGAGATAGAATTAAACTTCTATTGACTTGAAGACTTAGAGTAAGACTTCAATATTCCAATGTGATCCTAATTGGAATATAATTTATATTAATTAATTAAATAGCCCTTGCTATTTAATTAATATTTTTATAGGGCAATTCTCCGACCCTTGGGGGCCCATAATCTGATGGGCTTGTAGTGTGGATTTATTCATAACAAATGCTATTGCTACTAGCCTACAGCCTACAAGAGTCTAGAATTCCACCCCTTTACTTAAAATAAAAAATAAAAAAAATTCTACTATTTTGGCCTTTTCCCTCTTTATCTTTCATTTTTCCTCTTCCATTATCTGCAGACTGCACTACGCAGACAATACCCATCGGCCATCATCCATGGCGTCTCCCCGTCTCCGTCTCTCATTTTCTCTCTCTCTCGCGCCGCTCGCGTCTCCATCTTGCCATCCCTCGCTAGCCTCGCCTATATCTCTCGTGCCGCCGCCGCTACTAGCTTCGCGTCCTCGCCTCTCTCTCGTGCCGCCGCCGCTTCCCTCTCACTCTCAGCTCGCGTCTCTTTATCCCTCTCACTCCGTCTCCGATCTCTTTCCTTTTGGTATGATTTTGTCTCGTGATGATTTTTTACGACCCATTATTTTAAACGGGTCTTATGGGTCGTGTTGGGTGACCCGTACAAATTACTTTGGAGCTCCAATCCGTTAACTAAATGGGTCATATTTGGGTGTAGGTTAAACAAGTCGCGGGTCATTAGGTCGACCCACAGACCCGTTTTCCCGGCCCATTTATTTATTTGCTACTAGCCTACAACGCCTACTAGAGACGTGAACCTTGGGTGAGGTGCACTAGCGAGCGACTTCCTTCCCCAGTAAAGCCGCTAGCCAGCGCGCGGATAGATAGGGCGGGCGAAGCGCGAAGGGGATGGATGTCTGAGCGGTTGATGATCCCGCTTCCCCCTCCGATTGAATAGCTGCAAAAAGAGACTCACCTTTTTACCCACTGTTTCTACGGTTCTACCCCTTCTTTATTCTTTCTCGTTCTCCAACCAACACATCAGCCCACCGCTGCCACACCCAAGCCGATTTTCACCGTTGCTCCACCGCCCACCGGTAAGTAATATTCTCTAACTCTCCGTCTCCATTGTTCCCCTGTCGTTCTCTCTCTATTTTTTTGGGGGGTTCTTTCTATGTATCTGAATCAATGTCATGGAAGAATGGGTTTGATCTGAAAGTGGATTATTCCCTGTCAAATATTATTGTTTCTTTCAATCCTCTGTTGGGCCACAAAAGAGTTAGCATTATAGTTGTTGAGTCATAATTTCGATGTAACAAATATCTATAAGTAAACAATAGGGTTCTAAATGAACCGAGGTGTTTATCTACAGCTCAAAAGCTCGACTTGTATTGTATAAGGAAACGGGTTTAGGTCATAGAAGAATATAGGTTTGATCTTCTCTTCCGAAAGTGGATTATTCCCATGTCAAATGTACGATGGATTATTCCCATTAAACTCAGGTTTAGGTTGTTTAATTAATAAATCGGGCCTGAAAAAAAAAGATTGATTTATTAAATAAGTCCAGCTCGTATATCTTTGTATAACACTATTTATTATTATTAAATTAACAATGAAAATATTTTGAGTATTTAAAAAGATATGAGAAAATTGTTTTCTTAATACAATAGATATAACTTGAATTTGTATGACCAAAAGTTTTGATATACGTGTGCACCAACGGGGCTATGGCCCCTTGATTTTCAAATTTTCTTTTAAAATTTTATTATTAAGTTAAATATATATGAAATTTAGGTTTAAAAATTATGCTCGACCCTTATTAAAATTAAGCTTAACCATTCATTCATTGTTTTGACTCATAATGAAAATCTTAACAGTATGTTTAACAATTTTTAATTTAAGAAAGTATTAAGTAACAATTTTTAATTTAAGAAAGTATTAAGTAACCTCGCTAATACCAAGTTTTTGATTTTTTTTTTTTTTAATTTTATTTTTGTTCTGCTTACGTAGATTAAGCTCTACTTGGGCTACAGTAAAACTTAAATAAGGCTCTGGCTATCCGTGAACCGGAATAGAAACTCCCACCAAGTTCTTGCACCCAAACGGCCTTCTTCCACAAAAAAACCCAGTCGCATGTCTTGTAAATCACAAAACGAAATTTGCAGCGCCGACGGTTGCTTCCCACGGCTGCACACCGCCAAGCTCCTCACTTCGCAGCCGGTCACCGGAGAAACACCACCCACCACACCACACCACCAGAGCATCCCCTAGAGAAGCACTGCACCACCCAGCTACCGGAGTAGCGCCGTTCAACCACTGCAGGAGACGACGGCGATTCACACACGGTCAGAGCAACTGATTCATTCAAATAACGTGAGAACGACGCCCTGCACAGGTAACTCGCCCACCTTAATCGATCCTCACTGCCCCAGGAACGAATGCTCGGATACCAGCCAGATGGTGAGAACTGTAGTTCTTATCATCTAAAATCAGAGAAAAAGGAAAGAAAGACATAAAAAGAAAAGGCATTGACCACTTCGAGGTGTCAGCCTTCACAAATTGCTTATAGCAATTGTCTGAAATTTCTTATTCGCTAAGTTAGCCATACGGCATCTATACTTAATTATATAGATGATGATTAATCCTAAACTAGTAAGGAAAGAATTTATTACTGTAATAGCTTAATAGTAAAACTAATTTGGGGGTTCCTTACATTATTTTCCAGGGTAAATTTGGAGACTAATTGGAAGTTTCAAAGCTAAAGGAGCAAAATGGAGGTCTGCGGAAAACGTTCATGGAGGTGAGTTAAATTTTTTGCTTGGCTTCAGGTGTTTGGTTGCTAACAAAAGTCGGAAAAGAAATAGAGAAATTGCAATTTTTGAGTCTTAAAGCTTGCCTAGCAAAGCTACTTTTTGCTTAGTGAAACCGAAACAGTGAAGTAGTTGGACTCAACCATAAAAGATTGCCAACTTCTCATGTTTAATAAAATCTTTTTTTGTTTATGATTCTGTTTCATAGTTTGGAAGGTTGTGATAGCAATGCACTAATCTTACCGGATAAGAAAAGGAACAAAAGGAAAGGCATGGATAAGGTATGCACAGCAAACTGATTAATTTTTTTATTGTTAATTTCTGTGTTGGTTTTATTGAAAGTTTACAATTGTACTTGTACAGGATAAATTAGATAAGAAACAGAAGCTAAGCAAGTCTCAGAAAAGAAAGCTGAAGAAGTTGGAGGTGCTTGCGTGTGTAATTGTGACTTCTGTTACATTCTTGTGTATAGTAGATTGAAATTGACTTTGTTTTTGTTTGTGCAGGAGGAGAAGGAGAAAGCACTTTTGCTGGCGAGAAGCATTGAGACCTTGGAGTATGTCATTGTGTTTTCCTGAAATGATTTATAGTTTAATTTGTTTTCTATTAGAGAAGCTCATGGAATTTTTACAAATGCCTTAAAATCTATACTTTCAGGAAATACAAGCTTCCAGAGGATGCATTTCCTCTTCTGCAGTCTTCACGAGATATTGGCCGTGTTAGTATTGTTTACTCAATTTTATGTTTTAATTGTTTTGTGAAACTCTGTTTTGATGTTTTTTAATCTTAATTTACTATCTTAGTGTAGGCTGAAACTATGAAAAATGCTATTTTTTTTTTAATGTTATAGTGACATCACGTGAAATTGTATTTACTTGATGGTATTATATTCATATAGGCTGAAACCATGAAGGAAAAACGTAGCAGGGCTGTGCTAGCTTCTAAGGCTGGATTGGAAGTTCCAGACAGTGACCAGCCTTTTGAGAGAAAGGGTAATGATATGGCTGATGGCGGAACTGTAGCTGAGATGGACAATATTCCTTCAAGTCCAGATTTCGACGAGGATGATTTATTGCAACCAATTATACGAGAAAGAGAAGCCCTGAAGAGTGCATCTGAGATAGACAAAATTCCTTCAAGGCAGGATTTCAAGAAGGATGATTCGTTGCATCCAATGATACCAGAGAGAGATGCTGCGAAGAATGCATCTGTTTCTTTGGACTCCTTACAAGGGGCAGCATGTGGCAATGAAATAAATGGATCGGTATGTCTAATCCTGTACTTTTTGCTTTCCCCTAAAAAATCAATGCAAAGGACATATGTGTGTCCTAGAGTTTTGGCTAGTGTATATGAACATAGAACTAAGACTGGCAATTTTGACATGACCCGCAAACCCGACACGAAGTTAACGGGTTTTGTGTTTGATATAAGCGGGTTCGGGTCATAATCGGGTCACCAATTTATGACTCGGTTATTTTTCGTGTCTGGCAGGTTAACCCGCAGGTTAAGCGGGTTGACCCACTAGACCCATTAAAAAATAAAATAAGATAAATAAAGCCTAACCTAATGATGATGGAGTTTTGTTTCTTTTTTCTTTATTATTATTTTTTGCTAGCTTTATTTATTTATTTATTATTATTATCTTTTTCTTAATATGACTTTACCTTACTTGGTTAGTGATTTATTGTTTTATTGGTTTAATTCCAAGAGATTGAGTTGTTATTTGAATAAACAATTAAACCTATTAGAGACAATTCCCAAATCATTTACCATGTAAACTTTATACTTTGAAATTTGTTATTTGCTATGATGGATTATGGAGTTGAAAATTGCTAATCAATGTGAATGTTTTTATTGAATGGCAATTTGTTAACAATTAAACCTATTATGTTTTTATCACATTGTAATTTGTGAATTCTATTGAATCTCAATGGCATTGGTATTATTATTACACTATTTTTCATATTTTTCATTCAAACGTGTCGGGTTGTGTTACATTTTAAGTAAACGAGTCGTGTAAACCTGATATGACCCAGTTATTTTAAACAGGTTGGGTTGGGTTACCCGGCTATTTTCTGCGTCATGTTTGGGTTTAGGTTAATCGGGTGGTGGGTCATTACGGGTCATAATCGTGTCGACCCGCCAACCCATTTTGCCACCCCTAACTATTCATTCAGTGGACAGTTTCTCACAATTAGTGATCTAGTATTGTTTCTTAGTATTTAACTTTTCAACTCAGCTCAACTCAACTTGGCCTTTAGCCCAACTGATTCAAGTTAGCTCCATGAATCCTTTGTATCAAACATTTACTTTAAATATTATATGTGGCGTGCCATAGTTGTTATACATCTTTTAGTTTTAGCTTCCATCTTACAATCTTTAGCTTATCAAAAAGCATGACATATATTATGAATTCTGAACATGTCATATGACACTATAGATTACTGCTCTTAATTTATTGTAAAAGGATTTTACCACATCCTGAGCACTTGTAAAACTTCCAACAAGCTAATATATGGACTTATGGAGGGAAGAGGTTCAATAATAAATGGGGCAGATAAGAGAAACTACAAGAGTCTTTGAAAAGAAGTTATCTAATTTTACTATACTTTAAGATGATAATCTAAATGAAAGTTTAAAAATATATTTTTTGTAAAATGTCAACAAAATAAGTCAAGTTTTGCGGTTACAGTTTGTATGGTTTGCATCTTACATCTGATTGTGTACCAGAATATAAGAACTACAATTCCGTCTGTTCACAGAATAATAAGAACTAAAATTCTATCTGTTTGTTCATTTCTGTAAATGTTATTGTTGACTAATAGGAGACTGGGCATTTGGCATGTGACAGGGTAAGGCAGATGAGGGCCAAAAGGTCGATTACAGCAGGACAATCAACCTACAAGGTTTCTCTGCACAGAGACCTCTGACTGCCCCAACTGTAGTGCATGTATCTAGGCCAATTGAGATTCAGAATACAAGGAAGGATCTTCCAATAGTCATGATGGAACAGGAGATAATGGAAGCTATAAATGACCATACAACTGTTATCATATGCGGAGAGACTGGGTGTGGTAAAACCACTCAAGTTCCTCAGGTGGGTTTTGCTTAATGATTGATTATTGTACACCGCCTGAATATAAACTAAATTTTCCCCTTTAGTCACTATCCTGACCCTGCATTTCGGTGGACATTGTTCAGTTTCTTTATGAAGCTGGCTTTGGTTCAAGCCAGTCCGGTATTAAAAGAGGTATTATTGGTGTTACTCAACCACGTCGTGTTGCTGTTCTTGCCACTGCCAAGCGAGTGGCACATGAGCTTGGTTTCCATCTCGGTAAAGAGGTTGGGTTTCAAGTTAGGTATGACAAGCGGATTGGAGAGAGTTGCTCAATCAAGTTTATGACTGATGGGATTTTACTACGAGAAGTTCAGGTTTTGCTTCCCTGACCATACATTTTTCTTGTAGTTATGATGTGAATGGCCATGCATAACAATGATCGCTTTTGACAATACTTATACATGTTTAGTTTCTGTACAAGTTGGGTAAGTTGATATATGTGTGTGTTTTCATTGTCTGTTGTGTGTGGGTATATGTGGATATTATATTTCTGTTAAAATGTACTTTCATTGTGTGTTGGGGCTTCTCGAATATTCAGATTCTGCTCCTTTGGTATGGATCTATTGATTAAGATAGTTTACAAGAAACAGAAATAAACAGGGGAGTGGGAGAATTTTAAGTAATGCTACTAATTGCCATGCTGAAAGGGTTTAGACTTGGTGTTCACAGTGGTGATGGATGATAAGTTGGTAAGATTTTAAGTAATTTATTGTAATGAAGTTTTGTTATCAAAATCCCAAGCTTTTTACTTTGTTGGGAAGGTTTTTTTTTTTTTTAAGAATTGTAGTATTTGTATGCTTTTCAGCATTATGCATGAGATATTGTTAGTTCAGTCTTTGGACTGGGGACAAAGCCTCATTTAGTTTGGTTTTCACTATTTAGCTTTATAGATGGATTTCTTCTGTTTGTTCTGGCATCTGTTAGTATGCCATGTTTGCTTGTGTGTTTTACATTAAGTATGTTCAGTTTAAAATGAGTTGCCCTCTTTTGAACGTTGTTGAGCTCAAACCCTTTTTGCTGCAGAATGATTTTTTCTTGAAGCGTTATTCTGTCATAATTCTCGATGAGGCTCATGAGAGAAGCTTAAACACGGACATACTAATTGGAATGCTTTCACGTATAATTAGAATTCGCCAGGTATACTTACTATTCCACAATCCAAAATCAAGATTGATGGTTCATCTATCTTTTCTCCTTATCATAAGCTCTTGTGCTTGATGGCAGGATGAACACGAGAAGCAGCAACATATGTTGCGGTCAGGACAAAGTGTAAGTACAGAAGATATGATATCTCCATTAAAACTTGTGCTGATGAGTGCCACCTTGCGGGTAGAAGACTTTATTTCTGGGAGAAGGATATTTCATGATACTCCACCTGTTATAGAAGTTCCCACTAGACAGTATCCGGTAACTGTACACTTCTCAAAGAGAACAGAGATTGTGGATTATGTCAGCCAAGCATTTAAAAAGGTCCTGGCAATTCACAAGAGGTTGCCACATGGAGGCATACTTGTCTTTGTCACTGGCCAGAGGGAAGTGCAACACTTATGTCGGAAGCTACGTAAAGCTTCAAAGGAGTTGATTATGAGAACATTGAAAGGGAATGCTGGGAATGATGACACTGCAGTCTCAGAAACTAGTCCTGTTGAGGATGGAAATGTGGAGATTAATGAGGCATTTGACTTTGATGGGAATTCAGCTGATCAGTATACTGACAGGTTCAGCTCTTATGAGGAAGACGAGGGCAACATGGATGAGGAAGATTCAGATGTTTCGTACAATTCAGAGACAGAGAGTGAACTGGAATTTGATGTTGATGATGGGGACTCATTGCATCAGACATCCCAAGAGGATGATCGTAATCTTGTAGATGTTTTAGGGGAGGATGGGAGCCTTGCTTCACTAAAGACTGCTTTTGAAGCTTTGGCTGGAAAAAATGCATTACATTCTATATCTGATTACAAACAGACTCTTCCTGTTAGTCCTGAAAGATGCTTAGACCAATCCAATGCTAGCAAACGGAAGAAAAAGGGAGGTGAAAATGATTTTTGTGCTGGCCCATTGTGTGTTTTGCCTCTTTACGCCAAGCTGTCTGCTGCAGACCAGCTTCGTGTTTTTAATGAAGTCAAGGAAGGAGAGCGGCTTGTTGTCGTTGCCACTAATGTGGCAGAAACCTCTATAACTATCCCAGGCATAAAGTATGTGGTTGATACTGGAAGAGAAAAGGTGAAGACCTACAACTCCTCCAATGGCATGGAAACGTACGAAGTACAGTGGATAAGTAAGGCATCAGCTGCTCAACGTGCTGGCAGGGCTGGTAGAACTGGGCCTGGACACTGTTACCGTCTCTACTCTTCTGCAGTTTTTAGTAATATATTCCCTGACTTTTCTCTTGCTGAAATATCTAAAATGCCTGTTGACGGCATCGTCCTTCTCATGAAGTCAATGTGTATTGATAAGGTTGGTTAAATGTATTTGTTAGTGCTTGATCTACCTTTTTCTATCGCACTGCATGACTTTCTATATGGTATACATTTGGTCAGATAACATGTGTTGAGGTTTGTTTTTGCTGGACAAAAGTAGACCTACACTGGCCAAATCTCCTGTATGATAATTCAGCCTGATGATTTGCATGAACATATTTTTGGGGTGGGGTTTTATTCTTTTTATGCTTTTCCCCAACTGTCCATAAATTTCATCAATAACACGACTGATTTGTATAATTCGGTCAGATATTGGTGTTGGACTTTGTTGAGTTGTGAATCTTATTTTCTATGCTTGAGTTTATCACCAGTGTTGTGTTCATGGTTTTGGGTTGCTGCTGCTTGGTCCATTAGCAGTAACCACTACTTGTTTAGTTCATATGTAAGCCTTTTCAGATGATACTGTCATCAAATTAGTATTTAGTTTGTGGAAGTTTTGGGTGGTTTAGTAATTCAGGGACTACCTGATCTAACTTCTATTTTTTCTCTTTGAGATTTGGGGATTTGTTTGTTTTGATAATTTGGCTGTTTGTTTTATGCCAGGTTCTAAACTTTCCATTTCCAACTCCTCCCAAGATCAGTGCATTGGTTGAAGCAGAGCATTGCTTGAAAGCTCTTGAAGCACTTGATAGCAATGGAAAATTGACACCCTTAGGGAAAGCCATGGCTCGTTTTCCCATGAGTCCACGCCACTCCAGGATGCTCCTAACTGTTATTCAGACTATGAGGATGGTGAAAAGTTACACCCGCTCAAATCTAGTCCTGGGATATGCTGTTGCAGCTGCTGCTGCTTTGAGTTTGTCAAATCCTTTTGTCATGCAGTTTGAAGGAAGTCACATAAATAATGATGACTTAGAGCAGGATGAGAAATCGGGTACCCTGGATAATGAGCAAGTCATTGACAAGCAAGAAAAATTGAGGAGAAAGAAACTGAAAGAAACTGCAAAAGTGTCCCGTGCAAAATTTTCTAATCCTAGCAGTGATGCTCTGACTGTAGCATATGCTCTGCAACGCTTTGAACTTTCTGGAAGCCGAGTGGAATTCTGCAATGACAATGCATTGCACTTGAAAACCATGGAGGAAATGTCCAATCTGCGAAGGCAGCTTCTTCAACTGGTTTTTGACAAAGGCCTTTGTGGCACCGAGCAGGATTACACATGGACTCATGGAACTCTAGACAATGTTGAACATGCTTGGAGGGTTTCCTCCAATAATCCCCCTCTTTTATTGAATGAGGAAGAGCTCTTAGGCCAAGCAATCTGTGCTGGATGGGCAGATAGGGTTGCCAAACGCATTAGAGGAGTTTCAGCACTGACAGAAGGAGACAGAAAATCACATGCCGCTCGGTATCAAGCTTGCATGGTAAAAGAAACTGTGTTCCTCCATCGTTGGTCATCTGTTTCCAGATCAGCCCCCGAGTTCTTGGTTTACAGTGAATTACTACAGACAAAACGACCATACATGCATGGTGTGACAAGCGTGAAATCAGAGTGGCTTGTTAAATATGCCAAGTCTTTGTGCACCTTCTCCTCAGCCCTTACAGATCCCAAACCTTTTTATGAGCCTCAAAGTGACCAAGTATTCTGCTACGCCATTCCTACTTTTGGACCTCATTTATGGGAACTTCCCTTGCATAGTTTGCCAATCACAAATGATGCGCAACGAGTAGCTGTGTTTGCTTATGCGTTGCTTGAAGGCAAAGTATTACCATGCTTAAGATCTGTTCGTAATCTTATGGCATCCCCTCCTAGTTGCATTTTGAGGCCAGAGGCATCAGGTCAAAAAAGGGTCGGAAATCTTTTGAACAAGTTAAAGACCAAATTTATTGATAGCTGCACAATGTTAAGGGAGGTTTGGATGGAGAACCCTGAGGAACTGCATTCAGAAATGCTGGGCTGGTTTCAGGAGAGTTTCCACAGGCACTTTGAAGTGCTTTGGTCACAAATGCACAGTGAAATTCTATTAGAACCTCAAGAACGTTTTCCCAAAAGGGATAGAGCTAAAAAAAAGCAACCTTTCTGTGTAAAAGCTGGACTGGAGATATTATGATTATTTATTGTTGGTATATCTTAGATTATTTAGGTTTTGCTATTTTAGGTAAATTACGTAACTTTTTTTTTACTGTTTTCTTTTCTTTCATCCGACCTGAAACAATGAAAAGGTCCAAATTACTAAGGCCAAGATATTGAGCAAACAAAGCGGGGACTTCGCTGGTATAAACCAACAGAAAATCCAACAGAGAGCTTTTTGCTCTCTTCTCTCTCCTCAAAAGCATCCCCTCTCCTCTCTCCGGCGACCTGAGGAGGAGAACTCCCTCCTCCTCCTCTCTCCCCCTCTAATCCCCTCTTCCTTCTTCCCCCTCCCTTTCCTGCCTCTTCTGAGGCAAAATCTGCCTTCTTGAAGGCACCTCTGGCCTCTTCGGAGGCTCCTGGCCTCTTTGGAGACTTTACCCCTAGGTGTTTTATTTTGCAAAAATAGCACTGTCGTCTGCTCCTCCACCGTTGAAGGTCTGCTCTCCACCTCCTCCTGCAGTTCCAACCATCTGATCCGCTCCCGACTTGAACTTTTTAGATCTGATTTTTTTCAAAATCAGATCTATAAAATTCAAGAAGCCTCAGACCTTCACGCGCCACCCTACCAAGCCGCTGGGCTCTTCAGCTTCATGTTGCCGCCAGAAAAGTCTCATTCCGGCCTTCTACATCGGAGCGTGTCTAACACGCGCCGCCACGTTCAAGAGTCCTCTGCTGGCGTGCTCCCTCGGCCTCCACCCTGCCATCCTCCGACACTATTATTTTATGTGTTTTTATCCTTTGTGTTCTCTTGTTGCTTTTGGTTTAAACAGATCTGGTTGGGCTTGTTATGTGTCATTGTGGTTATGTATCTTAATCTTCACAGTTTCTTTGGAAGCTTGTGTAGTTTTAAGTTTATAGGGGTTTTTTTACCTCAGGTGGTTCTATCCATCAAAGTGAGCCGCGGCTTTCATCGGCTGCATTCGCAGGTTACTTTCTGTTTGGCTGGAAGTTTAGCTAGATCTGTTTTTGCTTTTAAGCTTGTCTTTCCTTTGTTTCCTGTTGCTGTTCTCTTTGTTTTTCCTGTTGTAATCTCTTTCTCCTGTTCCTGTTGTAATCTCTTTTGTTGTTGAATGAGCGCAGTTTGTTAACAAAAAAAAAAGCGGGGACTTCGTAGTTTCTCATCAAATTCTTTACCGTGTCCAAGATCTCTTGCTTCATACAAAAGAGAAGGGTTTTTATTTTTTTTATCCGTTCATTTCCCAATTTTTTATCTGACTATTATCTCTTTTAACTTTGTTTAATGGTTTCTTTAAACTGTCAATTATAGCAATATCCTCCTAATTTATTAGTGTTCTTATCAATAAATCTCATTAAAGTGTAATCTAAAAATATTGTGTATAATTCATAAAATAACTCATTTTGATTTGCACGCAAATCTGAGATGAGAGGGTCAAAAAACCAAATCCAGATGGCACACAATTTAAGAATCAAAGTCTATATATATATTTCAGAAACAATCATCCATTTGTTTAATGGGCAAAGTTTTTTCCAAATTAGGCAGAGAAAGTTTTTTTTTTTTTTTTTAAATGTCCACATAAGAGGGAGAGAGGAATTTGAGCTAATGACTTCCGCTTCATTAGGTATAGTCCTACCCGATTAAGCTACCTCTTGGGACACGGAGAAAGTATTTTCAAACTAATCTATTAAACTAAAATTAGTCTTTAAAACATGTGATTTTAATATTCATTTAAAAAATGCTGGTGAGAATTAGTTGTTATATTAAAAATGCATACGGCAATGAGAGCTACTTCTATAGGGTTGTGGCACAAACTCACCATTTTATACAATTCAATGAGAGATTGATATATTATCTTAGTACAACTCAAGATAAGAAAACAACTACACCAGATTACATCCATATATGTGAGTTGAGATTTTTTTAATTTTTAGTAAATTTGGATGTGATTTTGTGTGTTTGGCTTTCTTTTTCTTAAGTTGTATTAGGCTAATGTATCAATCTTTTATTGGAGGGTTTGCGACAACTACATGTCATAAAGAAGATATGTTAGCGTAATATATTGTATTGAAAGAATTTTATAGAAATTGTCCTTGTTTTATTGAAGTCATTTTATTTTGAGTAATGATACTTTTCATACTTATTTTACATCGGTTAACGTGACTTATTTTAAGTGTGTTTTTATGTCTATCACCACGTAGTTGAATGTTTTTTTTTTTTTTTTTGGGGGGGGGTCTAATTAGTTTAGGCGGTAAGGTATAGAACTAAAGCCCAATTCTTATGAAGAAACTTTTGGAAGCCCTTAAACCATGGCGCGTGTAAGAATCTCTCACAGTTTGAATAAAAATCCAGCCCAAAAGGCCCAATAACGGCGAACCCGAGCCTTCACAAACCCTAGCGCTAATCGCATTTCTGTGGTCGATATATAAGTCCTCGCTTTCGCTAACTCTCATCCTCTCTGCCATAGCAGCAACCACAAAGCGAGAGAGAGAGAGAGAGATGGTTTCGCTGAAGCTCCAGAAGCGGCTCTCCGCGAGCGTGCTCAAGTGCGGTCGAGGAAAGGTGTGGATCGACCCTAATGAAGTCAACGAAATCTCCATGGCCAACTCTCGTACGCTCTCTCTCTCTCTCTCATTTTTCTCTCTATTTATTTTTTTTTAGTTTTTGAGATCTGCTTGCTATGTGTATCGGTTTGTTTTTATGTTTACCTCTTCGAGCTTTATTTGGTTGCCGAGAAATCGTGTGCGGAAGAGAAGAAATGAAAACGTTTTTGAGTGTTGGTATATACTGCAGGTTTTGTAGTTGCTGTTGTGAGTTCTATGTTATTTTTTTTATGCTTTATCTCAGCGTAAAAAATGGAGCGTTAGGGTCTGAATCTGATAGGTTTTGGTGTATCTAGGCTAGGGTTTTAGTTCACCGTTAGGGGTTTTGTGATTTGCTTTTGTTCAGTTAAATTTGAATTGGAAGCTGAGTTGTCTGATTGATTGTGAAGTATGATTTGATTAGTTGGTTTATTTAAAATCATAGTAATTTTGCGTTCTACAGTTTTGCTACAGAAATTTTATTTTTTTGTTTGTACATAAAATTTTGGGCTTCTTTGACTCTGGTTTTCTCCTTTACTGAGTTTCGTCGGATCTTGTTATTGACATTACTTAATGTTGAATATTTGTGCCTTTTTTATGTTTTGCAAAATACTATGGCAATTTTAAACTCTTTCTAGTATTTCATATATTAGATTCTGTTTCTATGTGCCATTAGGCTTCACCAATATGGAAATTGAGAAGTGTTGAATGTTTTATTGACCCTAAATCAGAATGATATTATTAAACATTCAGTACTAAGATACTGTATATGTTTGGGGGAAAAAATACTGTATCTGTAATTTTTTTATTTGGATTTTTTTTTTTTTGTGCTTTTTTTGGTTATTAATGTCTGTGGATTACTGAGTGCAGGCCAAAATATCAGAAAGCTTGTTAAGGATGGTTTCATCATCAGGAAGCCAACCAAGATTCACTCGCGATCTCGTGCACGCCGCATGAAAGAAGCCAAGAGGAAGGGTCGTCACTCTGGATATGGTATTTCCTCAAATCTTGAGAAATATAGAAATCTGGTTTCAAGTGAAATGAATTCTAAACTCAGGATTTAGTCGAATAATTAACACTTTGCTACAAATTCTCCTATATTTATAGGTGGAAATGCACACATACATGTAGCTAGTCAAGATGTTGTCTAGCTGCTGATTAATTGGTGAAGTGCGTCAGTGAATAAATCTTCTATACTTATTTGAGAAAACTGTGATGTTAGAATTGACATGCCTCTTGGGGAAACATTATGATCTTTGCTTAATGTTGCCAATAAGGCACAAAATAGTTAGGGATTTGGTTGCCGTTGAAAGAGCAGAAGTTAGTGTACATTTTCTATAAGTAATTTCTAATTGCTTTCAGGTAAACGTAAGGGTACAAGGGAGGCAAGGCTCCCCACCAAAATTCTATGGATGAGGAGAATGCGTGTGCTCAGGCGCTTGCTCCGCAAGTACAGGGAGTCGAAGAAAATTGACAAACACATGTACCATGATATGTACATGAAGGTCAAGGGTAATGTTTTCAAGAACAAGAGAGTCCTCATGGAGAGCATCCACAAGTCCAAGGCCGAGAAGGCTAGAGAGAAGACCTTGTCTGATCAGTTTGAGGCGAAGCGGGCAAAGAACAAGGCCAGCAGGGAGAGGAAATTTGCCAGAAGAGAGGAGCGCTTGGCCCAGGTAAGGTTTTTGTTGTACTATTTTATGTTAAGTTGCAAATGCTCGTTTGACAAGAATGTTTTGTACATTATGCAACTATGATCTCCGGCTATGGTTAAAAGAATGATAGTTGGAATTGAGGCCAAGTTGCTGCTGATCATATGAATAGAGATTCAGTTATTATCGATACCTTGGATTATGACATTGTTGTGTTCTTTGTCGAAACGCGTAGGGACCTGGAGAAAAACCAGTTGCTCCTCCACCAGCTGCTCCTCCTGCTGCTGCCGCTGCTCAACCTACTCAGTTAGTACAGTAGATTTTGTTCCTCACATTTGATTTGAGCATGTTTGTCAATATGATTTAAGTATATTTGTTTCACTTGCAGGCCATCTAAGAAATCCAAGAAGTGAGCCCATTATGAAGAGCACTGAAGGATGTATGACCTTTGATGGTCCATTTGTCCTCGGTTACATCATTGCTAGAGTAGTTTTGACAAGTGTGTGTGTTATTCGTTGGTTTTGGAACTCGATAGTTTATATTCTAGATAAAAGGAGGCTTAATATTTTGGTACACTTTGCTTAATTAATGGTTTCTTTTATTTTGTTATCGGTTCCTCCATTAGTTTGAATTTGAGTTGGTAGTGGAGATCTCCAGGATATATTTCTATTTTATCTTGCACAGTGCAAAATGGTTTACAAATTTGCTCTTACCTAATGGGGATGAGACAAATTTTCCAAAGAGTGATTCAATTACCTGTTTATCAAATTTAGCTGATTAGCTCAAATACTACTGTTAATTAGGAGTTTTTGACTCACTTTAACTTGCTAAATGTTATAATGATACAAATTTCTTAAAAACTAAATCGTAAGAATTCTTCCATCCAACTGTCAAGTGTTTTTTGAACGTGTCATAATTACTCCAGATATATGATTATTAAAAAAAAAAAAATGTGCTTCACAGGCTATTCCAAGAGGCTAGAGTCAGAACTATCTAGTCTTATGAGCTATACGAGAGAGAGGCTCCAACCTCTCTCTAGAAAATATTTTTAGAAAACCCTAGGTTTTTTTCTTCTTCCATCTCCCTGGTGAGAGTAGCCGCCTCCTTAGTGAGGTTTTTTCTTCCATTCTCCTCCCTCTTCCCTGTTTATATTTCCATGTTTTCTTGTTTTTTTCCTGTTGTTTTTGTTGTTGTGCTCTCCGATCAAACCAGGAGCTCAGGCTGCCTTCATCATCTTCAATCAGCCTTCACTTCGTCGTCATCTGTTCACCACTGTGTAGCGCCGCTTGCCTCCTTGAAATTGGTTGGGTTTTGATCTACTTTTCTCAAAACTAGATCTAGCCTCTTCAGTCAGTTTTCCATCACACGTAATTCCACCTCGTTTCTCAGCCTCTCAGCTTCCCAACGCCACCTCCTTCGGCCAGATCCGACCACCACGTGCCGGCAAATGGATCTCACGCGCCTGCGTGTAGATCTCACCTTCCGGCTTGTTTGCGCCACGCGCCTGCCAGTGTTAGCCAAACTCCGCTCCTTGGCCGTTGCTACTGTTTTCTGGTCTTTTTGTTACTCTTTTGTATTGCTTTTTTGTTTTGTGGGTTACTGTCTCCTAACTTTTTATTGGTTTGTTTCTTTAGCGAAGACTTTTGTAATTAAATTAGTGTTAGTTCCCTTCTTCACAATAGTCATGTTTACGGACTTTAGCAGTGCCTTTATCGCCTTAGCCTCCTTCCAATGGTTGTTGCTGGTTACAAGTGGGGGTTCAGATAGGTTCGCCAACTTCCCTTAATCTGTTCTCCTTTTGCATCTGAAACCGCCTTGCGCGGCCCCTTGAGAGAACCGGGTCACTTGTTTATCCCATTTCCTACGTTTTGTAATTATTTTTGCACTGTTTTAGTTTGTTTTGGATCTATTATTGGGGATCCCACCCCTTTTTGTTTTTAAGATCGTCCCCTCCTTCTTCCTTTCCGATCAGGAGTGAGAATGATCCTTCCCTGTAATCCATTTCTTTATTCAATTAAAAAAAAAAAAAGGGGCTAGAGTTCAATTTGTAAAAAAAAAAAAATTGTTTCTGTTATAATTACCGACATTTAGTATTATTACTCTTAGAATTAATAATAATGATATTGTTATTATTGCTAGCGATCTAATCTAAATCAACACCTCTGGTTGAAGGGGCCCATTACGGTCAGGATTATGGATAACGGGCTTCTGGGCTTGAGAGTTGTGATAAGACCCAACTAAAATTAGGGTTCTCTTGAAGAAATATCTTGCTGAAGTCGCCACCATATACAATGTTTGAGAGATTCTGGATCGCGCTGATTGGATCGCTAGAGTTTATTTACAAATCATCTTATTTTAATAATTATCTCAATCAGTTTTATACCATTTATATAATATAATATAATTGAGTTTCGTTAAGTTATTATTTCTAATTGGAATTCTATAAAAGAAAATTTCTATCAAATGACAATTAAATCTTTTATTTATTGGTATCAATAATTTGTATAAATCCACCATTTTTGTTAACGAGAAAAAAATTTCATATTCACGACTAAATGCTGATCCCTCTTAGTTTCCTTCAGCTCGCTTTGGGCTGGCTCCATGATGATCGAGCATACATGCTTGGTGGTTTAATTGGCGCATGAGTAAGCTGATGGGGCTGCTTGGGCTATGAATTTGCTTCCATGGGGATAATCTCCTTCAATTTCTTTTGGTTCGCTTTGGGCTGACCCCATGGCAGTCGAGTCTACATGCTTAGTGATTTTATTGGCGACACGCTTGTGCACGCGCCATCATGTATTTGTTGGTCTCCGCTACTCTACCACCTTCAACCACTTTTGCCGGTCTCTAGGTCTCAGTTATTGCTTCCAAACGTTCACACATGCTTGTTGTCAACAGCCTCCTTACGGCCTTCATCTTTCCCTCCACCATTCGATGCTGCTATTTATTGTATTTCTTTTTCTTTTTTTCTTTTTTTTTGTTTTTTGGTTTATGTGCTGTTCTTTTCCCTTGCATATTCAAGTCCTTGCAACCTTTAGTTATTGTGGGATTTGGGGAGGTTTGTGGAACTTTTCATGTGCTCCTCAATTGCCCTTTTGGTTGTTTCTTCTTTGAAATACCATATATCATCGTCTTTTTTGGTAGTCCACTTTCTTAATCTTTATACCAAGAAACCATAGGCTCGTTTCATTTATTTGATGCATTGCGTTTTAATTTCTGTTTGGGTTGTCTAGCTCTTTGGTGTTGTAATTTCTTGTTCTTTTATATGTGCTTATAAAAAAAAAAAAAAATTATAACTTATTAGTTCAGTCAATGATACTAAAATTTTTACAAATTTAGTATCTTACCGCATTTATTTGTATGTAAATTAAAAATTAAAAAAAAAAAAAAATCATGTACCCATCTCAAACTATTATTCAATAAAAATATATTAAGGGTATTAACCTTAGAAGAGTTGGTAAAAGATAAGACTTTCGAGATAAGACTTTGTTTGGTAATAGAGTTGGAGTTGGAGTTGGCTTTGTTAGTTGTTACTATTCATTACCATTTTCCAAAAAAAATAATATCAAAATATTCTAACTTTTTCACTTTTTATATTACATCATTTACTTTTTATTGCTATTAAAATAAAAAAATAACTACAAATTAAAATTTTTTCACTTTTTTATATATTTTTTAATTTTTTTATACTAAATATTTTTACTTTTTTTTTTACATTAATTACGATGCCTAAGTCAAACTTTTATTTTACCTAACCCCCTAAGTAAGAGAGATGTGAAGTACAATTTGTGTGATAGTACAGTGTAGATGCGTACGAGAAGGCAGCAAAAATGTGAGGAACGTACAAGTTTTGTGAAGGCCCAACCCAATCTAATCTATAGGCGCCCACTGGGACACTTCCCACTTCCCGCCGCGTCCGTCATTTCCAAGGAAAAGGAAACAAAATCCAAAACCAGCAGCGCCGCCAGTTTTCCGGTAAACGGAATTCCCAAGCCCACCAACACATTTATTCACCTAACAACGACAGCCCCACACAACATACGTGTCTTAAAGCTTAATTAACTTCTCGGGGCCCACTAAACCTAACTTTTAAACTACTTTTATTATTCAATTTATTACTTCCTATATGTTAGCCTGCCTCCCCCGCCGCAAAATAAAAAATGTTCTTATATAGTACTATTAATATATTTTTTAAGGTTCCTAAGAAATAGTTGAATCAATTAGGACTATGTTAAATAAAATAGAAGTTATTAGTTTAATTTTTTTTTCCTTTTTGTGTGGACATATCAAAAAAAAAAAAAAAAAATTTGAGGAGTAATTTCATTTAATCCTCTTAAGTTTTGCATCTTTTGTAAACACCGCTTTAAACTTTAAAGTCTTTCATCAAATCAAACTTTTGTTTCATTTTAAGTAACTTATTTTGTTAAATATTTCAGTTAAATTAAGTAGGAAAATAAAAAAAATAATTAAAGGTATTTTAGTAATTTCACATTCATCCGTTAGAATTTAACAGAAAATCTTAACGGAAGAAGGTATTTGAAACGAAACAAATGTTCAATACACCAAAGTAAAAGACTTTAGAGTTTAGAGAAGTGTTTGTAAAAAGTGTGAAACTTCATTGGGGTTGAGTGAAAATAGCCCATTTTTTTAAATTTGGTCTTTAATAATAGCTCAATTATCTATGAATTATGCCCTATGAAACAAAGATCATTAGTTTAAATCATCTTTTATTCTTTTGTATAAACATGTCAATATATATATAAAAATTTGATTCACTTTTTAAAATATAAAAGAAAATTAAAAACCCTTTTGCAATAGATTTTGAATAATGCTATATACTCTATTTTTTAACATACTTTTTTTTTATGCCTACAGATTTTTTACACGATTATTAAAGCAAAGAAAATCCAAGAGAACAAAAAGTCTTAGCACTTTTGCTTTTCTTATCATTATTTTAATATAAACCAAAAAAAAATATTTGTTCTGTTCTGTTCTTCTTTTTTTTTTTTTCTTAACATTTATTTGAAATTATAAATTGATCTTGTTAATTATTAAATATTTTCAAATTTGATTTTTACTTCATTATTATTATTTTTTTAACATTGATTTTTTTTCAAATAAAATAAAGTTATGAAAAATGGGTAGGTTTAAGTGGGACAAAGAAAAATTCAATTATTTATTAAATTAACATTTGTGATTAACACATAATAATTTTCGCACGCACAAGAATTTCTTCCCACCATAGTTGAAAGGACAAAAGTTTCCTCCAATATGGTGCAAAATGCAATGTCCAAACCGATTCAAGAAGGCTGTACCAAATCAAAACAAAAGGACAAACATGCAATGGTCAGAGAACATTAAGGAATAATCAAACTAAACAAATATCAAATTTAAACAATTTAATTTGGGAAATTAGAGAGATTGAAGACATTCTTGCTTTCTATCTGCACCAAGTGCAATCCTACGAAGTAAGAACTAATGAACAAACCCATCAAATTCAGAAAGTAAATTTTACATTATTCCACCCAACCAAACAAGACCCCAAAATTTGACCAAAAAAAAGGAGACAAAGGGAAATAGAGAGAGAAGGTTCGACAACAAACGAGTCAAACGACACCGTTACATAGCCGAAGAGGTCACAGAGGCAAGAACGACCTCCTCGTCATCGAAGCTCCAGAGATCAGCCACCAGAGTTTCCTGAGCAGCGTTGGGCGGTGGCGGTGGCGACTGGCCATCGTAGCACGGAATCTGATAGAACTTCATGAAGTTCTCGTACGCCATCAGCTCCTCAGAGAGCTTCTGCACCTCGTTCTCTTCCTCCTCAATAGCTTTCTCTTCTTCCTCTTTGGCCTTCACCTCCTGACCATTAACGCAAAGCAAACCAGTCGATGAATGACCCTCCTCTGACCCAGACCCAGACCCAGACCCAGAAATCTCACCAATGATTAGCTCGTTAGCGTTCACTGCCTCAACTGGCTCAAACCCATCAGACCCATATCCTCCAATCTGGTTCAGATCGTAACCAAACCCCAAACCCGAACGCTCTGAAAAGCTCTCGTTCGAATCAGCGGGATGATGGGGTTGATGATGAGGAAAGCTGGTGCTGGGCGGGTTACGGCTACTTTGGATGGGGGTGAAGCAGTAGCTGTCCTCGTGGTCGTCTTCGATGGGGAAATTCACTTTGGCTTTCTTTCCGCGAATTTTGCGGGCCTCTCGGTCGTAGGCTCGGGCCGCTTCCTCAGCGGTGTTGAAAGTACCGAGCCAGACGCGAACCCCTTTCCTAGGGTCGCGTATCTCAGCGGCCCATTTGCCCCACGGGCGCTGCCGAATCCCTCTGTACAGATTCTTCCTTTGCCTCTTTTCTGGCTTCTTCTCGGCAGCGGCTTCTTTGTGCACATCACCTGCTTGTATTAAGTCCCCGCTCAGAACCTAAATTTGCTTTTTAATAAAAAAATCTGAAACAAAATAAGAATAAAATAAAGGGGGTATACCTGAAGCGGGCAGTGGTCGTTTAAGAGGGGCTGGGTCAGCATGGCCGAGTCGGCTCAGATTTGACTCGAAGGGGTTGAACTTAGCATTGGGCCAGAGATCAGAGGAAGCGACACGGCCCTGTCTGCGAGGAGGAATGAGATTAGCGAGGATAGCTCCGCCACACATTCTTAAAGCCTAAACTTCTTGTCTTTGGAGAGTATGTGAGTAAGATTTTTGAAGGGTTTTGAAAATGAGAAAGAGATGGTTGTTGTTTTTGTTGTAATGAAGATGATGACTGCAAAAAAGGGTTTAAGAGACTCAGAGAAAATGATGAGCAAGAATGAAGAGAGAGGATTGGCTTTTGTAGTGCCAACTGCCGAGCGAGTGAGGGGCCATTCATAGTGCGTGACACTAGTTGTGCAATTGGGAAAAATTGGAACTTTCCTTGGGGATTCACCTCTATCCATGGTTATCCTACTGTAAACTTTTGGTCTTACGTGACTGGCACGCGTATGGTTGAGTATCCTATTTTACTTTTCTGAAAGGTTCTACTTAATCTCCAATCACTGTTCAAGTGGATGCTTCAATTATTGGTTTTCTAATTCGTTTTGATCGATTATATTTTCTTTAAACGGTCACTTAATATTTTATAACATCTAGATAAAATATTAATGAATTATAACATCTAGATCGAGAGTGCACACTCACACCATCATATTTCATAGAGTAATATTATAAGTCTTTTTAAAATGTTTTTAGAATCATCTCAAATATGATATAATTTTTAAAATTATTAATATATCAAAGTTTAATAAATCACATCTCAAATTTAATAATAATTTTAAAAATTATATCTCAAAATATCTCTAAAAAAAAACTTATAACATTACATTATTTTATTTAAGTCATCTATTTTAAAAGTTGAAACTTAATTATTTTATCTTCTTTGGTCTTTGGTGACCGGTTGGGGTACTAAATAATCAAGAAGCCATTAATATCTCCTGTGGCCCCATGAGGTGGCTTATGTTTAAGTTTATTTATTTACTCTTGGTTTTTTTTTTAGCCTTCAGAAAAAGTCAAAGAATGAGAAAGTCGTAGAAGAATGAGCAGAAGCTCATCCATGTGTATCCAACTCGTAGTCGTGGGCATCATCCATATTGGTCGACAACTTGACATGACAGAAGAGGACAACGCGCTGTTTTGGGTTTAACGTTGCCTATGGCCCGAGCCGATTGACCAAGCTAAAAGCGAGTTGAGATTTTCGGCTGCGAAATTTTGGCAGCGGCGTCATCCTTACTTTTTTTCTAAAAAAAAAATAAAATTGTAGAAAAAAGAGATTAAAAAGAGAGAACGTTTGTCAAATTTAAAATCGAGAATCACTTATCGTAAATTTATTGAATTATATATTAAATTTATTAGTCTTTATGAATCATTGATAAAAAATTAGTATCAACAAAAATATATAAAATCGATATAACGTTTTAAAGCATTAGCATCAAATTTAGGATGATCGAATCCCTTTAAAGTGATATTATTCCTAAAGGATTAACTTTTCATCCAAAATGACTTTTGAGGCATTAAAATTCAAATATTAACTCATAAAAATTTAGTTAATATCACTAAAATATCTCAAAATACAACCCAAAAAACTTATTCTTTCTCATAAAAATTTTATCAAATATATACGATGCAAAAACATAAACATAAACACCAATAATAAATGGTAGACGCAAGGCTGCCCAAATTTGGCAGCATAGCAGGACACAGCCAAAAGCTGTCTAATAATAAAATCTCACTCTCCAGGTACAGATGTTCAATTCAAAGGTTTCTCGCACTTTTTGACCGACGTATGTTGGGCGGGATATTTTGTGGTCTATTTTTACTTGGTAAAAATGGTGTGAAACAAAGAGAAAATGTATAAAAGATTACCCATGAAATCAAGTTAATCAAACTTCTTCTTTTCTCTCTCTTCCACATATTATGATATTAAGATACATGATTGAATATCACACTACTAATTTAAAAGCTTAAACTAATGCCAATGGCCATTCACATTTTTTATTGAAACCAAATAGAACGCGAAAGACTAAGATACTCGTTAATGGGAAAAGATCAATTTATTACTTCCGTCACATTTCTATTAGCTTTTTATTTTATTTTTGTTAAGGATATGTGCCATTTTTTGGGGTGACACATGGTAGTCTGTTAGTTTGGGCTAACAGAATGTGACGAAGGTACTAAGTTGGTCTTTTTCCATAACTCAGGTACCATCTATAATACGATTTGTAACCTAAGTGAAAAAAAAAAGAAAAAGAGTGAGAACCTTGGTAATAGAAAGGCAATTGACCTGAGTTTTTTTTGTTTTAGTTAGTTTAGTGTTTTTTTTTTATGGGTTAAATACTTAATACCTCATTGGGATTTCACAACTTTATTTTTTTTCCCTTAAGGTTTGATTTTTATCACAGAAGGTCCCTGTGGTTTTAATAAATGATCAAATTAGTCCTTCTGTTAGTTGACTTAACGGACTAACACGTGGACGAATGAAAATTTAACACTTGGCACAAGTTGCCATGTCATTAGTGATGACGGGGCCACCTAATTAAATTTTTTATTAGAAAAAAAAAATTGAGAAAAATAAAAAGACAAAATTTGGGGTGGCATATGGTGCCAAGGGGGTGGCCAAAGCCACCCCCAAACCACCATTGGGGGTGGCCGAAGCCACCCCCATGGGCACCAAGCCCATGGAGCCAAGGGGGTGGCCGAAACCACCCCCAAAATTGGAGGTGGTTTCAACCACCCCCTTGGAGTCAAGGTGCCCACCCAAATTTTTTGTCTCTTTTTTTTTGAAAAAATATTTTTTTTTTTTATTTTTTTTAAATAAAAAATTTAATTAGGTGGCCACGTTATCATTGTGCCAAATATCAAATTTTCATTAGTCCACATATCAATCCATTAAGTCAACTGACAGAATGACCAATTTGGTCATTTATCAAAACCACAGGGATCTCCTGTGATAAAAATCAAATCCTAAGAAAAAAAAAAAGTTGTAAAATCCTAAGGGAGCATTAGGAATTTAACCCTTTTTTTAAATGATTTTGTTTACATTTTACCTCAAAGTAATTTACGTTTACACTTTACTTCCAAGGGCATTTTTGAACTTTTTGGTTGAAAAATGTCACGTGCCACGCATGTGACTTGGTCTTCATCAAAAGTGACGGCCAAAATAAATGTATAGGCTTTTTTGTTAACCTTTGGAACTTTTGGGGGGTCTTATGTCACTTTTTAAAGATTAGGTAATGCAAACCAAATCTAAGTCGCATTGGTCAAGTTATAAATAATTTACTCAATATAATTTAAAATAGACTAATGCTATTTAACATACTATTAATTATATGACTGAAAGTAAAAATTAGCTTTTAATTTTTTAATAAGTGCTAATCCTATGGCTAATCTTTATAACCATATCGTCAAGTTAAGGACTAGGATCCTCTCCAGTCCATTTGGACTGGAGGTGATCCAGTCCTTGTATTAGTAGGGACATAATTTTTCAAAAAAAATTTGAGAGCAATTATGCCCCTGCTAATACAAGGACTAGATCCTCTCCCGTCCAAACGAATTGGAGAGGATCCAAATGCTTAAGCTAATTATATAGTAGTCATATAATAATTTACTAAATAACATTGTTCTTTAAAATATTTCAAATGAGTAATACTAAATACTCAACTCCGCTTTTACTCTTATACAAATTGGACTAATATAACAGTGGTTATCAATCCTTAGATTTTTTATTTTTTAGTAAAGGCTGATATAAGGATTATGAATATTACCACGTACATCAACCCAATTATACAAGAGTAAGACCAAAATTGAGTACGTAGCATTACCCAATAATGAGTTTCGGTTTGGATTAGTTTAGTGGGTCTAATTCCAAGGCCTTGATAATTTGCCTCACAAGCACCTCCAATATTAAGGAAAAAAAAAAAACCCTTAATCGTCATGAAAGGTTAGTTCGATTGATTTATTGGGTGTAATTCCAAGACTTTGATTCATAGGTAACCTCGAATTTAAAAAACAATAAGAAGATAGTGTTAGAAGGGATCTTGGCTATTGAGTTAACAATTAATGACAAATTTTAGAATTAGGAAATAATTATAGTACTGACAAACTTTGACGATTCGTTACAGAAATGTTTATAAGACGAAATTGGCTGTTGGAAAGGCAGAAACGCCTTAAGCGACATGTTGTGTTTCTTCACGCGATCTAGCTAATTGGGGGGTGTTTGATAACCGGTTTGTGTTGTTATTGTTTGGGTTTGTACTGTTTATTTTTTTGTCTTTTTCTTAATAAATCTTCAAACAATATATACCCATTATGTTAAATTACCAAAATACCCCTCTCCACTATATTTCTACACCGGAACACGTTTTAGGCAAAGCAAAGGTCCTCGGCCTACCACCATCACCGCCGGCAAAGCATCATCACCGCCGGAGTCGCCGGCCACTCTCTCCTCCCTCAATCTTCTCCAACTCCCAACCAATCTTTCTCTCTTATACCCCTCTTCTTGGCTTGATTCGAAATGGGCATTCCTTCTTCAAGACCCTCCATGAGTCCCCAAGCATCGATAACCTCTGGCTCCTCGCGAGGAATAGATCTCTGTAATCTACTATTCTCTGCTCCCACACAATCTTTGGTGGGTTGTTGTCTGTCCAAGTTGAGAGCCCCGTAGGTGCTTGACGTGAGAGAGACCAACTCCCAAGCGTCCGTCGTCTAGATCCGGTTGGCTCAAGGGGGATAGAGGAGTATATGTGGTCGTCGTTTTAGGGAAATATTGGAGGGTAAAATCGTCACACAAAAGGCGTGAACAGTGCAATCACAAACCCGTTTATCAAACAGGGCCTTCATATATTTCATTTAGGGAAAAATTTGACCCTAACTAACTTTCATAGGTTTTGTAATTACTCTTTCAAAGTTTAAAGACTCTTAATTTAATATATTGAACTTTCAATTTTTTGTGATGTCACTCATCCAATAGATTTTTTCGTTAAATTTTAACGGGTGAGTGTCAAAATTATCAAAATACCAAAAAATTTGCAAAACTTTGGACGTTAGGCATGATTTAATGGAATTTGTAAAAGTATCCGTGCTTGAATTTTAGCATTATTTTTAATCAATAAAAAGAGGGATATTTAAGAAATTTGACAAGATTTAATGGAAAAACTTAATGGAAGGATGATATTGTAAAAAATTAGAAGTTTGATATATTAAGGGCTTGTTTGGGAGTGCGATTTCAATAAATGCTATTTTAAAAATTACGTTTTTAAAAATTGTGTTTTTAAAATTACTACTTTTTAAAATTGCATAAGCGTTTGGTAAAACATGTTAAAAAGTATTTTTTTAATCAATCGAGTGTTTGGTTAAAATTAGCATATAATTGCGATTTCAAATCAAATAGGTAAATATTGCCTTAAATTTTTTTTTAAGCGAAATCGTGATTTTGGTTTAAATTCGCACATTTTCAAATAAGCATCCTCTAGTCAGCTTATTGAAATTGAAGATTTTTCCATGATTTTAAAAAGTAGTAATTTCAAAAACACAATTTTTAAAATTGCAATCCCAAACATTCCAAAATTGCGATTTGGTTTAAAAATACATATTATTTTTTAAAAAACGCACTCCCAAACGGATCATAAGGGTGCGTTTGATACTGCGATTTTATAGGAAAAAAATGTGATTTTAAACTAAGAAAATTAACTGTTTGGTATTGTGTTTTAAAAAAATTGTAATTTGAAAACATAAAAATTTACGTTTTCAAATCGTTGGTAATTAAGTGAGTGCTTTTTTTTGAAAACACATAATTTTCAAGTAAATGCTTTTAAAGGCTAAACTACGATTGTAAATGTCAAATTGCAATTTTACCAAACACTTAACTGCATTTTTAAAAATCACGTTTTAAAATTACTATTTTTAAATTACACTTTTCAAAATCGCAAACCCAAACAAACTATAAATTTAGAATTCTTAAACTTTAAGAGAATAGTCGTAAAAGTGATGAATGTCAGAGAAACCTAATTGGAAGTTTGGAAAATTTTATTTATAAAAGGCCATTTGGGCACGTCAATTTCACATATCCATCCCTCTTTACTGGTGAATGGTGGTTAGAAAATAAAGCTATAAAGTAAATATATTGCTAGAAACTCTCTTTGTGCGCATATTAGAGTACCCACTGCAGGCTTTTCAAACACACTTTTTTGTTAGTTTGAAGAGCCCATTTAACAAAAAGAGCAAAAAACACCCATTTTCATCCTCTTTATTTTAACAAAAAACTTAACAATATGAACAGTATTTCTTCAAACTTAACAATTACTATTTACTCTCTATTCTTTAAACAATTATATTTTATTTCTCCTCCTTTTTCCTTTTCAACTTCTCTCTCATCTTTTCAACTTCTTTACTTTATTTTAATGAAAAATAAAGTAGAGAAGGAAAGTGAAAAATAATATTTTAATAAAATAGTGATAGAGAATTGTTAAAGTAGAGAGGCTGAAAAGTGTACTATAAAAAGGTAAGCTGTTAAAATAACCAAATGTGTACTTTTTGTTATTTTGAAGATAAAAATTTGAAGAGGCTGCTGTGGATGCTCTTAGTGATGGGTTTCACTCGTTTCTTCTTTGCAACTTTTCTGCTCCTTCTGACACTGCTGGTGATTGCCTCTGCAGCTGATGTGCATGGTGAAAAACCAGAGGAAAGGGAAAAAGAAGAACGGGAAAAGCAACAACCAACCCCTTTAAAACTTGATTATGAGAATCAAAATCTAGAAGAAAAGGAAAAGCAACTCTCCACTGTCGTTGGTATTCAAGGATTTGTTTTATGTAAATCTGCAGGCACCAACTACTTCCCACTTCAAGGTAATCTCTGTTCTTCATGTTTCTGTGAAAAAAAAATATATGTTTCTGTTTGCCATATATTGTCTAGCCCAAAACGGTGTGTTTTGGGTTGGGGGTGGGTGCTGTAGTTTTGAACAATTTTGGAATTTCAACTGGACTAACCGACTAATTGAGGGTATAATGCACATAAAAAGTCAAACCGTTTGAGTTTAACGTTGAAAATTAACAAAGGGGTCTAAAGTGATAGAAATTGAAAGATCAGGGGTCTAAAGTGAGATATTTGAAAGTTTAGGGAGGGGTTTGTCAAATCAGCTGAAAGTTCAGTGGACCAAACTAAAGTTTTCCTTAGTTATTTTAACAACTCACTTTTTTAGAACACCTCAACAACCTCACTATTTTAACAATCAACTTTTACTATTCCATTCAAATATTCTTTTTTAAAGATTTGTTTTTTCATTTTTTTAACTATTAAAGGAAAAAAGAGAAACCAAAAGCCAAAAGGAAGAGGGAGAAATTAATTGTTCAATCAATATGTGAGTGAATAGTAATTTTTAAATTTGGTGAGTATTGTTCACCTAACTTTCTTTCTTTCTTTTTTTTTTTAAAAAAAAGAAAAAAAGTAATGAGGTTAAAAAGTGGATATTTAAATTATTTTGGATAAATTGCCTCATCAAAATAAACAAAAAATAATTTTTGTGAGACTGTAAGAAGGAGTGCTCTTATGTAAAACAAGAATATATATAAAATATTTACCCATGAAATCAAGTTAATCAACTTCATCTTTTCTCTCTTTTGGTGGTTAGGTATACATATTTTTGGGGATATAGACTACTCTAATCTAAAAGCTTAAACTAATGTCAATGCCTATTCACATTTTTTATTGGAGCCAAATAGAATGGGAAACAAGATTTTCCAACTCTTTTTTTATTTTTTTTCTAATTTCATGTTTGACAATTTTTTAAACTCAACTAAAAATTTTTCAACCCAATTAATAAAAATTTTAAAAAATAAAAAATATATATTTAGGGTCGTCGAAACACCTTCGGGTGGTGGCTGGACCACCCTTAAGAGTCTGAGGGTTATCAATTCACCCTCAAGGGATGGATTAGCCTCCCCCAAGTAGCCGTTGGGGATGGTTCAACCACCCCCAAGCAGTTCTTGGGGTGGCTCCAAAATCGCTGTTGGGGGTGGCCGATCCACCACTAGGGGTGGTTCAAAACTACCCATAATTTTGGTTTTTTTTTTAAAAAAAATAATTTTGTTTTTTTAATTATATATATTTTTATATTTTTACTTAATTTTATCAATTATCATCCAAACATAATCTTAACTCTTTTTTCTCCTCAATATTCACACTAAAAAAATGAATTGAGCTCAAAACCAAAAAATCGATTGTTTGAGTGGGCGTTTGAAAGGCTTTAAAATGCGTTTGACACTTAAAAAGTCTATTTGAAGAAAAAATTATCCGTTTGGTCAAATAAATTTCTTTTTTGAAAGTTCTATTAAGGGTAAAAAAAACGTAAAAATTGCCAAAATGCATTTTTGGCAAAAGTTTTAAAATGAAGCTTATGTCAAATTTTTTTTTTTTGGTTGCTTAAAAGCTCTATTTCATAAACGCATTTCCAAAACATGCTTAAAGATACTCGTTTAAGCAGAAGCTGAACTTGTCTACGACCACTTGTTAGAGCAATTTTTAGTATGGTTTAACTAGCGATACTAACCAAAGTATCTTTATCCCAGGTAGAGTTATAACTGACATCACGGTAGTCTTTGAGGCTCTACATATGATGGATGCTCACATGCACGGGCATGGGGATATATTGCTGTAAAGTTGAACATAAGCACGACAGAGTTGAATGGAACTTCTTAGATGAGGTTATGAGGAAGATTGGTTTTGCCGATATATGGGTTTTTTTTTTTTTTTTTTAACTTTGACCTGTGTCCGAACTATGACCTATTCGGTGCTTATTAATGGACAACCCTATGGAAAGATCACACCCACTAGGGGGTTGAGACTAGCTTACCCATTGTCCCCTTATTTTTTTGATTCTTTGTTTGCGCTTTGCCGCTTCAGAGACTATGCTGACGAAAATTCTAAACAAAAAAAACAGGTCAGAAATAAATTGCTATAAAATATAACAATTGGAAAAGATTAGATAAAAAAAATTTAAAAAATTGATTAAAACAATAACGTCAATATTATGAGATAATTAAAGTGTATTAACATTACCCTTGCTTTTGTCAATAGCTCCTCTCCCTCCTCAAACTCCCATTTGCCGCAAACACTAAAATCACAACACATTCATACATCGTCCTTTCCTACTTGACACCAATTCGACCACGTATTTAGATGATCTCTCGTTGATTTTAACTAGAGAAGATTTGGCCCATTTTAAGTAAATGGTAAAATTGTCCACAAAAAATATAAAATGACAAAATTGTCCTACACTTTAAAGGGAGTGGCTCCTCTCCGATTGATTTCAACCGGAGAAGATCCATTTCCTTCTACTAGAGCAAACCTCACCAACAAAAACTGCTGATCCATTTCCTTCTACTAGAGCAAACCTCACCAACAAAAACTGCTGTTAAAAAAAATATTTTTAATACCAATCAAACTGGAAAGTTTATAGAAAATAACGTTTAGGATGATAGTTAAATATTGAAGAATCGTTCGATTCTATTTGTTAATATGTTTTAGAAGTCTGTCTATTTGTTTGTTTTTTTGTTTTTGTTTTTATAATTCAAAAACCATTTGAATTTGATAGAAATCTAAAAATAATTTATATCTTAAAATGATAAACGTGAGTTCTCACAAATATAATGTGTATTGTCTCTGTTTTTTTTTTTTTCCTCCGTTTCATTAGGCGTGGTCCTAACCAATTGAGCTACCCCTTGGGAACAATATTGTCTCTGTTATTATGCTATATAAATGTAGTTTATTTTAATGAAACAAGGGGACAATTCTAGTAACAATCACCAATATTTCTACATAACTGTACTGACAACTAGTTTAAGCGGTTATTCTATTTTAAATAATCATAACCGCAACCGCAATCGCAACCGCAACCAGCAGTTATGTAGTTATTAAAAACTAGTTATTAACAATTTTCATAAATAATTTCATCATTATTTTTTTCTTTAATATAAAACTTCAAATTTTTTAATGTAAATGAGAAACAATGTTCATATTTCATAAAAACACAGAATCGGAATACAAAAGTAAAAAACACTTAAAAAAAAATAATACTTGCAATATTTTCGTTTATGTGACGAACCTTATAATCGGTCCATACGGGCCGGTCCGGTCCGGGCCCAACCCATCCAAATATCTGTCTAAATTCAAAATTCCTGGTCCTAACGTCTTTTGTCACTCTTTTCAGTCTCTTTCTCTCCTGCTCTCGCTCTCACTCCCGCTCCCGCTCAAGCTCTCGCTCTCGCTCTTGCTCTATGTGAAATCGATCTGATTTGATCCGATTTTGATCTGTGAAATTGATCTGTTGGTTTTTGATCTGCTCTCAGCCTCTTTCTCCTCGTGTTTGATCTGCGCTTAGCCTCTCTCTCCGTCTCAGGTACGCTTTTCCAACGATGGACTCCCAAGATTTATTTGGGATTTTATATACTTAGGCTTTTCTTGTTATTCTAGATTTGTTTTTGGGAAATTTTTGACTTGATTTAGGGTTTGGATCAAAACCCTAACCCTTTGCGTGTCCGCCGTTGATGTTCAGCGATTGAACTCGAACGTTTTTTTTTTTCTTCGATTTCCTGGGCGATTAAATTTCAACAACAGTTTGATCCGACATTGGAAACTCTTGAAAGAAATTCAGATCTGGGGTTTGATTGGAATCCAGTGCAATGAAACCCTAATTTCAAAATTCCGAAAGATATAGGGCTTAGATTTAGAGACTCTGATTGAATTTTATGCTCTATTTTTGTGGATTACTATAATATATCAGTGTCATTGGAATTTCCAGATTTGATCAGATAAAGAATGGATGAGATTACTGTAGCTCACGCTCTGATCCAACTTCGTGGTTTAGACTCTGAATCAGACTCTGGTCGCTACTATTTCGGAGTTAAGTGGGGCGTCCGGAGAAGGAGAACGTGCACTCTGGAATGCAACACAGATGAGGCTTACGTGTCTGACATACTGCTCGAACTTCCTGCTTTGATCTCTGAATTTGAGTTTTGCCGCACTTGTTTCAGTGTTAATTGGGGCATTCGGAGAAAGAGATCAAACCCCCTTACGAAACCTTTCAAAGCTATCCAGGTTTCTTCTTCACCCATTGAATGCCGATACTTTGATCTGAATAAACCCATTCCTGCTCAACCAAGAGTGAGAAGGTTTAAGATCTGCAGGGCCAAGAATTCTATTGCTGGTTATGGACCACGATACGTGGTGCCAATATAAGGTTTAGGTGATCAATGATTCATCATCTCATTTTTAGGTTTTTGTCTTTGTTTTCCTTTTTTCCTTCTTTATTTCTTTTGGGTTTTTCATTTTGATTCTGTTTTCTTTTAGAGTTTTTCTTTTTGATTCTTTCTTCTTTTGGGTTTTTCTTTTTGTTTTTATTTCTGTTTCTTTTTTCTTTTGGGTTTTTCTTTTGTCTAAACAATGGTTATTTCCTTTTTAGAAGATTCATTCATTCGTTTTTACAATATAGTTCTTTTTTTTTTGGTTTTGCTAAAAAAAAAGAACTCTTTTGCTGCATGAAGAGCGTTCATTATTTTCTTTTCATTCATTCTTTTATTTTCTTTTTATTTTTTCTTTTTATTTTTTTGCATGTAGATGACACTATGAATGATTTACACCCCCAAACAAATTGAGANTCTTCACCCATTGAATCCCGATGCTTTGATCTGAATAAACCCATTCCTACTCAACCAAGAGTGAGAAGGTTTAAGATCTGCAGGGCCAAGAATTCTATTGCTGGTTATGGACCACGATACGTGGTGCCAATATAAGGTTGATCAATGATTCATCATCTCATTTTTAGGTTTTTGTCTTTGTTTTCCTTTTTTCCTACTTTATTTCTTTTGGGTTTTTCATTTTGATTCTGTTTTCTTTTAGAGTTTTTCTTTTTGATTCTTTCTTCTTTTGGGTTTTTCTTTTTGTTTTTATTTCTGTTTCTTTTTTCTTTTGGGTTTTTGTTTTTTCTTTTGTCTAAAACAATGTTTATTTCCTTTTTAGAAGATTCATTCATTCGTTTTTACAATATAGTTTTTTTTTTTTTTTGGTTTTGGCTAAAAAAAAAGAACTCTTTTGCTGCATGAAGAGCGTTCATTATTTTCTTTTCATTCATTCTTTTATTTTCTTTTTATTTTTTATTTTTATTTTTTTGCGTGTAGATGAAACTGTGAATGATTTACACCCCCAAACAAATTGAGATTTTAATTTTTAATTTTTCTTTTAAAATTTTGACGACATGGCCGAGTGGTAAGGCGGGGGACTTCAAATCCTCTTTCCCCAGTTCAAATCTGGGTGTCGCCTGATTAACAAAAAAATGATTTATTCTCTCTTTTTTGGCTCTTTTTTTTTTTTTTTGGCTCTCTGTATTTGCATATTTCGTTTTGTATTGAGATTTTGGGCAGTTTTTATACTGGGGAGTTTAGGCTTTTGATTTCTGGTATGTACTTCTAAAATTTTGGATTTGAAATTTGATTTTTGGTACTTTTTTCAGTTCCCGAGTCTAATATATTATTCACAAGTATTTACAGTGCGTTCTGGGTTCATTAGTTTGAGTTGTATTCTGTTTGGTTGTTGAGATAGATGAGGGAAATGGAAAAAGTGTGGATCTTTTGGGCTGTCTTGTGATGTAATTTGGTTATCGAATTTTATATCTTGATGAATGCTGCAGATACTGCTGTGGTTTCCCAGCTCTTTACTGTTGTAGGTGGATCTAACGTATGCTTTACATTAGGGATATTGTGGGAGTTTTCACCAAAATCCATTTATCTACAATTCCACAAGAGAGTTGTACTAAAATGCTCCATGATTGATATATCTCCCTTCACTATTATTGAGCTTAGCCCCCATATTCAGCGCCCCTTTTATATCGTAGTAAAGGTTGTTTAATTGATGCTTTTTTTTCTTTTTCTTTTTTTTCCCTTTTGGTATGTGGCATTGATAGAAGCTTTAGTTTTCTACCCCTTTTATCTTCCCTCTTGTTCTACTGAATACCAGTGGCCTCATACAGTGTAACTTATGATTTGCTGAAAGCAAGAATATCTGGTGCAAAACTCCTATTTATCTTTTGCTGATACCTCATAAAGATGGTGGCTAGAAGGGTCCACCATAAGGAAGCAGTTCTCTTTGCTTTCTCTGAACCATGATATAATGATTATAAGAATGTATTGATCTCTGGAATATCTTAATTAAGTAGTTGCAAAGGAACTGAAACTATTAGACAAGGATCTATAAAATTTCAGGGCCCATGCTTTTGACTTTTGAAATGAGCTTTGCGCATTGTGTATTCTGAAGAAGTGGATGAATAAAAGCACCTTGCATCGTTCTGAATCAGTTTAATTCCCTTTAAAATTTAAGTTCTGAGAGGCCAAAAGGAGATGGAAGTCAGTTGGTGGCAGGTTATATACAAGGGAGTACTCCCAACCGAAGGTTCATCCATACTTAGATTAAGAAACCTGATCCTGGACGATATATACACATCCATGACGGTTTTGTGCGAAAAAATGCAGTTTGTATTTAAGGATGAATAATCTTTCTGGACCGCTTTGTTTGTTTGTTTGTTGTTCATAATTCTTAACTTATTTAAGTAATTTTCATATTCAGCTTTCAGCTTTCTTAGAAATCCATGATATAATGAGAAGGGTTGGGCAACAGTTTCTTATCTTATATACGTGCAGTTGATGGATTTTTCCATGTTTTACGTAAGAAGCTTATATTTGCAATTATCTTGAATGTTGCTCTATATGGACAAATATATATGCTGTTCATGATCAAGAAAATGAGTATTAGCTTAAAAAAAACAAAAGAAACAAAGAGAAGAAAGAACTATGATAATGAGTACTAATTTGCTGAACCATATTCATTTTCATGTGTTGTATGCCTAGGAAATATTATGGTCTGTTTGGTTGTATTTATGTCCTTTTCTTATCTTCTATGTGATTGTGGGTATAATAATTCTGCTTAAGGTGAAAATTAAAAGAGCAGACGGCAGCCCTCTACTTGGCATCATGGAAACCCTGTAGTCTAGTTACTTTATTAGAGAAATGTTATTTATTGTCCATAGTTGTTTGGTGAGCCCTATGGCTGCAAGGGGGCTTTGCCTAACAAGCTTGAGCATGATGTACACAGTTTGACAAACCTAACTCATTCTTGAGGGGCTCAAGCTTGATTCAAGTAAGTAACATTTAATATAGATCCGTAACTTAAAATGTATCTGTTATAAAAAAATGGTTGGTATATTTATCCTAAAGTATGCATTAAGTAAATATAAATAGTTGTGTATGCCTATAAGCAAGCTTAACTGAGTTTGAGTTTGAATTGACTATTAAATGAATCTAGCCAAGTTTAAGAGCTTTAGCCACCTATGTTTTGACCTGATTAGATGGTAAGCTAAATGAATTAGAGAGGTTTGAATACTCCGAAATTTTTTCTCTGCTAAGCGTGACCAATAAATTATCCTGTGTATATTTTACTGTACAATTGATTTCTTTTGATTTATTATCTTGGATGTTGTTCCAATCACGTTGGGACTCATCTATAGTATAGTTCTCATTTTAGTTTCGATTTTTTGATTTTCATGTATCAAAGTATCATTACAGTGATTTACACTTTCACCTTTCTCCGCCCTAGGTGCCTTTGAAGATCTAGACATTATCCACGTTGATGTTACTGTGGATCCTGTGAGGGATTTAGAGGTTATTAGCGCAGAATTGCGGCTAAAGGTGTATTTTCTGTTAGTCTTGAATTTAGTCTCTTGAGCTCCCGTTTTACAGTACTTCTCTAAGTATGTCTACTTCCCTAAACCTTAAGTGATTCCAAATGTGTTGCATTCTGAAGGGTTGATTAGGATCGTATAACTTATTATAGTGATACTTTATATGATATTCAGTCAACTTCTTTTTTGGTATCGACCAGAATATTGCTAATTCCTCCATTGACTGGAATTTATGATTTATGTTATATGGAAATTTGGGAATAATCTAATGCTAGTGACCTGAACATGTATATGGTGTATACACTTGTATGAAGGAGTTGTCTTACGACAGAAAAGTATTGGTAACCATTGCCCTCTCAAACATGCTCCTGGAATTTTGCCCGAAGCAGTCTGGAGTTTCGTTGTCTCCATTACTGTAAATGATGTTCCTAATTTTGAACACCTGTGGATCACATGGCTGACATGCTTAGGACTTGCAACGACACTTGGTGGATTAGTTCACTTGTTTGTCTTAAATATTTGAGGAACAAAATCTAGTGGCCCTTTTTAGTAAGTGTTTTTTGCACAGATGTAGAAACTAACAGTCAAAGTAACGGTCTGATAAGAGGAGTTCTTAGCTTTACCCACAAAGACACACATACATAATGTCTTGTTCAAGAATTTAAGCAGCTCATAAGCCGTACCTTTAGTGTCGAGACTCGAGACCTTGTACCATACCCGTGTTCTTCAGTATTGATAGGGCCTGTTTGGGATTGTGTTTGAGGGACCTAAAAGTGCGTTTAACACTTAACAAGTCTGTTTGAAGAAAAAATAGTCGTTTGGTAAAAAAAATTAAAATAGCTTTTAAGGGTCCCGAAAGCCTAAAAATAGTCGAAATGCACTTTTGGCAAAAGCTTAAAAATGAAGCTTTTGCCAAAAAGCGATTTTTGACTTAAAAGCTATATTTCTCAAACGTAATACCAAATATGTTCTAAATCTACTTTACTAGAAAAACGGAAATTTGTATCTGCTAGGGTTTTTAGGTCTGTATAGCCTATTGCTTATGCATTCCTTTAACAGTTGTAACTTTCAGATTTGAATATGACATGCTGCCTATAAAAAGCTTTTTGCATATCATGTAAACCTTACAGTTATAATGGTTGTTTGTATTTGAGCAAGTCTATCCAGCAACAAAGATAGATAGTGTGTAGCTATGACAACTACATTGTACTTTGCTACAGTGCCTTTCCGAAGATTATAAAGACTGGTTTTTTGGCAATTAATCTGATATACTTCTTCACTGCAGGACCTGATGAGGTAATATATCTTCCTTAATAGTTTTTATGATCATTCTCTTTTGTTTGCTGCTCTCCCTTTTCTTTCTCAAGTAGCGTGACTATTTGTCAGAGTGCTTTCTTCTCATCTGTGTTACTTTCAGAATCTATGACGCCTTCGCATTTGTGTTACTTTCAGTAGATATAAAGTTGATGAACCATTAAGTCAACCTGGACTTCACCATCATCACTCATATTTGATGACATGAACATTGTTTGTGTTACCATTTCCCTCATTATTACCTTAATGAATTAATGACTGAATCTCTAAGTGAACCTTTATTTTGTAGGTGAAATGCTGGCAAATTAGACGGCAGTCAAAGGCTCCTCAAGCTGCTGGGGCCATCCATACTGATTTTGAGAGAGGATTCATTTGTGCTGAGGTTACCTAGCTCATTATTTTTGAATTCATCTTGATTCCAACTATTANTGAGGGACTGTTTTATGGATGCAAAAATAATGGTGTATATGTGTGTGTACTTTTACAAGTTGGCATCATACAAATGCCCAAGCTTGGGATGGGGTTGACTAATTTCAAGCCCAAATGTAGAGGCCCAAATATGTTCTTTTATGTTAATCCCTGTCCTGTGGTTTGCTCCAGTCCTGATGAAACCATTGAAAAAATGTTGCGGAACTTGCGCACAATTTACTATTATAGAATGTATCATACTAATGGTTTATTATAACACTTGTATGCAATTGGATGAAACCTTAAGTATGTTCTACTGTTACAGTTTATTGCAGTCTTTGGGCCTCTTTAGATGTATGCAAATATTATCACAATGGCTGGCCATGTTAGCTCCTAACTTTGCTGCATCAACAGGTGGTATGGGACCTAGAATACAAACAATGTGCTTTGTGATATCTTTTAACTTCTCAGATAGTTATTCTCTATTTTACCGAATGGTTATAATTTCTCTGATGTTAGGTAATTCTTAGACTAGGCCTTATGAGGGCATTATGAATTTACTAGTTGCTTGGATTTAGAGGCTTTTTGAAGTTCAAAAATCCCTAACCGATGGTTTTGTTCGGAAAAGTTTTCCATTAAACGAATAATTCTTATGATGGATATTTAATTGTTTGAAAAAAATTATGATTTTAAGAATGACTTGCACTCTGTTATGGTGCGTAAGGTACTCAAAAAGGTGAAATCGTATGTATGTGAGTAAACGTTATTAATATTTAGTTATGATTTTAAGAATGACTTGAACTCGGTTATGGTTCGTAAGGTACTCAAAAAGGTGAAATCGTATGTATGTGAGTAAAAGTTATTAATATTTAGTGCACCATGCACTTGATAGTTTCAAGCATATGCTCTATGCAACCTGTCTCACCCCAATGCCACTTCAGCTAGTTATTATTATTTGGTTAGTGCTTTTATTTAGATTTTGAATCTGCGTTTATACTTTGTAGGAAATTTTATTATGCTGATGAATGATGCTCCTAATGATGATTTTTTATTGTCTACGAATTCACATTGCCCCTTCATTTCTTTCCAAATTGTCTACCCATATGTCCATATTGGGAATAGCAATGTTTGCACTGAAAGAAATGTTCTAAAACTTGCTTCTTTTGTGTTACCTAACTGTAGGATATTGAATTTATGGAAAGGAGGATAGAAGATCTTGAAAAGAGCATGAAGAGGAGCAACGACAAGGAGCTAAAAATAGGGCATGAAGTCCGTGATAAGGTTTGTGCTTGATATTTTCAAGCAATATCTTTATTTGAACATGTAACCTTTCTTTTCATGTTTTACCAAGTCATATATCTTGTCTGGACTGTCTTGTCCATTGTGAGGTTGCTTGTGCCATATGAAATGTTCTTTCCGGTTGGTTTGGGTTGTCTTGGTTGTTTGTTGGTGGACTGCTGGTAGCGCTCGGAATGCTAATGTGTGGAAGATAGTGCCCCTTGTCTCTTGTTGTGTCTTTTGAGGGAAATCAATGACATGAATTTTGAGGACCATGAGCGGATGGTGGAGGGCTTGAGTCTTTTTTCTTCTATACTCTTTATCCTGTCTTTGTTTCCCCTTTAGAGCTCAGTTATTATGATTTATTTTTTGTTTTTTTCCCCTTTACTTAGCTAGGTGATTTCTGTTATATATTTCCTGTGTACATAGAGTCGTCTTACGCTTTTTATGATAATTCGATTACTGATAATATATATATATTGTGAGATAAAAATATAGAGTCGTCTTACGCTTTTTATGATAATTCGATTACTGATAATATATATATATTGTGAGATAAAAATGTAGTAGCTACATATATTTTTGATACCACTCCGGGTTTTGTTAAGTCTTAATGGTTGCTGTCATCCTTTGCTGTTTATTGCTTCTTTAGCGTGGCCAAATGTATGAGATCACTCCACCATTGCACCTGGTGCCGATGGGAGCTCACTCCACCACCTTTGCGAAGGTCTTTTTGCTACCACCTTTCTTCATCTCTTTCCCCGTTAAAACTGCGGAAGAACCACCCACAATGGTTGGCTGCGAACCTCCAATGGGCTGGCATGTGGGAAAAATTCGGCTCCCTTTGCCAATAGGTAAACCAAGGAAAGACACAACCTTGCTCATCTCAACGGCAAAGCTGCTCTATCACTTCCCTTCTCGCTCCTCTGGGACTGCCACTCCCAAACTCTGCTACCTCTAGAAACCAGCCCGACCTATTAGTGTTCCTGAGCAATGAATGCCTTGTTTCCAATCCTTGATGATTTGAAAAACTTGGTCACATTTGTCCTTCGAACCAACTCCTCCAGTGAGTTCAACAGACAAACAACACCCAGCTTACCCAACAGCATTGCTCAGGAAAATCCTCGGCTCCTTTCAACCAAACGAAGAACTGAACACCCCTCTGCTACTGAGAGCTCAAAGGCATTTGCCTCTACATAAAACCAGCTCTAGAAACCCATCATAGACAACCAAAACCAAAGGCTCCAGCCATGCCAACATCAGAGAGCACGTGCTGGCGAGAGGGAGAAAAGAGAGGAAGAGAGAAAACTCCTGGAGTAAGATCCATTTCATTGTTGGACTCTTAGATGGTTTCAGTTGGACATGGACATATATATAAAAAATTATATAAAATATGGTGTATAAACTTGTATGAAGGAGTTGTCTTACGACAGAAAAGTATTGGTAACCATTTCCCTTTCAAACATGCTCCTGGAATTTCTTTGTCTCCATTACTGTAAATGATGTTCCTAATTTTGAACACCTGTG
Source organism: Carpinus fangiana (assembly GCA_006937295.1). Taxonomy (NCBI): domain Eukaryota; kingdom Viridiplantae; phylum Streptophyta; class Magnoliopsida; order Fagales; family Betulaceae; genus Carpinus; species Carpinus fangiana. The sequence goes on from CM017322.1 coordinate 26,794,298, forward strand.
GATCACATGGCTGACAGGCTTTGGACTTGCAACGACACTTGGTGGATTAGTTCACTTGTTTGTCTTAAATATTTGAGGAACAAAATCTAGTGGCCCTTTTTAATAAGTCTTTTTTGCACAGACATAGAAACTAACAGTCAAAGTAACGGTCTGATAAGAGGAGTTCTTAGCTTTACCCACAAAGACACACATACATAATGTCTTGTTCAAGAATTTAAGCAGTTCATAAGCCATACCTTTAGTGTCGAGACTTGAGACCATGTACCATACCCGTGTTCTTCGGTATTGCTAGGGCTTGTTTGGGATTGCATTTGAGGGACCTAAAAGTGCGGTTAACACTCAAAAAGTCTGTTAGAAGAAAAAATAGTCATTTGGTAAAAAAAATTAAAATCGCTTTTAAGGGTCCCGAAAGCCTAAAAATAGTCTAAACGCACTTTTGGCAAAAGCTTAAAAATGAAGCTTTTGCTAAAAAGCTATTTTTGACTTAAAAGTTTTATTTCTCAAACGGAATACCAAACATGCTTTAAATCTATTTTACTGGTAAAACGAAAATTTGTATCTGCTAGGGTTTTCAGGTCTGTATAGCCTATTGCTTGTGCATTCGTTTAACAGTTGTAACTTTCAGATTTGAATATGACATGCTGCCTATTAAAACCTTTCTGCATATCATGTAAACCATACAGTTATAATGGTTGTTTGTATTTGAGCAAGTCTATCCAGCAACAGAGATAGATAGTATATGTAGCTATGACAAATACATTGTACTTTGCTACAGTGCCCTTCTGAAGATTATAAAGACTGGTTTTTCGGCAATTAATCTGATATACTTCTTCACTGCAGGACCTGATGAGGTAATATATCTTCCTTGATAGTTTTTATGATCATTCTTTTTTGTTTGCTGCTCTCCCTTTTCTTTCTCAAGTAGCGTGACTATTTGTCAGAGTGCTTTCTTCTCATCTGTGTTACTTTCAGAATCTATGACGCCTTCGCATTTGTGTTACTTTCAGTAGATATAAAGTTGATGAACCATTAAGTCAACCTGGACTTCACCATCATCACTCATATTTGATGACATGAACATTGTTTCTGTTACCATTTCCCTCATTATTACCTTAATGAATTAATGACTGAATCTCCGAGTGAACTTTTATTTTGTAGGTGAAATGCTGGCAAATTAGACGGCAGTCAAAGGCTCATCAAGCTGCTGGGGCCATCCATACTGATTTTGAGAGAGGATTCATTTGTGCTGAGGTTTCCTAGCTCATTATTTTTGAATTCATCTTGATTCCAACTATTATTGGTCATTTTCCTTTTCTTCTAACACAACTTTAAAATTTGCGATGGCATTGTGACCATTAGTAATGCAGCCCTAAACACTTTCTCCAAAACTCTCTAAGCCACGCTAGGTGTATGCCTGTATTGTTTCCAGGGGCAGGGGAGGACCACTGCTAAAACCTCCTTTGCCACCTTCAACTTAACTGTTTCCTTCACTACCACTGTCGCACCTCCTCTTTCCTAGCTAGAGTCAACACGGTTTTTACCACCATGAGATGTTACCCTGTTTTCAGTAAAATGTTGATGTTGGAGTTTCATCAAACAAGTTATTTAATGTTACCATGCGGATAATTGCAAAAAGCAAATGCACTGGTTTTCAAGTTGTCAAAATACTTCAAAAGCATAACCAGGAGTAGAAACTTCTTATCATGGTCCAAAAGTCACCCAATAGTTCTTGTAGATATTTGATTCTAATTGTTTTCTATGTTATTGATGTATACGGTAAACCCTTCAAATTTACTGACTTGGTTTTATGATGATGTTTAGGTAATGAAATTTGAAGATCTAAAGGAACTTGGTAGTGAGTCGGCTGTAAAGGTAGATATCTTATATGGTTGTGAACTTTTACTTCTTCTTTGCAGTGCTACACAAGTGAATACGCAGCTCCTTTTTTCTTTTCTTTGTTTCTTTGGGTGGGGATGGGGGGTCCATTGTAGGTCTATTCGTTTTATGCGCAACATAAATAGGAGTTTAGCTTTCTCCAATCCCTTAAAGCACAGACAGATATTTAAGAGCATCCTCCTCTTTTTCTTTTAACAAAATTGGTTATTATAATTGAAAGTTTGGACCTCATACTACAGATTTAGGGTTCTAGGGGTTTCAATTGGCTAAGCAGCCCTAGGCTAAGTGTGGTGTGTGAGTGATTGTAGCCTAGCTTCCCTGGAGCTAGAGATTTCACTGAAGTGTGGCAAACATTAACATATGGTAATCTTGCGATTATGTAGAATTGACAACAATGAAGACCATTCATGAGATGGTAGAATTATAAATGTCTTATTGGTTTTCACTTTGCTTTGTTTCGGAATGATCCTTAATCACATGGCGTTTACCTCCAAATTGCAACTGAAATGCCATTTATTTCAACCATAAGTTAATTTTCTACAATTCTTCTTGTTTGTGTTTTTGTTGAATTGGTCCAACTTTTTGAGGATTGTCTGAATTCCTTGTTTGTTTCTAGTTTGGAATTAAACCCCTAATGCTTTTTTCTTTTTCTTTATCTTTTTTCACAGTCAGGAGGGGAAAACTTATGTGGTTCAAGATGGAGACATTATATTTTTCAAGTTTAATGTTTCTTGGGGTGGGATGAAGTGAAATATAAATTTTCACTTGGTCATTGAATTACTTTTACCGAATTTGACGTTTTGTCATTAGATTACTTGTGAGCTTTTATCACCAAGAGGGGATGAAAAGAAGTATAAAACACTTGTATTCCGTTTTATGAGTTTGATAAAATAAAGAAATTGGCTGCTGACTTTTGAGAGCCAAGAGGCTATGGTACTTCAATGTAAGGAGGAGATTGTGGCAACACCCAAATTGGGAGGCAAAAATGGCCTCTAGCATGTATTCAGTATTCTTAACGTGTCCTTCAATGTTTTGCACCATGCCTGGGATTTTTCAAGCCTGTTTGCATGTCCTATTTTTTGCTTCAAGCTTAGGTTTGGGAATTTAAGCCAATTCTAATCCAGCATGTCGATCTTATTGTTGAATGAGTATGTATATATAAAAGAGAATTGCTACACATACTCCTAAGTGCTCACTTCCTAACGCACCAGTGAAAATTACCATTAAATAATTTGCTCACTTCCTGACGCGTTAGTGAAAATTACTGTTAAATAATTTCAATTGGTAGTAATTTTTACTGCCATGATAGAGAGCGAACATTTATTGGGAAAAAAAATAAAAGATTGATAAAACTTAATATCTGTTTGTTTTGACGTAAAACATTTTCAATATCTTTGGGTGTTTGATTGTGTTTCTAAAACTTGATCAACTTGAAAAACAATTTTGGTCAATCCTTAAACACATATTCTTAAGTTCTCACTTCCTGACGTAACAGTGAAAATTACCATTAAGTAATTTCATTTATTTTTTTATTCTATATCAATTTTTACTGCAATGACAGAGAGCAAACATTTATTGGGAAAAAAAACGGAAGATTGATAAAACTTAATATCTGTTTATTTTGATGTAAAACATTTCCAATATCTTTGGTGTTTGATTTTGTTTCAAAAACTTGTTCAACTTGAAAAACATTTTTGGTCAATCGTTAAACACCATATTTTTTGTGAAATAATATGCTTATATTGTTTTTTAATGGCAAACTTCCCGGTTGACATGTCTGCAAAACGTGAGAAAATCATATATGCTTGGAAAATATTTGGGTTACTGCAGCAAGTGCATGACTTAATTAGAAAATATTACCAATTGAATATGCAATGAGCCTATAAGGGACAATTTGTATCTTGAAATGATAAACGTGAGTTTTCACAAATATAACGTGTATTGTTTCCGTTATTATGCTATAGAAATGTAGTTTATTTTAAAGAAAAAAGGGGACAATTTCAGTAATAATCATCGATACTTTATATAGGTAGATAGTAAATTCCTTATAGTATATCTAAAGCCTTTCAACTCTTCTTAAGTAGGGTTGGTGTTGTCTTGGGTAGGAGTGTACCACTGCCTACGATCACATAATCGTAATGGCAACTGGTTCAAGCGGTTATTCTATTTTAAATAACCACAACCGCAACCATCAATTATGTGGTTATTGAAAACCAATTATTAACAGTTTTCATAAATAATTTCATTATTTTTTTTCTTTAATATAAAACTTCAATTTTTTTTTTTTTGATATGTCCGCACAAGAGGGAGGAGGAGGATGATCAAATATTTTAATTTAAATTTTTTTTTTTGACATGTTCACACAAGGAAATGGGGAGGGGGGATTCGAATTAGTGACCTCTGCTTTATGAGGCATAGTCCACAGTCGATTGAGCTACCCGTTGGGAACCAAATATTTTAATTTAAATGAGAAACAATGTTANTTTATATAGGTAGATAGTAAATTCCTTATAGTATATCTAAAGCCTTTCAACTCTTCTTAAGTAGGGTTGGTGTTGTCCTGGGTAGGAGTGTACCACTGCCTACGATCACATAATCGTAATGGCAACTGGGTCAAGCGGTTATTCTATTTTAAATAACCACAACCGCAACCATCAATTATGTGGTTATTGAAAACCAATTATTAATAGTTTTCATAAATAATTTCATCATTTTTTTTCTTTAATATAAAACTTCAAATTTTTTTATTTTTTATTTTTATATTTCTGCACAAGAGGGAGGAGGGAGGAGGAGGAGGATCAAATATTTTAATTTTTTTTTTTTTTTTTTGACATGTCCACACAAGGGAAGGGGGAGAGGAGATCCGAACTAGTGGCCTCTGCTTTATGAGACGTAATCCACAATTGATTGAACTAACCTTTGGGAACCAAATATTTTAATTTAAATGAGAAACAATGTTATTATTTCATAAAAACACAGAATCGGAATACAAAAGTAAAAAACACTTGCAAACAAATAATACTTGCAATTTTTTCGTTTAAGTGAAGCAAGTTATCTTCGTACCATACGGGCCGGGCCGGGCCGGTCCGGGCCCAACCCGTCCAAATATCTGTCTAAATTCAAAATTCCTGGTCCTAACGTCTTTTGTCACTCTTTTCAGTCTCTTTCTCTCCCGTTCTCGCTCTCGCTCTCACTCCCGCTCCCGCTCTCGCTCTCTGTGAAATCGATCTGATTTTGATCTGTGAAATCGATCTGTCGGTTTTTGATCTGCTCTCAGCCTCTTTCTCCTCGTGTTTGATCTGCGCTCAGCCTCTCTCTCTTGTTCATTCAAATCAGAATCGCTCGCTAATTTGCTCACGATTTTCGCTAATTATTGCAATCATGCCGTTTGGCAACAGCTCTTATTTCAGATTCAGAGTGTGGGATTTTCGCAGTGTCCAACTCATCGAAGATCTCTCCCTCTCGCGCTCACACGCGCCGGATGAGGTTCCCATTGAATTTCGCGCCACTGAGTACCTCAAAATCAAGAAAATGGGCAATGGCGATCGTCAGGTGTCCGTCGCGCAAGCGCGATCTCGCACGCGATCGAAAACCTTCTGGGTCCCCAAACGCGCGGCTCTCTTGTGCGATGGTGGCGCTCGCATGTTGTCCTTGCTTTCGGACGTGGGTGCCCCCGCAGAGCATCAGGAGGCGGTATCGCGAGATATCTCATCGGCGGCCGCCGCTCGATCTGCCGGGATGGGAACGTCGCCGATCCTGGTAACGTTAGAACACACGACGATACTTATAGTTGATGATGATCCATCCGATGAACTGATGGATATGGGTTTGAGGGAGTCCATGGCGGTAGATGTGGCGAGGCCCATCCCGGCCACTCGATCTGCGATTGAGGGATTGAAGAAGGTAACCTTTGAATTTGAAGATGGGCTTCGGTCGATCGGAGAGTGCATTATTTGCACGGAAGAATTTGAGGGTGGGCTCGAACTCACGCGGCTGCCGTGCTCCCATGTCTATCATGGAGATTGCATTGTCAAGTGGCTGGAGACGAGTCACCGCTGTCCCCTCTGCCGCTACCCATTGCCCTATGTTCGGTGAGATGGGGAAGGATTTTAATTTTTTTTTTTCTTATTTAGGGTTTCATTTTTTTATTAATTTTTTTTTTTTATACGGATATAATTTTTTTTCCTCCCATTTTTTTTTGTTTGTTTATTAATTAGGGTTTCGTCTTCTTCTTTTTTTTTTTTTTTTTTTTTTTTTTCTTTTTAATGATTAGTTGTTATGAGTTCTTTGTAAACCACAATTTTTTTGATGTTGGATTCAAAGTGAGTCCCAAATTCTTCAGTTTACACCAAACTTTGGTGTGCGCACGCACTCACACCAAAGTTTTTCTTTTTGATTCTTTCTTCTTTTGGGTTTTTGTTTTTGTTTTTATTTTTGTTTCTTTTTTCTTTTGTCTAAACAATGGTTATTTCATTTTTAAAAGATTCATTCATTCATTTTTAACAATATAGTCCTTATTTTTGGTTTTGGCTCAAAAAAGGAATTCTTTTGCTGCATGAAGAGCGTTCATTATTTTCATTTCATTCATTCTCTTATTTTTTATTTTTTGCGTGTAGATGACACTATGAATGATTTACACCCTCAAACAAATTGAGATTTTTTTTTTCTAAAATTTTGACGACATGGCCGAGTGGTAAGGCGGGGGACTTCAAATCCTCTTTCCCCAGTTCAAATCTGGGTGTCGCCTGATTAACCAAAAAATGATTCATCCTCTCCTTTTTAGGCTTTTTTATTTTTATTTTTTGGCTCTCTGTANCTTTTTTCTTTAAGGTTTTTCTTTTTTCTTTTGTCTAAACAATGGTTATTTCCTTTTTAAAAGATTCATTCATTCATTTTTAACAATATAGTCCTTATTTTTGATTTTGGCTCAAAAAAGGAACTCTTTTGCTGCAAGAAGAGCGTTCATTATTTTCATTTCATTCATTCTCTTATTTTTTATTTTTTGCGTGTAGATGACACTATGAATGATTTACACCCCCAAACAAATTGAGATTTTCTTTTTCTTTTTTTTGATTTTTTTTTTCTAAAATTTTGACGACATGGCCGAGTGGTAAGGCGGGGGACTTCAAATCCTCTTTCCCCAGTTCAAATCTGGGTGTCGCCTGATTAACCAAAAAATGATTCATCCTCTCCTTTTTAGGCTTTTTTATTTTTTATTTTTGGCTCTCTGTATTTGCATATTTCATTTTGTATTGAGATTTTGGGCAATTTTTATACTGGGGAGTTTAGGTTTTTGATTTCTGGTATGTACTTGTAAAATTTTGGATTTTGAATTTGATTTCTGATACTTTTCCTTTCTTGAGTCTAATAAATTAATCACAAGTATTTACAGTGCATTATGGGTTCATTAGTTTGAGTTGTATTCTGTCTGGTTGTTGAGATATATGAGGGAAAGGGAAAAAGTGTGGATCTTTTGGGGGCTGTCTTGTGAGGTAATTTGTTTATCGAATTTTATATCCTGATTAATGCTGCAGATACTGCTGTGGTTTCCCAACTCTTTACTGTTGTAGGTGGATCTAACGTACCCTTTACATTAGGGATATTGTGGGAGTTTTCACTAAATTCCATTTATCTACAATTCCCCAAGAGAGTTGTACAAAAATGCTCCATGATTGATATATCTCCCTTCACTATTATTGAGCTTAGCCCCCATATTCAGTGCCCCTTTTATATTGTAGTAAAGGTTATAAATTCTGCCAGATCACAAGGTTGTTTAATTGATGCTAAATGTTTTTTTTTTATCTTCTTCTTCTTTTTTTTTATCTTTTTTTTTTTGCCCTTTTGGTATGTGGCATTGATGGAAGTTTTAGTTTTCTTCCCCTTTTATCTTCTCTCTTCTTCTACTGAATACCAGTGGCCTCATACAGTGTAACTTATGATTTGCTGAAAGCAAGAATATCTGGTGCATAACTCCTATTTCTCTTTTTTCTGATACCATATCATAAAGATGGTGGCCAGAAGGGTCCACCATAAGGAAGCAGTTCTCTTTGCTTTCTCTGAACCATGATATAAATGATTATAAGAATGTATTGATCTCCGGAATATCTTAATTAAGTAGTGGCAAAGGAACTGAAACTATTAGACAAGGATCTATAAAATTCCAGGGCCCATGCTTTTGACTTTTGAAATGAGCTTTGTACATTATGAGTAATCTGAAGAAGTGGAAGAATAAAAGCACCTTGCATCGTCCTGAATCAGTTTAGTTCCCTTTAAAATTTAAGTTCTGAGAGGCCAAAAGGAGATGGAAGTCAGGTGGTGGCAGGTTATGTACAAGGGAGTACTCCCAACAGAAGGTTCATCCATACTTAAATTAAGAAACGTGATCCTGGACGACATATACACATCCATGACAGTTTTGTGCGAAAGAATGCAGTTTGTATTTAAGGTTGAATAATCTTTCTGGACTGCTTTGTTTGTTTGTTTGTTGTTCATAATTCTTAACTTATTTAAGTAATTTTCATATTCAGGTTTCAGCTTTCTTAGAAATTCAAGATATAGCTGGATTGGTGAGAGGTGCTCATGAAGGACAAGGGTTGGGCAACAGTTTCTTATCTCACATACGTGCAGTTGATGGATTTTTCCGTGTTTTAAGTAAGAAGCATATATTTGCAATTATACATGTTTGAATGTTGCTCTATATGGACAAATATATATGCTGTTCATGATCAAGAAAATGAGTATTAGCTAAAAAAAAACAAAAGAAAGAAAGAGAAGAAAGAAGTACGATAATGAATACTAATTTGCTGAACCATATTCATTTTCAGGTGCTGTATGCCTCGGAAATGTTATGGTCTGTTTGGTTGTATTTATGTACTTTTGTTATCTTCTATGTGATTGTGGGTATAATAATTCTGCTTAAGGTGAAAATTAAAAGAGCATACGGCAGCCCTCTACTTGGCATCATGGAAACCCTATAGTCTAGTTACTTTATTAGAGAAATGTTATTTATTTTCCATAGTTGTTTGGTGAGCCCTATGGCTGCAAGGGGCTTTGTCTAACAAGCTTGAGCATGATGTACACAGTTTGACAAACCTAACTCATGCTTGAGGGGCTCAAGCTTGATTCAAGTAACATGTAATTTAGATCCGTAACTTAAAATGTATCTGTTATAAAAAAATGGTTGGTATTTTTATCCTAAAGTATGCATTAAGTAAATATAAATAGTTTTGTATGCCTAATAGCAATCTTAACTGAGTTTGAGCTTGAATTGACTATTAAATGAATCTAGCCAAGTTTAAGAGCTTTAGCCACATATGTTCTGACCTCATTAGATGGTAAGCTAAACGAATTACAGAGGTTTGAATACTCTGAAATTTTTTCCCTGCCAAGCGTGACCAATAAATTATCCTGTGTATATTTGACCGTACAATTGATTTCTTTTGATTTATTATCTTGGATGCTGTTGCAATTATGTTGGGACTCATCTAGAATATAGTTCTCATTTTAGTTTCGCTCTTTCGATTTTCATGTGTCAAAGTATCATTACAGTGATTTACACTTCCAACTTTCTCCGCCCTAGGTGCCTTTGAAGATCTAGACATTATCCACGTTGATGATATTGTGGATCCTGTGAGGGTTTTAGAGGTTATTAGTGCATAATTGAGGCTGAAGGTATATTTTCTATTAGTCTTGAATTTAGTCTCTTGAGCTCCCATTTTACCGTACTTTCTCTAAGTATGTCTACTTCCCTAAAGCTTAAGTGATTCCAAATGTGTTGCATTCTGGAGGGTTGATTAGGATCGTATAACTTATTATAGTGATACTTTATATGATATTCAGTCAGCTTTATTTTTGGTTTTGAGCAGAATATGGCTAATTCCTCCATTGACTGGAATTTATGATTTATGTTATATGGAAATTTGGGAATAATCTAGCGCTAGCGACCTGAACATGTATAGGCTGTGTGTAAAAGAGTAAGAAAGAGAGATTCAATTACAAGGACGTGAGTGAGGGATTGTTTTATGGATGGAAAAATAATGGTGTATGTGTGTGTACTTTTACAAGTTGGCATCATACAAATGCCCAAGCTTGGGATGGGGTTGACTAATTTCAAGCCCAAATGTAGAGGCCCAAATATGTTCTTTTATGTTAATCCCTGTCCCGTGGTTTGCTCCAGTTCTGATGAAACCATCGAAAAAATGTTGCGGAACTTGCGCACAATTTACTATAATAGAATGTATCATACTAATGGTTTATTATAACACTTGTATGCAATTGGATGAAACCTTAAGTATGTTCGACTGTTACGGTTTATTGCAGTCTTTGGGCCTCTTTAGATATATGCAAATATTATCACAATGGCTGGCCGTGTTAGCTCCTAACTTTGCTGCCTCAACAGGTGGTATGGGACCTAGAATGCAAACAATGTGATTTGTGATATCTTCTAACTTCTCAGATAGTTATTCTCTATTTTACCGAGTGGTTATAATTTCTCTGATGTTAGGTAATTCTTAGACTAGGCCTTATGAGGGCATTATGAATGTACTAGTTGCTCGGATTTAGAGGCTTTTTGAAGTTCAAAAATCCCTAACCGATGGTTTTTGTTTTTGTTCAGAAAAGTTTTCCATTAAACAAATGATTCTTATGATGGATATTTAATCGTTTGGAAAAATTTTATGATTTTAAGAATGACTTGCACTCTTTTATGGTGCATAAGGTACTTAAAACGGTGAAATCGTATGTATGCGAGTAAAAGTTACTAATATTTAGTGCACCATGCACTTGATAATTTCAAGCATATGCTCTATGCAACCTGTCTCACCCTTATGCCACTTCAGCTAGGTATTATTATTTGGTAAGTGCTTTTATTTAGATTTTGTATCTGCATTTATACTTCATAGGAAATTTTATTATGCTGATGAATGTTGGTCCTATTGATGAATTTTTATGGTCTACGAATTCTTTTTTCAGTATCCCCATAGTATTGCCCCTTCATTTCTTTCCAAATTGTCTACCCATACATATTGGGAATAGCAATGCTTGCATTGAAAGAAATGTTCTAAAACTTGCTTCTTTTATGTTACCTAACTGTAGGATATTGAATTTATGGAAAGGAGGATAGAAGATCTTGAAAAGAGCATGGAGAGGAGCAATGACAAGCAGTTAAAAATAGAGCATGAAGTCTGTGATAAGGTTTGTGCTTGATATTTTCAAACAATAATCTTTATTTGAACATATAACCTTTCTTTTCATGTTTTACCAATCTTATATCTTGTCTGGACTGTCTTCTGCATTGTGAGGTTGCTTGTCCCATATGGAATTTTTTCCTGTTGGTTTGGGTTGTCTTGGTTGTTTGTTGGTGGACTGCTGGTAGCACTTGGAATGCTAATGTGTGGAAGATAGTGCCCCCTTGTCTCTTGTTGTGTCTTTTGGGGGAAATCGAGGGCATGAATTTTGAAGACCGTGAGCGGATGGTGGAGGGCTTGAGTCCTTTTTCTTCTACACTCTTTATCCTGTCTTTGTTTCCCCTTTGGAGCTTAGTTATTATATTTTCTTTTTTGTTTTTTCCCCTTCTACTTAGATAGGTGTTTTCTCTTATATATTTCCTGTGTACCTAGAGGCTTCTTACACTTTTTATGATAATTCGATTATTGATTATATATATATTTTGTGAGATAAAAATGTTGTAGCTACATATGTTTTCAATACCACTCAGGGTTTTGTTAAGTCTTAATGGTTGCTGTCATCCTTTGCTGTTTATTGCTTCTTTGGCGATTATAGTTAAGGAATTAATATATATATATTGTTTAAGGATTATTGTAGAGTAGATTCACTTTTAATCAATTTGTACAAAGGCATTTATATATCTGTATCTTTGTTAGTATTTATATAAGATGTAATCACATCACTTTTTTAAAGAAAGCATATAGTTATAATATGTAGACATGGATGTAATATGTTCAAATAAGGCAAGAAATGTGGGTTGTTATCAAGGGAGACTTCTTTCAAGTTCGTTATTACTTTAGACCATGGAATAAGAACACTAAATGAACCGCTAGTGCTTGAGAGGGTGTTACAATGCAATTTTTTGGGGCCTTCCCAAAGTCTAGAAGAAATAGTTGGTCAAGCTTTTTGTTAAAGCATGAAATTTGATCTTTGAGTGGGTCTTTGTTTAGTCTTTTATGCATAATACTCTTTAAGGTTTTCTAGATGCTTCAATTTTTGTGTAGATCAAGCAAGCTTGAATTCTCCTAGTTCATTTACACATGGTTGGCATTATATAATCATGGTTTTTTATATATGGAGATTGTCACAAATATGGCGGCTTTTCTGTAGGTCAAAGCATGGCTCGAAGATGGAAAAGATGTCCGTCTTGGGGACTGGAAAGCTGCTGATATTGAGATACTAAATACTTTTCAATTGCTTACTGCAAAGCCTGTTGTTTACTTGGTGAGTTGTCTTTTCATGATGATAATAATCTTTCTTAATTGTCTGATTTGTTCTTTGATGGTAGAGTGGGTGTAGTTTTTGGTGTGGTTGCTTGCTATGGGGTTCATGAGTTAGTTTCTTTAGGCCAAAACCTTTGAGTTCTCTGTAGCAAAAGGGTGGTTTTTTCTTCAGTTGGTTGAAAGAAGCCAACAATTTTCCCGTGTAGTGATGTTGGGTAAGGTGAGTGTTGCTTGGTTGTCGTCATGGTGGAGGAGTTGGTTTGAAATGTAGAGGTGACTGAGTTCTTTAAATTGATGGGAGTAAAGCTCTTATAGCCCGAAGATGTTCCAATAGGTCTGGTCGATATTTGGTGGTAGAGGTGTACAAGGGTGGTGGTCGTGGAGTGCGGAGGGACGAGAAGGGAGGGGGAGGGTGGAGAAATTTTGCCGCAGAACTGGTAACCCTCTCATGGCATTGGGAGTAGGGGAGTGTTTCTAGTCAACCCAATGGTGGCTCGCAGGCTACTAGTGTGGGTGGCTTTTCATCTGTCTCTACAAGTAAGGCGCTAATGATAGATGGTAGTAGGACATATGCAAAGGTGTTGTGTAGGACAATGCAGTTGTTGAGTTGTTCTACTGCGTCTGTAGATAGACCTGGCACGACCCTTCTTACGGCACAAGGTATGAGGAGGGCTCATAACATTGTTGCTTGAGGTGAGGAAGGTGTTGCAGACTTGTCATGCCCCTGTTTTCGTGTTGCAGCAGGTAATGAGGTTGTACGAAGGAGTTAAGTTGTGTTTTAGTGGGAATCTACGATTTATGAGAAATCATCTGGATTTTTTAAAATAGGAAGTGGATTGAGTGCTTGTCTCAGGTAATGAGGTTGTACGAAGTAGTTAAGTCAATAATTTGCGTGTGTTAGTGAGAATCTACGATTTATGAGAAGTTAGCTGGAGTTTTTAAAAGAAGAAGTAGATCGAGTGCTTGTCTTAGTGGATGAGGGATTGAGTTCTATTGGGCTAGGAGAGTTTAATGTTGTAAAGTAGGCCGATGCAAACTTGAATGACCTACTTCTAAAGACACGATCCACCTTTTAGATAAAAGAGAAAAAGCCCTCTTGCCATGAAATATGCCTTTCTAGTAAAGGGTTATGAGGCCCCCAGTTGTGGAAGAGGGCACTATTAACTCAGTTGCGGGTCTTGCTGGTTCATGCTTTGGTGGCCCCATGGTGCCATAGCGAGCTCTCATTGGCGTCGATGTTGCGGCGTGAGTTGAGCAGACTCCTTCGAGGTTTGCAAGCAATGCATCTTTGCCAGCCGAAAGCTTGCTGCCTATGGTGGAGCCTTTGGTTGCTCCATGATTTTCGTCCTTTTGAATCTCCTTTTTCTGAACATATATATATATATATATATATGAGCTTTGGCAAGGATAAGTTGTGAAGCTATTGATGAGCATGGCAAGGACAGATCTAAAGCTCCGTTTTCGATCTTGAGTAGTCCAACGGATAGTAACGGCTACTTCTTTGCAGCATTTTCACCTTCAGAGCTTAAGATAAGCGGAAGTTAAAGGATTGCAAGGCATTTCTCCAAAGCTCTCGTCTGGAAACTTGCAAAGTGCCAAATGATGTCAACCATGGCATTAGCGGCGATCTCCTTTCATCTTATCGCATCCTGCAGGACAAGATCAGGATGAAAATCATGAAACTCTACTAAGCGGGGCCCTTCTTCTACACCTCCCAACCTAATTAATTAAATACAATCTATAGGAATAATATTGTAGAATTTCATTGTTGATTTTCTTCTTCTTTAAATTTTCTTTCGAGGGGCATGCATGCATGATCATCAATTATCGTGGTTGATTTGTCGGTGACTAGCAGATTGCTACCTCTGTCACCTTAAGAGATACTGCGATAATTCTTTTTATGTTTCTCGCCATATAAAAATAATTGTTTCTGTCCAAGCCCTACTCTTTGGATCAGGCTTTGGGCTTGGACAGAAAGCATTCTATGAAATTAAATTTCAATCGAGCTTAATTTGGGATCTCTTTAATTAGTACTCCTCCGACCCGCAAACTCTTTAGACTTTTGCACATTTGTTCATACTCAATAGACATTTGTTCGTGCTTGCCTTACTCTACCATATTGTACATTATTATCGGCTATAATACCACTTATTAGAGAAATTGATACCTTGAAACTTGAGAAGTTTTTTAGTGAGCCCACCTAACTATATTATATTAACCACTCAACATATTTCACTTTTTCAATATGCATGAGATTCAGTATTTTTACACTCGCACATATAAACTCAGCATGATCGATGAATGCAACAATGCCTGTCAACGTCTAGATAAGTCTTCTGGTTAAATAATATAGTAAAATGCATGAGAGTATAGTATGTAATATTTTTCTTACGATATTGATCGGGTCCTACGGATTGGGGTGCATCCACCTACAAATATGGAATTAGGTCGAAGTCTTAGATAAATAGAAGCAATTTGTTCCATCAAATCTTCAAAAGGATCGCACTGATCTACTTAACAAATGATGAACTGAGTTAACCTTTGCTGGATGCTAGCTAGCTATCTAGACTTTGCAGTTTTCCACGTACGTCCCATTTAAATCATGTATAAGGTTATCTCCCATCGTGCAGCCCATTAACTTCCTACTTCAATTATTATTTAAAAAAAAAAAAAAATTTGAATATAACAAGATTAATTAAACCCATTTCTTAAGAAAAGCAATAATGGTCAATATATATCTCCTCAGATTTGTAGACGTGGTTTAATATAGAGAATAAGGATCTTGCAATTGAATATTGTTCGAATTATTGCCGGAATTCCAATCCTAATTTAGAAAAATGCTTAAACTAATTCACAATAATCAGTAATTACCCATGTATATATGCTCACCATTTTAGAAAGGAAAGCTGGGACACTTTTTCTAACTAATATTATTACTAGGTTGTAGTTGGGGTTTTGTTCAACAAAGATCATGATCAGTCTGTACATGTTGATTAACAAAGAGCCCTCCTTTGTGGTAAGCAATAATAATAATCATCTGCCATCAAAATCCATTACTTTATCTGCTATCGTGCAACCAAGTAATTCATCAAATAATTAATTAAAACATGTTATTTAATGGTTTATAACATTAATTGAGCCACAATATGGCTATAAAAGGCCATGCATTTGTAGCTCCTTCACAGCACCCATCCTTCCTTCAATCTCTCTGTGCAAACATTGCACAAAACATATATAGAAATGGCTTCCACTGGTTTCTTGTTGGTGATGACCCCTTTGCTTCTCATGTCACTGATAGTTATTGCCTCTGCAAACGATTATGGATATACCCCGAAGCCAGACTATCATGAGGAGAAACCAAAACCCCAAGAAAAACCTCTCCCCACGAAACCGGATTTTGAGAACTCACATCCCGCAGGAGTGGATGAGCTACTCCCGACAATCATTAGTATCCAAGGGACTGTTTTATGTAAATTAGGCTCCAAGTACTTCGCACTTCAAGGTATTCTCGATCTCTTCATATAATTAATATTGCAATTAAGTTATGTGAGACACTTAAGATCGTAACACAGTCTAGTTTTCTCGATTGTTATATAAGAAGATTGCATTTGATCAATTGATGATTTGTTGTTGGTGAATGCAGGAGCCATTGCAAGAATAACATGTGTAGCTATTGATGAGCATGGGTACGAGACAGCTCCTTTCTCCCAGCTGACTGATGGATGCGATGCAAACGGCTACTTCTTTGCAACATTGTCAGGGCTTAAAGATAGCTGGAAGCTTAAGGAATGCAAGGCTTTCCTACACTATTCTTCATTGGAGACTTGTAATGTTCCTGTTGATGTTAATCACGGTTTAAGTGGCGATCTCCTATATTCTTACCGAATCCTCAACAACAAGCATACCAAGTTGTACACCGTGGGGCCTTTCTTCTACACCTCAGAATCTGAGTCAGCCCCTAGTGGTGGTGGTGGTGGTGGTTATTAGACAACACTATAATTTCTATGCCTACGTTGTTTTGCTGCTTTTTTTTTTTTTTTTTTCAAATTGATTTACTACGTTGAGCTTTGGGAAAGGTGTGGGATTCATCGGTACTCCTTTTGTTTGTTACTGATTTTATTGTAATAAGTCTTGTTCAATTATTGAGGCATGTTTCTGCAATTTCCTTATCTTTCAATTGGTCTACTTTAGATGTATGTTGAAGTTAATTGTTGGGAAAACTTCACTTAATTCTCTTGAACTTTTATTGTTTTTGCAATCATTTTCCTAAAGTTCAAAAACTCTCAATTTAGTCTATCAAATTTTAAAAAATTTGCAATGACGTCATCCCTCCACTAGGATTTAATAGAATTAGACCTAACGGAGGAAGCCAAAATACTAAAAATACCCTTGCTTAAAAATTTAAAAAAAGAAAAAGAAAATTTGTCTTCTAATTGACTCGCGACCAATTAGTTGTGGGTTCCACACACACACATATATTTAGAATTTTTAATTTTTAAATAAAGTAGTATAGACATTTCACCTATACTCAATATGATTTAACCTCAAAACCTAATGGTCTACATGTGGCATTGCAAATTTTTTAAAGTTAGATATACGAAATTAAGAGTTTTTAAACTTTAAGAATTACAAACGTGATAGAAGCTGAGAGATGTTAAATGCAATTTCTCCTTAATTGTCTTAAGCATGTGATTACTAAGCGGAGTGAAAACCTGATGTAACGCGACTTAGTGGGTTGCAGCGGATAGATAATTCTAGATCTTGAGTCTATCAAATATATGAGAATTCTTCTTGAAAATCTAGATATTCTCTAGTATTTTTAAGGAAAAAGAGGAAAAAAACTTAACTATGAGTAATTTTCATTCATAAAATCAGTAACCAACATAAACTGTCTTTTCTAGAAGCTATAAGCATGTATTTATAGTCCCAAAACCCTAAACCTGATAAAATATGAATTATAGACTCTATAAACCTAATAAACAGTTAATAAAGATAAAATACGAAATATAAACTTCCTAAACCTAATAAACACTTAATAATGATAATAAAACACGAAAAATAACATAGATGCCCCGTGTGCGCTAGAACGCAGTCACGGGTGCGATCGAGCGCAGATGGGCTCTCGATAGTGTTCTTGATCGTCTTCATCGGTCGCTTTAACAGAGAGTCCTTGAATAGGTGCGATCGAACGTTGTCAAGGATGCGATTGAGCGCAGATGGGCATTTGATTGTGCACTCGATCGTAGGATCGAGTGCAGTACCAGAAAGTCTTCAAACAAGATCTGATCTGCATCATTCTCCCCACGTTGGAGAGAATTCGTCCTAGAATTCGGCCGGTCTTTTCCATAGTCTTTCGGATGCTCGGTCAACTCATTCCACTTGCCATTCCTTAAGATCAAGACAAGGCAACATCCCAAAATAAGTGTGACGCTTCTTATCATCGGAATACCTTGTTATCTGTTGTGAACGCCCCATACACTACTGTGATGCCCCGCCCGATGGGAATATCAGTTAATTAGTAATTGACTCCACGGCGCGCCATCCCAGCCATGTCCCTCCAGGACACGACCTCTGGAAAATCACTTTACTCGTCGTAACGAGAAAATTGCAGTGGAAGACTTTACCAAGATTATGGGATTAAGATACAGTAATTAAAACATCACATAGCTATACCAGAGATAAAGTACTACATCCATAATACCATAAATAGTCGTCAAATGTACTGGTCAACAGACCATCAATAGGAAAATAGATACATCCCTAAAATATATAACTGTCAACATAGTTCACAAATTATCAGCAGATCAAAGCCTAGACTTAAGCTTAAGTAGGGCTAATGAGATCAAAATCTCTATCGTGTCTGCACAGGCAGATTCTCCATCTTCCCACATCGTCCTAAGCCAAACGGGATCCATATCCTTAAAAATCACCCGTATCAGGTCCTGAGCAATCACCCAAGTAGTCTCTGACGGCATCTTCGTCTAGTGCAGCTAAACCGCGCAATTATTCGTAATGATGACCGCGCAATTATTCGTAATGATGGGGAAAGACATAAATAAAAGGGAGGTAAGTCTAAGACTTAGTGATTTTTAACGTAGATAATACCCATGCCAGTTTTAGTAATGAACTCAGATATTTAATAAGCAAAAGCAGTTCCATCATGACAGCATATTAATGCATGATATATGTATAGTAATGCTATATGCATATGATGTAAACAATAGTCATAGTTCAACAGTATGGTCTACCCGAGATATTACCCCTTCTCAGCAGGGTTGATGCTGTCCCGATAGACCTATAATAGAATGCCAGTGCCCCAGCCATTGTACAACATATTGTGCATAACATTAGTAGCACGATCGAGTTCGACCTCGAGTGGCCCACACCAACTAATGACATTCGTCTTGTAGTGACCGAACCAATGGGAATGGTTGCATCAAGGTCACGAAACCAATGGATCCACAGCCCGTATGACACACACATTTGACCATAAAGCTAACATGTATAGTAAGCCCATGGCCATTACACCGCATGTATCGATGTACCATGTCATACGATGTAAATTATCTTGTCTGTATTTTACATGCATGTCATTTTACAAGTCTCACTTGGTTAACATGTTCAACACAACATTTTTCTCAAAATGATAGAGTTCATGTACAATAAGTACAAACTGTGAGAATTGTAAAATATGCATATTTTCTCGATACACAAAATAGATGTGCAGTGCATGGGAAAATAGAAATGAGCATTACGTGAGTTAAAACTCACCTGGATCGATACGCGTCTCTGAAAACTCCAAAAGATCTGGGTTCTCCAAATCTGTGGAAAATCTTCTATTAGTCATAATTCTACTAAAACAACTCTAAAATAAGGAAAACAAGAGCTACGGGATGGTTGGTGAAAATAGGGTTTCCCTGTCACACATTGACCGTACGCCCGAGCTCGAGAGCGTAAGTTAGCCGTGTTACAACAAGCCGTACGTCTGGTCACGATACCGTATGTCTGCTGTATGGGTTCTTAGGGAGAACCTCATTTTCTCTCCACTGTCAGCCTATTCTTCGACTCCTAGGGCTACTAGGAACACCCTAAAGCCTTCTAGTCTAGTTTGCAACCTCCATGTAACGTAACAACACTAAGCTAACCCAAATGGGTCTTAAAGCACGACTAAGCTAACAACTGCAACTAAACATAAAATGAACAGCATAACGACGTAATTAAAAGCTAAGGATCGACCGTTACCTCCTTGAAACAAAACCGCAAGAGTTTCACCTCACGAACATTTCGAAACTCGCAAACACCTCACACACACACGCTCGCACGCACTCAAAACACTTGGAAAACACTTTAGGAACACTCTGGTAGCCTGTGGGCGTCTGAAAATTGTGAGAAACATGAAGGGGGTAAGGGTTTATTTATAGGCCTAGAAAAGTAGTGGATGTCCGGCCAAAAGGCGTACGTCCAGTGGTTTTTGGCCAGCGGTTCCATGGCTGCCTCGTACATTAAGGTATTAACCAGAGGGTACTCAAAAAGTAGCATACGTCCGGTAGTCTCACGTACGTCCGTCTGTACGATTTGTAGAGCATACGTCCGGTGGTCCCCCACTGTATGTCCGCACTACAGACATCAGTGTATGTCCGCCCAAAAGTCTAAATTACCCCTCTAGTGTCCTTAGTGACCTAAAGCCCAAATTAACTTTCCCAACTAAGCTACTTACACCTAGTTAATAATTTGGGTCACTACAACTACTTGGCAATACTTCAACTTTGCCATTCTTCTGTCGTTCCTTCTCTCTTCCACGTGCTATGAAAAAACTCAAGAATGGGTCAACCACTGATTCCCTTGTGAATATTTAATTTTTCTCATCCGTATAAAATTCACCATAATCATCGTGAGGAGAATTTAAAATATTTTCTATATCAAGGAAATCGACGTAATCAACATCTTCACCATTAAAATTAGGCACTTCACTTGGAAGGTCTTCATCACCAACTTCATCATCGACGATGTCATCTTTTTCATGGTCGGTGATGTCATCCGTGGGCTCTTCATCTTCCAATTGGTCATCTTCATCGGGGTAGAGGCTGCTAAACATAGGATGCAATCTATATTCTTTGTACTCTTCCTCTAGGTCGGATGCCAAAGGTTCTTCAATTGGCTCTTCCTTATTGATGTCATCATCATAGATTGGTGGAGTATCCCAATCTACAAGCTCTTGTTAAGGATCTTCATCTTCAACACCTTCATGCTCAAACTCTTCCTCAATGAAGTCGGATTCCTAAAACTCTCCATCTACAGACTCTTCTTCCTCCTCCACAGAATATGGATTCGGTTTATGGATTTGTGGTTGGCAAGTAGGGGTCCAATTGACTTGTGTTGGACTCTTCGCCTCACTCTATGTTTCCCTAAATGCATTTTTTTTGTACGATCTTTCAATTTTCTTTGTCACAGCCACAGACCTTTGTCTCCAATTTTGTGACTGTCGCTCTATGGTATAATTATGGGGCAAGAAAGTGACTTGTATCTTTGTCAATAAGTGCTCCCAACTATTGATCTTCAATTTGCCTTGCTGCTTGCGATTTTTCTTTAGTTGTTGCCACTACGCAGCAACTCTTCCCTGGAATGTATGTACCACCAAAGAGACTTCATCAGGCACCCCGTTGAACTAAAAAACCTCTTCAACAGCCAACACCCAATCCAAAAATTCTTTGGGTAATTGTTGATCCCCTCGGAATTTTGGAATCTTGAGTTCGAATCTACTCACCCACTGATTGGTAGGAGCTTGCGCAAGGTGCTAACGTCCTTGTGTTTGGCATTTTGTACACGGGTTCCTAGATCCACTTCCTTTGTGACCATGCAAGTTGGATAATTGAGTAGTGAGGTCTTCAATCTAATCCCTCATAATCCGAAATTGATCCTCCTTGTATTGCCAATGTTCGGCGATAAATTTGCCTTCCTTCTCCGTAAATCGAGGTCTTGGTTGGCGACGACAACTGTCCGACCCACCACTCATGTGCCGCAAACAAATTGTCTGTTGCTCCTTACGTGTTGTCTTCGTGTGCACGTACACCTTGTTCATGTCTGCAAAGCAGTTGCTTTTTTCCATTCATGGAAAGTAACCTGAGCTCTGATACCAACTGATGTAGCGCGACTTAGTGGGCTGCAGTGAAGAACAACAATAAAGTAGCGGATAGATAATTAAAGATCTTGAGTCTATCAAAGATCTGAGAACTCTTCTTGAAAATCTAGATACTCTCTAGCATTTTTAAGGAAAAATGGAAAAAAAACTCAACTATGAGTAATTTTCATTCATAAAATCAATAATCAACATAAACTGTCTTTTCTAGAGGCTATAAGCATGTATTTATAGTCTAAAAACCCTAAACTTGATAAAATATGAATTATAGACTCCATAAACCTAATAAATACTTAATAAAGATAAAATACGAAATATAGACTCCCTAAACCTAATAAACACTTAATAATGATAATAAAATGCAAAAAAAATAACATAGATGCCCTGTGTGTGCTCGAGCGCAGTCATGGGTGCGATCGAGCACAGGTAGGCACTCGATAGTGCACTTGATCGTCTTCATCGGTTGCTCTAACTAAGAGTCCTCAAATAGGTGCAATCGAACGCTGTCAAGGATGCGATTGAGCACAGATGGGCGCTCGATCGTGCGCTCGATCGCAGGATCGAGCACAGTACTAGAAAGTCTTCAAACATGATCTAATCTGCATCAAAACCTGTACTAATTGCATAATCATGATGAGTAATAAAGTGATAACAATGCTTAGGATCATCGCTTAGTAATGTTTCTGATCCTCCTTATCTATGGGAAAATGTTGTGAGCATGGGAGTTAGTAATTGGTAAAAGAGATCAAACTCACCTTAGTAGGCTGGTTTTAAGCTTTTTGGCGTACTAGCTAGTAGCTAGGAATGAGATTAAACATGCATGGTGGCACCCCAAAAAGATAGGAACAACTATGAAAGTAATATTTTGGGAAATTAGATCTGTTAGATTATTATTGAACGATTTATTGAGGGAATGATTTACTCCCGTTAGGGTGGAACTCCGATGATGAAGAGGACCAAAGAGAAAGAAGAATAAAAAATGCAAGAATATTAAACTGTACCAATTCCCATTCTATTTATAGAGCGCAATGCAACTCTTGTGAAGAGTTGTATTGTTTCTATTTTAATTATACCTCTATGGAAGTTATCACCTTCCATGAGAATTATAGATTTTTTATCGTATGAGCAACCAACCTTATTCGCATCAAAGAATGCCCTGGAAAATTTTTGGCCCGTATTGGTGTTTTGACCTAATTGGGAGTCATATTTATAGTCGCTTTTGACTAGAGTTTTCTATGGATGTATTATTGATACCTTATGTATTAATGTTTCTCTCAAAAATAGTGAAACTTTCATGAAACTTTGTAAATGTAGCTTTTAATGATAAACTGTTAAGAATATTATATTTGGGTTATTTATTATTTTAAGGTTATTTACTTCCTTATGGATTTTAGGGTTTTCTTTGCCTACTAGGTTTACCTTTCCTTAGTCTATTAGATTACTTGCTTATCACTCATAGCATCTCTATAAATAGAGGCCTCTCTGTAATACTCTATCAACAAGTCTTAATGCAATGTGGTCTATACACACTTTCACTCTTTCTCTTCTCTCTCTTTCCTTCTTTTGCTTTATTATATATATATATATATATAATCATGGTATCAGAGCTATCGGCTTACACCAGTGTTTGATCCAAAGGGTCCTGTGGAGTTTCTTTTATTTCTTCCTTTCATAGATCGCATTGTCCGGTGTCCTTCCTTTCCTTTACCGGCACAACGCCGATGTTTGTTTCTCTCAGTCCACCGTCCAGACAGCCACACCACTCTTCTGGGCTTCTCTAGAGCAAGCCCACTGTCTGACGACACCATGATAGCCAACCCATCTGGCCACCGCAACCAGCAACTCCGAAGTAGCCCTGACCATTTCAGTCGTGCTATTCCATAGCCAGCAGAGAGGGACCTTATTTTCCACCTTCTGCGACGCCATAGATCCCCATACCAAGCTGCGCCGATCTCCCACTCACAGCCCAGTCTCCAAGGCCTAGCCTAGCATTGCTTAGCCGCATCTGGCCTTTCACGAGCATAATTAACTCCCGCGTTTTTTACTTTTTCAATAAACATCACCATTAACAAACAGCTCCACAAACACGCCTCCAGTTCATGCACCAAAGATCCAAGTTGTTCAGCTCCATCGCACCTCCATCGGACGTTCCCGGAGTACCTTGTGCCCGCGTCCTCTCTTCCATCAAACATTTCTGGACTACCTTGTGCCGGCGTCCTTTCCCTGCACCGGAGACCTTCCCTCCACTGGATGTTCCCGGACTACCTTGTGCCGGTGTCCTTCCTTCAAGCCACCTCCGTTGTAGCACAAAACGTAGATTTGCCAATATGCAGAGAGAGATAGGTAATTAGAAGAGAATTGTCGGGCATGCAAGAAAATAATGCAAGAAAAGAGGAAGAAAGAGAAAGTGGTATGCGTTTGCACATGGGATGTTTGTTGCACATGGTAGCCGAAGGTGAATTAAAAGTGAGAAGAAAAGTGATAGGAGTCGTCAGGAAAAAAAAAAAATCATCAAAAAAGTTTTTGACCTTATGGTAATACCTTCAACCCAAGGATCATTTAAGTCCTTATTGTTGCTCCAATGTCTTGGTCTTGAGGTAACCAACCAAAACCTAGGTATTTTTCAGGTTTTTTGTCTTGTGGTAACAACTTAAACACAAGGCTCATTAAAAAATAAAATAAAAAATTTAAAAGAGGCCAAATTGCCCACTTAAGCCCATAGATGGCTTTCATTTTTGGCCCATAGTTGGCCTAATTTTATTGAAGGCGCATCTTATATCACCGTTGCAAACCGCCTCCAGCCACTACTGTCGAAGAAAATCAAACTCAAGGTTTCAGCATCTTGCACCTTGAGTTTGAGAGGGGATGTTAAGAATATTATGTAGGATTATTTATTATTCTAGGGTTATTTACTTCCTTATAGATTCTAGGGTTTTCCTAGCCTACTAGGTTTACCTTTCCTTAGTCTACTAGGTTACTTGCTTATCACTTATGCCTCTCTATAAATAGAGGCTTCTGTAATACTCTTAATCAACAAGTCTTAATACAATGTAGTCCATTATATACTTCCGCTCTCTCTTTCTTCTCTCTCATTCTGCTTTATAATATATATATATTATCATAAACAACGTAAATATCCGTGTCTTGTGATTGCTTATTTTTTACGTTCTTATTTTTTTCGCATCAATCTCACCGGTTCTGAAGAATATGATAAATTTCCTAACACTTAGTATTACGCCAGATTACATGTTCTTCCATGGCTGCATCATGCTCAACCCCAACAAACACTTTCTCCTTTCCCAATTTTACATAACTAGTTTTTGTCAAACTCGATGGCAAAAACTTCCTCATGTGCCCATCACAATTTATTTCTGCCAGTGTTGCAAAGTCATGAACTAGATCCAATGCTATATATATATATATATATATATATAAAGATAATGTAAAAGTTTATTTGAAAATATTTATAAATGACTTAATATTTGTTGAGAATAAGGTTGTATATTGAATCATACGTATAATGTATAGAAGAGGCCCATTTATATAGGCTAATAATACAAACAACATATATACATAACCATTGTGGGACAACATTACATAAATAATCTAATAGCCCCCCTCAAGCTCAAGGTGGAGTGTGAGAGACCAACTTGAGTTTGGATACAAGATCACAAAAATGCCTTAGAGGATGTGACTGTGTAAAGATGTTCGCGAGCTGATCACGGGACGTGACAAAATGAAGCTGTAATGAGCCCTGAAGAAGATGATGACGGACAAAATGACAATCAATCTCAATATGTTTGGTCCGTTCATGAAAAACATCATTATAAGCAATCTGAATAGCACTCATGTTGTCACAATATACATGAGTAGCAGAAGAAAGAGAGACACCCGTATCCTATAACAGCCATTGTAACCAAAGAAGCTCCGAGGTAGTGTCAGCTAAGGCACGATATTCTGCCTCGATGCTAAAGCGAGCAACAACAGTTTGTTTCTTACTTCGCCAAGAAATGATCGAAGTGCCAAGTAGGAAACAATAACCAGTGGTAGAGCGACGATCTGTTGGATCACCAGCCCAATCAACATCAGTATAAGCATGCAGCTGAAGAGAAGATTGAGAGGAGAAATAAAGCCCATGAAATAATGTTCCCTTCAAGTAGCGAAGAATACGAAGGACAGCTGAAAAATGAGTGGAGTGAGGAGCAGCCATAAACTGACTCACTTGATGGACAACATACGAGATATCAGGCCAAGTGATAGTAAAGTAGACAAGATTGCCAACTAAATGCCGATATAAGGTAAAATCACGAAGAGGCTTGCCATCATCAGGAGTGAGACGAGTATTAAGCTCAGTCGGTGTGTCGACAATCTTACTGTCTGTGAGATTGGCCCAGGAAAGCAGATCAGAGATATACTTGGCTCGTGTCAAATATTAACCATCAGAAGAAGAAGAGATCTCAAGACCAAGAAAATAGTTGAGATGGCCAAGATCTTTCATCTCAAAGTGTTGATTGAGGAATTGTTTAAGTTCTTGAATACCAGTGATATCATCTCCAATGATGATCATGTCATCAACATATAGTAGAAGAAGTATGGTACCCCGGTCTGTGCGGCGAATAAAAAAGGCTAAATCATATGAGTTGATGGAGTAGCCAAGGCGAGAGACAGTAGCGCTAAACTTAGCAAACCATGCTCGAGGAGCCTACTTAAGTCCATATAGAGCTCAATGGAGACGACAAACCTTGTTTGTAGGATGAGATAACACAGGAGGTGGCTGCATATAGACTTCTTCACTTAAATCACCATTAAGAAAGGCATTCTTGACATCCATCTAACAAAGTGACCAATGTCAAGAGGCTGCAACAGCCAGCAAAGCACGCACAGAAGAGAGGCGAGCAACTGGAGCAAAAGTCTCCTCATAATCCACATCGTACTCCTGAGTAAAGCCTCTTAGCCCTGGGTATCAGTCATATCGGTCTGGTTAATAGGGTTACCGATTAACCGACTAATAACCTATCGGTTAACCGATTTTTAATCGTTAACCGACCGATAAGCCATTATACTGAAAGTTATTGGTCATATCGGTAACCGGTTAAATCGGTTTTTGTGGGCTTTTTATTTGATGTTTAAGCTGGAAACAACTAACTGAACTGAGTTTATTTATTTATTTCATTTGCATATTCAAGCCCATTTGGTTCATTTGCATATTCAGGCCCACAACTTGTGATGATAAATTGATAATAAATTTGCAGGCCAAGTTCAAAGAAGAACAAGAAGCTTAGAAGCATGCACGATGGGTTGCTGGAAAGCCTGGAATTATCATGCTTTGCTGGAATTATCATACTTCCTAAACAAGCCTCCTCAATCTCATATTCTCATCAGTAAATTAATGCAATTACAAATTTATTTCCATGTGACCATGTCAACTTAAACAAACCTAAAATAACAATCACAAAAATATTAATGTGCCTTTAGAAATTCTAATTAGACTAAGCAAATCTTAACCAAACCAAACCAAATAATGAATAATGCTTTTACAAAAGGCAAAGAAATCACATCCAATGCATTCATTAAAGCAAGAAGCAGCAAACAGCAAACACTAGCACCAATCTAGCAATCTTAAATAAATGAAACTAAAAAAAAAAAAAATCAAACCTACCCAAACAAGCAAACCCAAATTAAAATCCATCTAAGAATAATAAACAAAAGTATCAACAAAGTAAAGTCAATAAGTCACTTAGGAAAATAAGTTAAATAACCCACATAAACGGCAACACCGATTACACAAATATAGTAGAGAGAAAACATAAAGAATTAAAGATAGTGATCAACATGGATAAACTGATAAACATAAACGCAGTTACACAATAATTTTCAGGATCCACCTCAAACATGGATTATCTTCATTCTTCAACTCCTTAAATTTGCTTCCTTCAATAAACCAACAAATCAAAACATAAACATAATGAATTGCTATTAGTGATTAATATTAAAGAGTAAGAAATAAATATCAAGTAAGAAAAAAATAAGATGCAAAAAACTTACCCCGTAAAGTTCATCCATCAAGCGTCAAGCCTTAATCCTCGTCAAATGTGAGATAGAATTTCTACCACAATGAAATTTTTAAAGGATTAGTAAAAATAATTTAATCAAATAATTAGAACAATGAACAAATTTAAAATTAACAAATATTACCCGACTCAAGCTTGTAGCTTTCTTCATCTTCAATATTAAGCAAGAGTGACTCACCATTAGGTCCATTACCATGCTCAAAATTGGGAGAAGATCTCAACCAATTCTGACAACAAATAAGAGCTTCCACTGTTTTCGGAGCCAAAGAACTTCAAAAAGGATCTATGATGTAACCTCCGGTGCTAAACGCCAACTCAGAAGCAACAGAAGTAAGCAGAATTACAAGGACATCCCATGCTATCTCAGCAAGAACATGAAACTTTGACTTATTTACCCTCCACCATATTAAAATATCAAAGGTCTCACATGGTAACTCAACCTCCTCCGTACAATATTGATTTATCTCTGTCCGACACAACATCACATTCTTGGACGCTCAAAAATTATGGTAAATAGCTAAAGCAGCTTTTGCTTTCGCTTTCTTATTAAAGCCCACACTTTTAGAACTTGTACTCACATTCACATCTTCATTTGAAACCCTAGCCCCACGGCCTCCACTTCCTTCAACATTCTTAGTATAATGTTGATATAACTGGTCTAAGACACTCTTGAAGTTGTCAACAATTTTTTTTGCTTTTGGTATACCCACATTTGTCTGCAATCAAAATTTCAAGACAGATACCTTGTAACGTGGATCAAGCACAGCAGCAAGCCACAACAAGGGGTTAATAGCCTCAAAGTCTCCCCAATACTTATCATATTTCACTTTCATTTTGTTTGCCATGTTACTCAATGAATAATCATCACTTTCACAATAATCCATCAAACAATGAAAAACATTTTGGAGTGTTTCAAAAAACAAGTTGGAAGTTGAGTATGAAGAACCTGACATATGAATTGTCTCATCATAAAACACACGCAAAAATTTAACTAAGTGTCGAACCTTCTGCTAATCTTCTTCAATTGGAGCCCCCAATTTATCTTCATTCAAATGGTTGAAAAAATTCAAATCTTCATCTATCATGAGATCAAATGCCCTTTCATGCTTTTGTGCCACCTCCAACATGATATAAGTAGAGTTTTATCTAGTAGAAACATCAAGTTTTAATGAAGATTTACACCCAAGTTGCTTCCTTTCTACACAAGACTTAAACAAAGCCAATATTTGGGGGGATCCCTTCACATACTTCACTATATTTCATATCCTTTCAATTGAATCATGTGCAACAGTTGTACCCTCATTTACAATCAAATTTAAAACATGGGCACAACACCTTACATGCACAAAATCATGGCGACAAATAACATCTTTATTGGTGCCATTTCTTTTTTTTATACTCACTCATTGCCTTCTCATTAGCACTTGCATTGTCAAGTGTTATTGCCAACAAACGGTTAATCCCCTATTCCGTCAAACATTGCTCTATTTCCTTGGTAATCGTTATTGCCTTGTGATCCGACACTTGGCGAAATGTCAATATCCTTTTGTGATATTTCCAAGAAGGATCAATGAAATGTGCAGTTATAACCATGTAATTCATATTCTGAATCGAAGTCCAAGTGTCAGTGGTCAAACAAACCCTTTGACCAGCCATCAACTTTTTTTTCATCATGTCTTTTTTGGTCATAAATAACTTAACACAATCCTTCATCACTATATAGCTAGAAGGAAGCATAAAACGAGGCTCAAGAACCCTAAACATTTTCTTAACACCATTCTTCTCCACAAATGAAAATGGAAATTCCTCAACAATAATCATTTCACAAAGTGTATCCCTAATAGTTTTTTCAGAATACTTAGCAACCAAGAGGCTATTACCAGACCCACTAGCACCACCACTCTGACTATATCCGGCAAAAAAAGTGAACTTAGATTGAGAGCTATCTTCTCTTGCTTTTAAGCTCTTGTACTTGTCACAATGTTTAAAATGGTACAACATGTTAGAGGTGCCATTTCTTGTAGGATGACATTTATATTGCTTCAGAACTAGTTTCATCTTTTTGTAAAATGATCTCATACTGAAGATCTTTTCATTCTTAATCTTTTTTTACTAGAGAGTGGTGGTCGTCCACCACGACCTTGAGATGTTCCCCTAGAACCAGCACATCTATTCCCTTGGGTATCCGTATCCAACTCATCATTAGATAATTCATCTTCAGATAAATCTAATTCTTCATTATCTATGCCTATGGGACAAGAAGAAGTAGCTGATGCCATCTAAACTTCTAAATTTTTTTAAAAATAATAAGTGTTAATGTTTGCCTTTATGTTTCTAGGCTTATCTTAGATCAACTGTAAATATAATAGGACGCCATTAACACAAATCTGATGCAGACAACCGAGACAAGGCAAACTGGTTTATGTACAAATGTTACTGCCCACCGAAACTATGCCAAACTAAAAAAAGAACTTCGAAACACATGGACTAAAAGACTAGCAGAAAAACAAGGGGTGCAAGTGTAAGTTTGTAACAGCCACCTAACCATAGTAAAACAGTGCACAAAATCGCCATTAAAAGTCTGCAAAGTGACCAAAAATAGCCAAATAGACTAAATGATTGGCAGAAAAAGGGGCTGAGACTTGCCGATCAAGGCAAGGGAAAATGGGGAATAAATTTTCAAACAAAAAAAACAAACCAAAAAAAAAAATCATAAACCACAACAAAACCCAGATAAAAAGGCCCCACCAGAATAATCCAAACGAATAATTTCAGGCATGTAAGAAATAAATCGGATACAGTTTGAACCAAATAAATTTTTAAGAGATCTAAAACCCTCGAAACCGATCGATCTTGAAGAAAAGTCGAACAGTTTAGCCAATAAATGATAATAATAAATTAATAACAGTAAAAGAAAAGTCACACAATAGTATATTACTTGAAGAGAGGCGTGTGGTCTTAGTGGAGGAGACCCGTTGACCCGAGAAGGGGATGACAAGGAGGAGTTGACAAGGCCTATGACGGTGGATGCGGTGGAGATTCGGACTTGGGAGGCGATGGCTGCTGCGGGTTGCAGGGAGGGAGGGAGGGAAAGGGATGGGAGATTAGGGGCGACGGCTGTTGCTAGAGAGGGAGTTTTAGGTTTTAGTTAGGGTTAGGACTTAGGAATTAAAAGAGATATATATATACACTAAAACCAAAACGACGTCGTTTTGGTTTCAACAAATTTATATATATAAATATATAATATTATAACTATAAAAATTAAAAAATTAAAAATTAAAAATACTTATCGGTCATATCGGTTAACCAATAATAAAAAATTAACCGATCAATAAGCTTATTAGTATAAATTTTTTAACCGATTACCGATCGATAACTATCGGTTATGGTTATATCAGATCGGTTAATATTGGTAATCGGTCGGTTAATCGGTAACCGATTAATTTGTCCACCCCTAAAGCCTCTGGCCACAAGTTGAGCCTTGTACTTGTCAATAGTATCATCAGAATAATTCTTAATTTTGTAAACCCTCTTACACTCAACCACAGACTTTCTAGGAGGTAAGTCAACCAGATCCCATGTATTGTTTTTGTGTAAAGCATCAAGTTCCTCTTTCATCGCAACCTGCCAAAGAGGGTTAGTGTAGGCCTCACGAAAGGAGTGAGGCTCATGCAATGTAGCTAAGGCATGAAAGCAATGAAAATCTTGTAAATGGGATGGGAGGGATCTTACTCGGGTTGATCGGCGAAGGTCAGGTGGTGGAGTGCAGATTGGACCCTCAAATGGAACAAAACCTTGGGATGCGGGAGGAGCGACGTCGAAAGCATTAGATGACTGTTGTTTGAGCGAGGTAGACTGGCAAGACATTGCTAGTGGGAGTTGGAGAAAGAGGAATCTTAAGAAGGGTAGTAAAGGGAGGGAAAGATGGCATGCTGAATTTGATGACTTCGTGGAATAGTTGATGCTCCTAAAAAACTACATGACGGGAGATGCGAAGACGGCGAGAGACAAGATCATAGCACCGGTAGCCTTTTTGTTCCACTCCATACCCAAGAAAGCAACACAACCTAGAGCGAGGCTCGAGTTTGGTGCGCTCATGAGGTTGGAGTAAAACAAAACATACAGAGCCAAAAACACGAAGATAATGATATGAGGGGATAGAGCCAAACAACCTCTTATGAGTATTGCAATTATCAAGGATAAGGGTAGGCAACCTATTGATTGTGTAGACAGCCGTGAGGGTAGCTTCACCCCAAAACGGGGTAGGAAGATATGTGGAAAGATGCAAAGCACGGACAATGTCTAAAATGTGCCTAAGTTTGCGTTCAGTGCGACCATTTTATTATGAGGTGCCTGGACAAGACAAATGAGAAACAATGTCATAATGCTTGAGGATGGTTTGAAAATCATGTTAAGTATATTCTAAAGCATTATCATAACGAAAAGCTTTGATGGGTTTTGAAAATTGGGTTTAAACCATTTTGCAAAATTGCGATAAATATCCAATAATTCAAAACGAGATTTCATTAAAAATACCTAAGTGTAATGAGAGAAATCATCAATAAAGATAACAAAATAACGTGAACCACTCATACTAGCAACATGAGAAGGTCCCCAAACATCAAAATAAATTAAATCAAAAGAAGCAGTAGCATGAGACTCACTATTATTAAAAGGCAAAGTCGGTTGTTTCCCAAGTAGACATGAAATACAATCAAAAGAACTATTGGACACTGAACCTAACAAACCCTTTGATGCTAAAAGCTGAACACGAGATGTAGATGCATGACCAAGATGCGAATGCCAAAGTGCAAGAGATGGTAATGGCGAGGAGGTAGCAGCAAAGATGCTTGTAGTGGGGACGTGTAAGGATGAGAGTTCAAACATGCGCCAAATTCTATGCCCGGACCCAAGGGTCTGACTCGTGCGAGGATCATGTACAAGCACACCAGAAAAGTAAAAAACAAGTCTATATACAAGTTCACATAGTTGACCAACATAGATGAGATTGAAGGACAATTCAGGCACATGAAAAACTTCAGGAAGAGAAATGGAAGGTGTACTGATAGTGCTTATATTTTTAACATTCATAGTGGAGCCATCAGCTGTACGAATCAATGAGGAATGAGGTAAAGGTGCAGATGTGGTAAAGGAAGTAAGGTGAGGTGTCATGTGATTGCAACAAGCAGAGTCAAAGAGCCAAGGAGAAGAGGTACCTGGCAAGACTAAGAGGATAGAGGAAGATGCATTACCAGAACGAGACAGAACAACCTGGTTGACTATTGCCTTGAAGTCAGCTACAGATAAGATGACACTGGATTCTAATGCCTGGCCAGAGGAAGCAACTAAAGAAGGAGCAACTGGAGATGAACCACTCTCAGTATGAGCAACTGTTGTTGTGGGTGCATTAGATCTTCCTTTACGTCAACACTTGTCAATAGTGTGCCCTCGACGTCGACAATAGCGACAATAATTGTTATCTCCAAATTTAGGAGGGAGTCGAGGAGTATCTAACCTGTCAAAATGCTCTCGCTGGAATGATGAAGAACCAGATGATGGTGCAACCAACACTGTATGACTAGGCTGAGAGCGCATAGTCTGCGATCTAGTCTCGGCATGGACAAGTTTGAAGATGACAGTGTCCAAAGTGGGAAGAGGAGAACAATGTAAAAGTTGCACATGAACAGGCTCAAAATTGTCATGCAAGGCCATCAAAAATTGGTGAAGGTGATGTTGATCTCTATGTGTAACATACATCTCAACATCAGCGGGGTCCTTCCAAATAGGACCAGAAACATTAATTTGGTTCCACAAGAATTACATGCGAGTAAGAAAATCATTTATAGTCTGACCAGGTTCCTGCCTTAGATGAAAAAGCTCAAACAGAAGCTGATACTCGTGAGCACCATCCACAGAAGGATAACAAGAAGCAAGCATATCCCAAGCACCCTTTGCTTCATCAAAGCTGCCAAAGAGCACAGAAATAGATGTGATAGTAATATTATGGAACTATGTAAGAATCTGATGATGCTTGCTATCCCAGTCAATAAGACGGGTGGTGAAAGATTCATCTGATTCAGAATCCCCTTTGACTGGTTTTTTGACCTCCTGAGTCATATAAAGCCAAAGCTTGCGGCCTTTAAGAAAGCTATGCATATATTGAGATCATACCATATAATTTGTGCCATCCAATACAGTCTGAACATGATGAAGAATCTCGTTTTGTGCCATCTAGGAGACTCAAATGCAAAAACAGACCACAAATATGAAATCATGACGAAAAAATAGAGAAGAAAGCACCTAGTCAATTTTAGAAGTCAATTGTCAAAGCTGATGTGGCACTACTAACGTGGCTAGGGCTGATGTGGCTCGGAAGACCTGGCGTGTTTGGAGCACACACGGAAGGGCTGGCGGCTGGGGAGCGTGTGAAACTGACGCGCAGATCTTTAAGCAGTGCGTGATGGCACGTGCAGAGGTAGATGGAGGATCTGGCTCCTGTTTTGGAGCCGCTGGAGCTTGATCTATTGAACAGTGGCCGAATCAAGTTGAATGGACCACCGTGGCGAGGTGGCGGTGGCGGAACGGTCGAGACTTCGAGCGGCGCATGAGGAAGCGTGAAAACTTTGATGAGGCTGTGTGCGGCAGCTCTAGAACGATTGTCTTTCGAGGTTTCTAGCGGTATATTGAGCCGCTGAAAACTATAAGAGGAAGAGAGAGAACCAAAAAGGAAAGAGCGAGATATTTGTCGAAGAACACTAGTGGCATCGGAAAGAAAATAAGATGCGGAATTTTATTTATTTATTTATTATTATTATTTTTAAGATGATTCAAAACTTGTGCTCTGATACCATGTAGAGAATAAGGTTGTATATTGAATCATACATATAATGTACAGAAGATGCCTATTTATATAGGCTAATAATACAAACAATATATATACGTACATAACCAATGCGGGACAATACTACATATATAATCTAACAATATTATTTCAATTTTATGTCAAACTATTAATTAGTTGGAAAAGTTACAAAATCTGATGTGTATATATGTGCTAGGACTACTGTTCTCTCATATCATGCACGTTGTTGAAGACAAGATCGCTCTCTAATCACGATCATCTTGTGCCATCAAAGATTACTACTTCATTTTCTGTCGTGCAACCAAGTAACTCCTCAAACAATACATATTTTATTTCATTGTTTATAACATAATTGAATTTGAGCCACAATATCGTTATAAAAGGCCATGCATTTGTATCCCCTTCACTGCACCCATCCTTCGTTGTTCTCTTTGTGCATGCATATTAACATAAAAATGGCTTCCACACGTTTCTTGTTCGCCACCTCCATGCTTCTCTTGTCCCTCATCGTTATTGTCTCTGCAAACGATTATGGATATGCTCCGAAGAAGCCAGAGTATAATGAGAAACCAAAACCCGAAAATAAACCCCTCATCCCCACAAAACCAGACTATTGGAAACCAAAACTCGAAGGGAATGACGAGCCTTTTCCAACAAAACCAGATTATGAGAAACCAAATCCAGAAGGAGAGGATAAGCAACTCCCGACAACAACTGGCATTCAAGGGACTGTTTTATGTAAATCAGGTTCCAAGTACCTTCCGCTTAAAGGTATAAATATAATCTCAATCTTCGTCTAATCGTTCTTTGTGAAATTTATTCTCGATCATTAGATAGTAAAATCGGTTAAAATATTAATTAAATGATTAAATTTAAAATTTTTAATTAGCTAATTAAGCTTTCGGGATAAGTGATGATTTAACAAAGTCAAATATAAGGCCCGAAACCACTTTAAAATGGCAGTTTTCCTCCGCCTGAGATTCTTGATTCGTTTAAATTTGTTAGTTTTGATTTGCTATTGGTAAATGCAGGAGCCAAGGCAAGGATAACATGTCTAGCAATTGATGAGAAAGGGTACGAGACAGCTCCTTTTTCCATAGTGAGTGATGGATGTGATGCAAACGGCTACTTCTTTGCAACATTATCAGGGCTTAAGGATAATTGGAAGCTTAAGGAATGCAAGGCATTCATATATTATTCTCCACTGCAAACTTGTAAGAATCCCATTAACGTTAATCGCGGTATCAGTGGTGACCTCCTATCTTCTTACCGCATCCTCAAAGACAAGCATATGAAGTTATACTCTGTTGGGCCTTTCTTCTACACCACAGAATCTCAGTCAACCCCCAGTGGTTATTAGACAACATTTTATG